>VZRL01006905.1:0-12962 GCA_013397895.1 Origma solitaria | reverse complement strand
CGTATGGCTGCAGAGGCACAGAAAAACCTGAGAAACGTCCAGTCAGTGCTCAAGGTCCGTTCAGCAAAGATTCAGAAAGAGAAAAAGGAGATCCCTGACATTTTTACCACTCAAGTGCACACTGATGCCTGTTAATTTCTGTTGTCTCTCTTTCCAGGACACACAGCTGCATTTGGACGATGCTCTCAGGACCCAGGATGACCTGAAGGAGCAGGTGGCCATGGTGGAGCGCAGAGCAAATCTGCTGCAGGCTGAAGTTGAGGAGCTACGGGCAGCCCTGGAGCAGACAGAGCGGTCGAGGAAAGTGGCTGAGCAGGAGCTTCTGGATGCGACTGAACGTGCACAGCTCCTCCATACCCAGGTCAGGCCCTGCTGGAAGTTGTTCCCATTCACAACAAATAAGTAAGAATTAGATTGTTATGCATCTTGTAAGTGCTCACTGTTTAAACATTTGATGAACTGTGCTGCAATCTGTCCCTTGCAGCCAGCCCCCAATGTCTGGTTTACTGCTCTGGTGCTAAAGAAGTGTCTTGAATTAAAGGTTTTTCTAAACTATTCCTGCACTTTCAGGCCGTGATGTGGAGGACTTTGGTCTGACAGTAGGAATCCTGTCTTTCCCATTGCACAGAACACCAGCTTGATCAACACCAAGAAGAAGCTGGAAACAGACATTTCTCAGATCCAGAGTGAAATGGAGGATACGATCCAGGAAGCCCGCAATGCTGAGGAGAAGGCCAAGAAGGCCATCACAGATGTGAGTTGGGCACTCCTTGCATTGCTGATGGGGAATGTAGTCTCCCCTGAATATCCCCAGCCTCAAAATGGCTTTGGCCCCCTGCTCTGATCAGGCAGCCATGATGGCAGAAGAGCTGAAGAAGGAGCAGGACACCAGTGCCCACCTGGAGAGGATGAAGAAGAACCTGGACCAGACAGTGAAGGACCTGCAGCACCGTCTGGAAGAGGCTGAGCAGTTGGCCCTGAAGGGAGGGAAGAAGCAGATCCAGAAGCTGGAGGCCAGGGTGTGTAGGGCTGGGCTTGTGCATGAGTGAGCATGTCCTTGGAGACACAGTCGCAGGGAAGCTGCAGGGATGGGCTTGTCCTTGCAGGTGCGGGAGCTGGAAGGGGAGGTTGATGCTGAGCAGAAGCGCAGTGCTGAAGCCGTGAAGGGTGTGCGCAAGTACGAGCGGAGGGTGAAGGAGCTGACCTACCAGGTAAGGCAGGAGCTCTCCTTGGGCTGATGCACCCTCATTGCATCAAACAAAAGATATTTTCATGGATTCCAAGGATCAATGCTATATTGTAGTGTGCAGAAAACAATAATTCACTCTTTCCTGTTTCCCAACCCTCCAGTCTGAGGAAGACAGGAAGAACATTCTGAGGCTGCAGGATCTGGTGGACAAGCTGCAGATGAAAGTGAAATCCTACAAGAGACAAGCTGAGGAAGCTGTGAGTATTGCTCGGGGGAAAAAAAGCATCACTTTCTGTGGGTGTCAGAAAGATGTCAAGGAGTGGAATATCAGAAATTTGGAAAGTGTCAAAAATCACCAGTTGAGGAGGGGGACTTTGTCATCCAGATATAATCCCCTGGCACATGAGCACCAAACAAGGGGGAAAATACATACAGAAATGACAAATCCAAGGGCTGAAATTTATTCTCCTATGTGACACCGTCCTGGTGAAGCCTGTTCCAGTAGGGTCCTGAAGAGGGGAAGATGAGGAGCTCTGTGTGAGGCTGATGTGTGAGCACTGGTGGGAGGGGGATCGAGGTTTGCACCGCTGCAAGGCTGAGGTGCAGCTGGAGCAAAAGCCCTGCCCTGGGCTCCTCAGCCCTGACTCCCTCTCCCCACACAGGAGGAGCTGTCCAATGTCAACCTCTCCAAGTTCCGCAAGATCCAGCACGAGCTGGAGGAAGCCGAGGAGCGGGCTGACATTGCAGAGTCACAGGTCAACAAGCTCCGAGCGAAGAGCCGGGACATGCATGGCAAGAAGATAGAAGAGGAAGAGTAAGGATGTCATGAGGCAGTACAGTGACCAGAGGGCTGCACAAAATGTGTACCCTCTGTCACTTTCTTCTGCAATGAGTCTTTGCAACCATTTTAATGTCTAGAGAATAAATCCCATAGATTCCTTTGTGTGTATACCACAAGCATTAGTTTTCATTTGTTTCTGGTTTTACTGGTTAGCCCTGTATTTCCATTAGTCTTTGGACACAGTTTTGTCTTAGGTACCTATGTCACAATGAGGCTTTTTGTAATCTAGTTTCCTGACCACTTATCTCTTCTTTCTTCTTAGTAACTGTGTGTGAATAGAAAACTAGCATCACATGAAGAGAAATCAAAGACAATAATTCCTGATTGTGACTCCTGCAAATTCTTTCTACTGTTGTCCTCCATGCAATATCTTATCATATTCAGCCATATGGCACCTCAGCTATTTCCAGCTTGCAGTTGTCAGGTGTGAGCCGCTCCTTTTGCTGGCCTCTATGTGAGACAGATTTATAGTGTTGATTACCCAAAGAGTTTATGTTTTTCTGTGAAGCTGACAGAAGGTAGTCTTTAGTATCTACTACTTCTTGAATTTAATTAGAAGACCATAAAGAGCATCACATCCCCTTGAATTAAAACCGGAGAAGGTTGGTGACAGTTCTGTGACAATTCCTGTAATTCCTGTAAGTCAGATCAGTGTCTACAAAAGCTGAGTTTATGCCATGCTACTTTCTGAAACACTGCCCTGCCTTGTGGAATTTTTCTTTCTTGATGAGAAAGCCCAGCTGTTCGATGTGGTGTTTTCTTTACTGGTATTGTAGAAACTCAAGACCCCCAGCAGAAGCTTCTCTCACTAGCCTATGGCAAGAGAAGTGAGAGCAGACAGTGAGCAGTGAAGAGACAGTTTGCAGTAGTCCATCAACTAAAGGAAAACACAGTTCATTAGTAGCTGTCATTTGCTGTCTAGACTGCTGATTTTCCCTTCAATGTGCAGAAGAAGCAATAAAGAAGACAGGCAAATAAATGGTAGATTCTGAGCCTGAGCAGAGATCCACATGGACTGACAATGAAGACTTGAGTGCAGGGGAAGAAAGCTATCATGTTCAGTCCCAGGCCCTGCCTTCTAGGGCAAAGCTCACTGCCACAGTCGCAGCTTCTGAATTCCCAGTGAGCTCTGGGCCAAGCATATGCAACACCTTCAGGGAAAGAGCTGATATGGGGAACTAAGGACAGGTGGTTTATGTCCTTCCAAAGGGAGTACTCTGTTAAATTCAAGTCAGCCTCATATGTGAAACAACACATAAAACTTTTAGAGGATAGATGAGCATGTGGACAGAGAGATACAGCGGATGTAATTGAGTGGGATTTCTAAAACCTTTCAGCAAGGTATCCCAAGAAAGGCTTTTACAGAAGTGATGAAGCCATGGGATAAGAAGGAAGCTTCTTACTCAGATGAAGAAAGACATAGAATGCAAGAGAACAGTTATGTGTGCTGGAGCCTGTGTTGTTCAATCTATTGATAAAGTAAGATAAAGCCACATTGAACAGGAAGGAACACAGTTTTTTGCCATGAAATGACATGGTTCCAGACACTAAGGACTACTAAGTGAGCACTTGAGGGTAAAAAGTTGTTACCATCTGGGAGAACGGATTGCATCCTCTCTACCAAATCCAAGTAAAAAGTGGCTGCCAGTCATAACACAGCTGCCAAAGGAGGCAGCCCAAAAAGACACAGGTATATACACATAGTTTTTGAATCCCATTGCTTTTATGTTTTATGTTTGCATGGCCACAATAACAGCGCTACTGGACTTCCCTGGCAGAACTGAGAAAAATACAGTCTAGAATACATCAAAGTTTTGGAACTGGAGACCAAAGAAGTAAAGTTAAGCCTAGCTAATGCGTGAGGCCAAGAGCTGTGTGGTGTGGTTGAAATGCTGGAGGGAAGGGATCTTGAGAGAAAGACCTTGACAAGGTTGAGAGGTGGGCCTGTGTGAACTTCATGAAGTTCAACAAGACCAAGTGCAAGGTCCTGCATATGTGTTGGAGTAATCCTGAGCACAGGCTGGGCAAAAAATGGAGTGACAGCAGACTAGGAGAAGGACTTGTAGTCACTCTTATGTTCCACCTTTACACTGTCTCAAAATACACCAGTAATCACAGCTTTTGTTCCTCTGGAAGTGGATGTGAAAATAGAACTGTGAACTCAGTCAAAGCTCGTCTAGGTCTTCACTGTTCACACACAGAAGCAGAGCAGGGCTACGGAGACATTCTGCCAACTAACCTCTGTCCAGTCTGGGAACTTGTAAATTCATCAGCTCCATGTTCTTGGGAATGCAGGTTATTTGAAAAACACAGTATTTCTAGTTATTATCATGGGACAAACTTAATCTGTGCCACCTTTAATATTTAAAGAAACTTCTAAGGGGCAGTGAGTATGCTGCTCATCAGAATGCTGACATGCATCGACAAGCAGCCAAAGTACTGATGGGTACAAGTATGGAGAAGAGCTGCCCAGCAAAGTCTGCTTGGGAATGCTGAGATTCAGTGTCTGGGGTAAGTCAGGATACACAAGGACATAAGGTCTTCTACTGTTGAGCTGCCATGTCACTCACTGCTGTTTGCTCACAGCTTATGGTTACACGATACTATGATTGACAATAACTCACTGAAAATATCACAGGGCCAAGGACCCAGTGGAGGAAAGGGCAACCAAACAACTTCAGAGGACATTATCAGGATGAAAAGTAAAATGGGACAAAATTAAATGACAAATTGGAGAAAAACATCCAATAATTATTCTTACACTGAAATGCCCTGGAAATATTCCTAGGTTTGTCAGCACATTCAATGCACATACGTGACAGATTCTGAGGAATGTCTTATCAACCATAATCATGTAGTTGCTTAAATTTAGGCTATAAATCCTAAGGTGTATTACTTGTAACACCGCTGTCAGTGTATATGGATCTGTCCCATGTACTAATGCTCTGCTGACAAATCTGGGACAGAGAACGCCCATTGAGCATAGCAGTGTCTTGGTTTAAAAGACAGATGTCTACTAAGGAAGGCAGGAACCTCCCTCAGAATAGAGAATTCCCTTCCCTCCCAATTATTATAATTTTGAAATCAAGGGCTTTCAGGCAAATATATGGGAAAAGGAATAACAGTTCTTTACTAGTATTTATAATGAGGCAAACAAACAACAACAGTAGCAGCAACAAACAAAACCAAAAACACGGTGGCAGATGTCCCTGGGCTGCCAGGCACTGTCCCGTTCAGTACAGCCATGGTCACAGCCAGCAGGGGCGCTGTTGGGCTACTGGCTGGGCAGGGCACAAGCAATGACTCCCCCATGGCTGCAGGGGGCGCTGTGGTGCAAGGTCGGGTGAGCCTCCCTCAGGCAGTAATGGTGGGCAGCTGATGGTGGGGCGGACTGCAACAGGAAACCTCAGAGCAGCAAGGTGGAACAGCAGGGCTGCCTCACCCAGGGCATCAGCCAAAAGGTGGCAGAAACTTTGCAGCTGTGGCAGGAGCCGCAGTGTGTCCTGGCAGGCAGGGGGGTGTGGGGTTACAGAGTAACAGAAAACAGCCAGAGTCAGTGGCAGAAAAAAGGGCGGGGCTAGGGAGCAGTGGCCAGGCTTGTCCATAAGGGGAAGAGGATCAGGATCCCGGCTTTTCCCTGAGGCACCCAAGTGGATGGTAACAGTCCTCCCCAGTCAAATTTAGTGTTAGTAAGGTCCCAGTTCAATGGCTGCTTTTACAAGCAAAGGCTCACCCAGTAAGGAAAGAGGTGGTACAGAGCTGGGCTCATGTGGTTGCAGAGAGCCCTCTCGCAGCAAACAGGAGCTCGACTGTCCCCTCCAATGCCCAGAGCGCAAGAGAGAGCTAGGAGCTGCCTTCAGCCCCTACCCCGGCTCAAGTCCCATGCAATCTTTGCCCCTCTGAGAGAAAAGCCCTCAGATAAGAGAAGTGCAGCAAGGTGCACTCCCCCTCCCTCATGGGTACATCTTTTGTCTCTCTTAAGTACCAGTTGCTGTTGTCTCTTAGCAACAGATGGGACAAAATTCCCTAAGAGAAAGAAAACAACAGGAAAAATCCTAACCTCCAACAAAGAGGTTTCTGGATCTGGTGCTGGATGATGTAGTTTAGAGTTTTGTGAGTTTCAGTGGTAGTTCTGGGTGGATGGTTGGACTGGGAGATCTTGAAGGTCTCTTCTAACCTTACTGATTCTATGATTCTGTTATTCTTTGATTCTATGATAGATATCCATATATATATATTTCATATATATGCAAGTACATGCAGCATAACTGACAACACTGTTGGAAAGCTGCACTTCTTGCAGTCGATGTTTCCAAACATGTTCATGCTGGAAATGCTCAAGAGCAATGCTGAGCAAATGTTGTCCCTACCTGTTACTGAGGAGAGGTTTATGATACCTTTATTTTTTCCAGTTAAGAAGTTCCATGCAATATCACCCACGAGAGACACCATCCCATTTTCCCTGTGGATAGGAAGCGAACAAGAAAGAAAGGAAGGAAGGAATTGTCAATGCTTTGGTGACATACTACTTCCCAATTCTGTTGTAGCTGCCAATTCAGCATTCAGTGGTCTTTCTCAAGTCCACCTTCCTACACATTAGTCTGAAGCTAGAAATTCCATGTCATGTGATCCACTGTTCACTGATGCACTGATCCCTACAGGCATGCTCTGCTAATCTGAACAGCATGGCTGACAGCAACACCAGCATTCTGCAAATCCCACAGGAAATGCTTTTTCAATGTCATCTTTGCTTGCTTTCAATAATCTTCCTGACTATTACTTGATTAATAACAATCATCTTTCAAGGAATGTTTATTCCACCACAGCAAACACAGCACAGCGTTACGTTAACTTCCATGGTATGTTCCTGGGGATTAAGGTATCAATGCAGAGCTCTTAGCAGGCAGAGGCCAACTTCCGCACTAAGCACAGATATTTCAGATAGAGCTCCTGCAACTGCAGTTTCTTCTTCACAGGGTAGCCAGCACATATATTTGTGCTGTAGTTTTGTGTCTGCTGCTAGCATTTGATTAGAGAATCATTCTGTCATGGAACAACATCCTCCACACCTTCCAGGTATGTGCAGGGTTAGGTGGAAGAGTGTGTTGGGAGCTACAGCTCTTCTGCACCCTATGCAGTTTGGGAGCCTTAACATCTCCCTTTCTGGAGCCTGCTGTCTGCAGTTTTCTCGGTTCTTCTCTATAGACCTCCTAGCCTCCCTCCAACCTAACAACAGCATTCTGTATCCTGTTCTATGGTTCTATACTTGGTAGGACTGAGTGTACCTGGGGCAAATTTGCAAACAGAATCAAGCTGGGTGGTTCAGTTGATACAACAGTGGGAGGGGATGTCATCCAGTTAAACAGTTGTCATGAGACCCCATCTGTAGTGCTGTATTCAGCTCTGGGACCCCCAGCAAAAGAAAGACAATGGACCAGGTGGAGCAGATGCAGAGGCACAAAAAAGATCCAAATCCTGGAATGCCTGTGCTATGAAGAAAAGCTTACTTAGTAGTGCATGCTCAGCCTGGAGATGAGAAGGCTCTGAGGAGACCATACTGCATCTTTCCAATAAATAAAGGCAACTTATAAGATGGGGAAAGACTTTTTACTTAGAGCTGTGGCCTTAGGAAAAGGGGAAAAGGTTTTAAATTAAAAAGGGTAGATTCTGGTTGGATGTAAGAGTGACATTTTTTAAGAAGAGGACAGTAAGACACAGGCACAGACTGGCCCCAGAATATGGGAATGCCCCATCACTGAAAGTGTGCAAGCTCAGGATGAATGGGGCTTTGAGTAACCTGATCAAGTCAAAGATACTCCTGCCCACCGCAGTGGTGTTGCACTAAGTGATTCTTTGAAGGTTCCTTCCAGCCCAAACCATTCTCTGATTTTGTCCTCTGAGTTCTGTATGTCTGTGGAAGTCAGAAATTACCCAGAGACACAGGACTTTTGCTGCACCCCTGTGCTCACTGTTTTACCCAGGGTGTTTCTGTGCTACTCCTGTTTAGGGCAAAGGGTGTTTCCACCAGCTTCCCCCTTCCCTGCGCAGGGGTGAGCTCTGGTTTTGAACTCCAGAAAGTTGCGTGTTCAACCTCGGAACAAGCTTTTCATGCCCACGTCAGTGCTTGATGTTGGATATCTCCTTGGATCACAGGTACCATTTTTACTAGCCTTGCCCCTGTGCTCTTCACTGAGCTTTATCCCGCGAGCTCTTTTAATAATCAAAATGTCAATGACCAGGAGAAAAGCACATTCAGAAGTGACACTGTTGAAAGCAGCTCAAGTGACAGTGCCCTTTCTCCTAGAACTTGACCACTCACTCTCCAGAACTACTGGCAAACTCCCCCTTTCTCAGAGTATTGCCTACTGCAATACTGCTCCAAAACCCCATGTTGAGATGTTAGCACCAGGCAGCACCATGTTGAGAGCTCTTGTAGCTGGGGACTGTATGAATGTGTAAGAGTGCAAGGTATTTGTGATGGAATGGGAGTGCTGGACTGAAGATGTATCAGAGTGCAGAGGATCCCAGACTTAGGCTCTGCTTGTGAATGTGGGTAGAGTTGTGTTTGGGCATAAGCGTTGGGGTTTTTTGGAGTTGTAGGTAGTGAAGGCCTGACTTGGTTGAGGGCATTGCTTGGTATACATTGAAAATGGGCACATAAATATTAGCAACAGTGAAGAGTTTAAGCTCTTAAAGGACTTAAGCTCTTTAAGGCATGTTAGCACTTGATGTTTGTGTGAGATGAAATTGGAAGTATCACTATGTATTTATTGACTATATGTCTACTCGGGCTTGAAGCTGTTTGCTGCTCTAGGTTATTTTGCCTGTCAGGCTCTCTTAACCCCTAGAAAATCTTTAATAAAGTTTGAGAAACAGAAATAATTTTCATATGAATAATTTTCCTCTTAATAAAAGTGCTAGTTATGAAATGTTATACATTTCTTCCATATCAGCTCTGTAACAGAAGCATCAGCTTTTCCACAACCTGAAATTATTTGCAAAAAAGCCGTATAATTTTTTTTTAGGTATGAGATATTATGAATAATTTGTTCATTTGAAACTACGAAGAGTTTTCTGTTATATCACTTATGACTGATTATTGCGATAGTGAACATTCCTCTAGTATGCACATTTTGAATTCTTTTATTTCTGCAAAATACCAAGTGAGGATTTATTCACATAGATATTTAATTGCTTTTATAACTAAGGAGTCACCTTTCACACTGTAGGCACAAACTGCATGTCCAAACTTGAAGCCATATTTGACCTTGCTGTCTGTTGGATTCCTCTCTATTTGATACTGTAGGCAAAATCCTCGCCCACAATATATCTGGTTTTCCCCTTTTAATTATAATATATAGTGAATCACTGAAAGAGTTTAAATAATGATTTGTCTTTTGTAGAACCGCCTTTTCTAATGATGCAAAGGCAAGGTCTAAGTTCATAGGACCACATGTACAAGGTATATTGTTTTATTTCCCTTTTACATCTGGAAAAGTACAGAAACCCCAAAAAATCTCATCTAGATCAAAGATTAAGTTAACTGTAAAGACAGTAGAAGAACCAATAAATCATACACCCAAGTTCTTTAAGTGCCATGACTAGTCCACATTCCAATATTAATAGCCCTGTCAGACTATTTATAGGAAATGTATCCACAGGAATGGTAAGATGCAAAACATTTCTAAATATATCAGGTCAAATTACAATTATGCCATTAGTTAAGTTTGCCAGACAATATTTTGCCAAAGATGGTTTGCCAAAATATATTTTGACAGAAGGAAAAGGAAACATCCAAAGCATCTGCATACCAGAGTCTATAAAAGTCTCTTTGGAGTGCTGTGCCCAGTCTTGACAGAAAATTTCAAGGTAAGTGTCTGGCTCCTGTGAACTGCTGGGCAAAACATATACCTTTTTATTCAGTTTAGCTCACTATAAGACTTGGATATCCATTTGTCACAGACTGATTCTGTGAGCAGTAATTTTACTATAGGTTTGAAAGCAGCATGTTTTCCTTCAACTTAATATATTTCATCTGGATATCTGTGCAAAACAAAACGAGTTGTTATGTTTTTAAACAGCAGTGACCTCTGCCACCAAAATTAATACCAAAATTTAACAACTTTTAAGGAACAGGATGAAATCCAAGAGTTTAAGATTTAACATTTTAATCTGTCATAATGCAAGATTTATTATTCATAGCAAATAATTTTTAGAAAGTCACCATTTGCTATCCAAAAAGGAATTATTTCAGACTTTCAGTAACATTTTTAAAAAAATCAGAGACTCTGTTATGGGAACACTCAAATTTGCTAGAGTTTACTATGTTGAAATAATACTGCTAAACTTCACAATATATTGCACACTTAACTGCTGTTCTGTGCTTTGTCGCTTAGCTGGATGTATAAGGATTAATTTTAGAGAAGTATACAAGCAATTTCAGCCAAGACTGGGAAGTTTAAATCCAACTTTTGACTTATTTATACCTACTTTAATATTTGAAAAAATCAAAGTGCAAGAGAACTCCTTTCTTCCACATAAAGCTGTTCACTCACTGATACAACACATCTTCTATCCTACAGAGTACCCTGCTGACTGTGCCTCCCATAGAAGTGCCACAATGTCGGCTCCAGACGCTGACATGGCCGCCTTTGGGGAGGCGGCTCCTTACCTCCGAAAATCAGAAAAGGAGAGAATTGAGGCCCAGAACAAACCTTTTGATGCCAAGACATCGGTCTTTGTGGTACATGCAAAGGAATCCTATGTGAAAGGGAAAATTGAGAGTAAGGATGCAGGGAAGGTCACTGTCAAGACTGAAGGAGGAGAGGTGAATAAAAGCAAGATTTATAAATAAAATTTAATTCCCACTTTGGGTTCTTAGCTGACATACATGCATCTCTCTATTCTTTGGCAGACCCTGACGGTGAAAGAAGATCAAATCTTCTCCATGAACCCTCCCAAGTATGATAAAATCGAGGACATGGCCATGATGACCCACCTGCACGAACCCGCTGTGCTGTACAACCTCAAAGAGCGTTACGCAGCCTGGATGATCTACGTAAGTGGCAGCAGCAGCTTCCTTTGGGCAGCCGCAGGAGCTGCTGTGCCAGGCTCAGGGCAAGCCAACGTGCTGTCTCCCTTCCTCACAGACCTACTCGGGTCTCTTCTGCGTCACTGTCAACCCCTACAAGTGGCTGCCGGTGTACAACCCAGAGGTGGTGTTGGCCTACCGAGGCAAGAAGCGCCAGGAGGCTCCTCCACACATCTTCTCCATCTCTGACAACGCCTACCAGTTCATGCTCACTGGTGAGTTACTTGGTTTTCTTTAAAGTCGTTTGGCTGTGAACACTCACAGAGGAGAAAAAGTCTTTTCACTGCACAATAGTTCAGTTTAATTTTGCTCTAAAGGTGGATGTTCTATCGTCGCTGTAAATAGATTCTTTACTGAACATCATCATTTAGATCAGGTTTATAGAAATCAATGTTAAATTTCATGTCCAGTGTATTTGGGAGGATATGATTTAACATTGAATACATTTTTCAGATTTTCCATTAAAGAAATTCAGATATATTTTGAAATTCTGCTTTTTCTCAGATGAAAGAATTGTTCTTTGAATGATTTGTTATGCAAGACTGAAAGCCAATAGGGTGGAGTTCTGTAAATAACACTGTGTGTAAAGGGAAAGTACAGTCAACGTTGCAGCCAATGCTTCCTATGGTGGCTTTACAAAAAAATCAGAAGCAGTCTCAGTCAGACATTGCAGTGAAAGCTGCTTGGACAATTGATAATTCCTTTCTCCATCTCAGAAACAATTTCTTCTTTTCCATTCATTAATATAAAGGAAAGCAATACCAAAGAAGGCTAGTGACACCTTTTCTAGCATTGTCTAAATCTTCAGAATTTTAGGAAAGATCAGATTGGTGAGAAAAACAGATAACATGGAGAGGTATATTTTAATTTGTTAAAATAAATCTTCTTCCCTCTTCTGTCCCCAATTACTGTATTCAATTCTGTAGTAGCCAGAGCATTAAGAAAGTTAATTGGAAAATAATACAATGAAAATGATCAATATAAATTTGATGTTTGAATGGTGTGTCTTATCATGGTCATATTCATGTAAGTCGTCATATATTTACCCTTGCTGACACCTTCAAAAGACATGCAGAAACTCTGTGAGTGCAAACACAGACACCTCCATTAAGATTTAGTTCCCTAATGCTTTAGTCTCTTCAGACGTCCTAGAGATTTGTCAGTTTTTATACTGCAATTATTTTATAAATGGAGTTGCAATGCAGACATAGGTTAAAAAAACAAGCAGACAAAATTGTGGAAAGCAAACTCAGCTCAAGATGTTGCACAGAGAAGTACTGAATCTAGTTTTGGAAGTACCAAGATTTCAATATTGTAGAGCATGGAAGACTACTCTGGTAAAGGTTACTACAAATTTATGATGTTACTCTGATTTTCTTTAGGCAATAATCAATTTGCCACCAACATAAAAACCATATAGGAGGCTTATGGAATGATAAGGAGTGGTTGTTTCTATGAAATAAAGTTTATGAGAAGCACATGCTCCTGTTCAGTTCAGCGTACTAGTAGACCATTAAATCAGTAACTCTGCAAAACTGAACTTAGTTGGAATTATCTTCATAAAGGAAATGAACAGCTTCACACGAAGGGAATATCCAGACAAAGAAGTGCATGTATACTACACCTGACAACAACCTCAGGGCTGACATAATCAGCTCTCCAGCTGCAGCTAGGAATATCAAAATGTTCAAAAGGAAGTTCAGGTGAAGGCATACAGATTTATGAATGGAAATAGCCACCTACTGCTAGTTCATCTTCTGAAAGTCACAGGAACAATTTTATCAATGATATTCATGACACCTACTAATAATTTCTTCATTACTGCTTTTTCACAGATCGGG
>VZRL01006893.1:131252-207464 GCA_013397895.1 Origma solitaria | reverse complement strand
GGTGATCCTGCCCTGTGCCCAGCCCTGCAGGCTCCTCTGGGTGCTGTGCCAGCTCGGGATGCTCAGCCCAGCAGGACAGGAGCTCCTGGAGCGCGGCCAGCGGAGGCTGCGCAGCTGAGGAAGGGCCTGGAGCATGGCCCATGGTGCCCAGGAGAGGCTGAGGGAGCTGGGGCTGCTCAGCTCCAGAGGAGCCCCAGCTGAGAGGGGCCCTCAGCCCTTAGTGGCCATGGCTGTGTGCAGGGAGGCTCCGAGCAGGGCCAGGCTCTGCTCCGGGGCACAGCCATGGCACAGAGGAACGGCA
The DNA here is from genome assembly GCA_013397895.1 of Origma solitaria. Taxonomy (NCBI): domain Eukaryota; kingdom Metazoa; phylum Chordata; class Aves; order Passeriformes; family Acanthizidae; genus Origma; species Origma solitaria. The sequence continues at coordinate 207,163 of VZRL01006893.1, read as the reverse complement.
CCGACTGAGCCCAGGGAGCTCCCCCTGCTCAGGAGGCACAACTTGTGCCCTGGGCAGTGCCCAGCCCTGAGCAGAGCCCAGACAGGGCTGGAGTCTCCTCCCTGGGGATATTGCAGAGCTGTGGGGACACAGTGCTGTGCCCTGAGCTCTGGGATGGCCCTGCTGGAGCAGGGAGGTGGCACAGGTGGGACACACTGAGGTCCCTCCAGCCTGACCCATCCTGGGATTTTGATAAGGCAGTGAAAATTTTGCAGCATAATGTTAGAAATAGAGAGTTTTAGGAGAATAATCCAGTGATTTGAGTTCAGAAGTCCAAACTTCCTCTTTATGTCTGGACTGGACCATCCAGCTCAGCTCCATCACTCTCCACTCCCTGCTGGAAACTCCTGTCCTGTGGGAGATGGCACAAAGCTGCCTCAGGACAGCTGTGTTATCTCTGAGATGGCAGGAGCCTCTTCAAAACCAACCACTGAAAGAGCATTTTGCCTCTTTAAAACCAACCACTGAAAGAGCATTTCAGGGCTGTGAAAAGCTGCAGTTTGTCGTGACAATGAGAGAAAGATTCTTCTCTCTCGATGACAATGGCACAGGTATCTGACCTACCCATGGGCTTCTCCAGGAGGGGGAAACAAACTCCTCCCTGCAGGGGCTCATCTGCATCCTCAGTTGTCTACACCTGGCTTGATGCAACATCAGAAGTGAAATGTCTCCCTTTGAACCCATCATGGAGAAATTCACCCTCGCAGGGAAAAGTCTTTGGGGGCTTTATCTCTGAGTGCTCTAGCCTTGCAGAGGGGTGTCAGAGCAGGGTCAAAGTGGCCCGTGCACCTCACAGGGGAAGGGACTGTGCAGGGCAGGGAGAGAGGCTGACTGGGAGTGGCATTTGGGAATCCAGAACTCAGATCCAGGTACAAAACTGGGAGGAGCTGTTGAGTCACTGAAGACCCTGCAGAAAGACCTGGGCAAATGAGAGGATGGGCCATCACCAACCGTGTGAAGCTGGGTGGGAAGTGCTGAATTCTGCCCCTGGGATGGGGCAGCCCTGGAGGCATGGACAGGCTGGGGAAGGAGATGCTGGAAAGAAGTGCCACAGAGAGGGACCTGGGGTCCTGGGCGATGGAAAGTTGGATCTGAGCCAGCCCCTAGGGGGGCATCAGGCCCAGCATCGCTGCCCAGTCAAGGGAGGGGATGGTCCTAATCTGCCTTGGGCTGGGGTGACCTCACCCTGAATGTTGTGTGAAGTTTTGGGCACCACAATATGAGAAAGACCTTAGACTACTAGAGAGTGCCCAAAGGAAGGACACAAAGATGGGGAAGGGTCTGGAGGGGCCATGTGAGGAGCAGCTGAGGGCACTGGGAATGTTCAGCTGAAGGAGACTGAGGGGACACTCATCAGTTACAACTTTCTTGTGAGGAGGAGAGGAGGGGCAGCTCTGATCTCTGCTCTGGGACAGGGACAGGACCAGGGAACAGCTGGAGCTGTGCCAGGGCAGGTCAGGCTGGAGATCAGGGAAAGGCTCTTCCCCAGAGGGTGCTGGGCACTGCCCAGGCTCCCCAGGGAATGGGCACAGCCCCGAGGCTGCCACAGCTCCAGGAGCGTTTGGACAGCGCTGCCAGGGATGGACAGGGTGGCATTGTTGGGGTGTCTGTGCAGGGTCAGGAGCTGGGCTGGGTGATCCTGTGGGTCCTTCCAGCTCAGGATGTTCCATGAATCTCTGATTCTGTGCCTTTGTGTCCCCCAGCAGAGGCTGCAGCTGCTTCTCTCCCAACAGCCTGGAGCCATGGGGGGATGCCTGAAGCTGCTGCTGTGGCTGCTGCCCCTGCAGAGCCTCAGAGCCCTCGGTGGAGATGTTTGTGAGCACTCAGCAAGAAGCTGCCTCTTCAGAGGGATTTTCTCTGCTCCTCTCAGGAAGGGAGGCTGGTATTTGACTACATTATCTCCTAACTTAAAGTTCAGACCATCTGGCATCCTAGTGTGCAAACAATCTTGTAAATTAAGGGGAAAAATATGGTCCTGATTCCCTTATGGCTACAGGCTATTAAATAGCTGGAGATGTGCAGGGTGTACTTGCAAAGAAAGGAAGTTGGTTCTCAGCATCCCACCCTCAGCAGGTGAGGCAGCATTTTCGGAACAAAGAAACTGGAAATGTAACTGACCTTTATCCTTTCTGGCGTGTTTTCCTTCATTGACCTATCCATGGAATACTGATCCTCCTCAAGCTGGATGCAGTGATGGGACACAGCCATGGTTTTGTAGATCTGGTTTAGGGCTTGATGCCATCCCTTTGTTAGAATTCCCAGCAGCTTCACTCTTTACCTTAGCCCACAAGCTAATTTTGCTCTGTGCTGAACCCACAAAACTTTTTCCACTTAGTTTTCTTTGACTAATCTAGAAAACTTTCTCCATAAATGCTTTTAAATTATCACCCTCTCACTCCTTTCTTCGAAAGCCTCCCTGGTATATTGGGTGCTGTGCTGCATTTTTCACTTGGCTTCTATTTTATTTAAGACCATTAGCAGTTTCAAAAGTTATATAAAGATGAAAGATCCTCCCATGTTTTAATGAACCTCAAAATGAGCTTTAGAACAATTTGATTAGAAAGCTCTCAAAACGTCAAGCGCTCCCTTGGGACTGAGCCGTAATGAAGGTAATAATTAGCAAGAACAAATTTTAAAATTACTTATTCCATAAATATAGGTTTTACTCCTGGTACTCGGAGCCCGAGCCAAGTAGGTAAAGGTCTGGAGAAGTGGAACAAGGCTAAGAACATACAAAGACATGAAAGTTCAGATGCCTTGCCTCCACAGTAGAAATGAAGTAAGGTGGGAAGAGACAAGGAGAGCTCTGTGCCTGCTAAGGAAACCAAGGTGGGATTGGGAGGAGAGGGACGTGCAGCCCTGAGCGGGTGCTGAGGGTGCAAACAGAGGGGGTGACCTGGCACCCTCACAATAAACAGGATAAACATGGGGGCAGGGGCTGCACATGGATCTGGGCAATCCTTGAGAACAAGGAGCAGATGGAGCAGCCCTGGGGACAAAGGTTTGGGGGTGAACTGGACATGAGCAAGCTCAGAACCCCCTGTGCCCTGGGCTGAGCCCCAGCGTGGGCAGCAGGGAGGGGAGGGGAACTGTGCCCCTGTGCCCCTGTGCTCAGGTGAGCCCCACCTGCAGAGCTGCCCCAGCCCTGGGCCAGCACAGGGAGGAGCTGGAGCTGCTGGAGAGAGTCCAGAGGAGCTCCAGGATGAGCAGAGGGATGGAGCAGCTCTGCTGGGAGGGAAGGCTGCGAGAGCTGGGATTGTTCACCTGGAGAGGAGAAGCTCTGGGGTGACCTCACTGTGGCCTTGCAGGACCTGAAGGAACTGCAGGAAAGATGGAGAGAGCCTTGGGACAAGGGATGGAGTGACAGGACAAGGGACAATGGACAATGGCTTCCCACTGCCAGAGGACAGGGCTGGGTGGGATATTGGGAAGGAATTCCTCCCTGTGAGGGTGGGCAGGCCCTGGCACAGGTGCCCAGAGCAGCTGTGGCTGCCCCTGGATCCCTGGCAGTGTCCAAGGCCAGGCTGGACATTGGGGCTTGGAGCAGCCTGGGACAGTGGGAGGTGTCCCTGCCATGGCAGGGGGGGCACTGTTTGAGCTTTGAGGTCTGCCTGAACCCAAACCATTCTGGGATTCTCTGCTCCCTTCAGAGGAGCAGGAGGTCCTGTGCTCCCTGCTCTGTTCTGACTCCCCAGGATGAGCAGACACAGCACTGCTGTTGCACTGGATGATCCCTGCGGGTCCAGCTCAGGCCATCCTGTGTTTCTCTGCCCCTCTGACCCCATCCCTGCTGTGCAGTATGCTCCAATCCCTCAGGAAGCAATTCCTCATGGATTGCTCACTGTGCCACTGCCCCGACTGCACACAAACCTCCTCCTGGTGAGCAGCAGCCAAAGCTGACACCTCTGTCCAGCACTGCGGAGAGCAAGCTCCCCAGACGGGGTTTGCTTCAGAGTTTCTCCATGCTGTGGCAGGGACTAATCAATCACAGGGACTAATCAATCACAGGGACTAATCAATCACGGGGACTAATCAATCACAGCAGCTCCTCACCTGCTCTGTAATTTAACTCCTTGCAGGCCTTGGTGCTCCTGCTGTTCCCTACCTGGTTAAAGATCTTCTTCAGCCACGTCACCTGCGGCTTCATGCACTGCCTGAGCTGTGCGCCATCAATTAGCAATATTTGAACCAACTTTTCGATGGTTTGCTGCCTGGCTGTCGAGCTGATGGTGCTGGATGTCCTGTGGGTGGCTCACAAGAAGGACCAGCCTGTGTTCCCAGCTTTTCAGCAATTCACATGCAGCTCCAGGCTGGGCTTTTGCCCTGTGCTCAGCAATGAGATTGTTCTGACACAGGAGGTTCAGGGCATTGTGAGGCTGTGTGGGAATCACCCTCAGAGCTGCAGGGTGGAGTGAGAACTCCTGCAGGGTTGGTTATGTTGGTAATTCAGTCCCAAAGAGGAGGGCACCAGATGTGCTCTCCTTCCCCAATGCCGTAACTCCTGAGCTCACAGGAGATGCTGCTGCTGCTGCTGTAAACAGCCCTTGGAGCAGAAGCGGATGGAAATTTTTCCTGCACACGTAACAGAAGTGCAGCTGGGGAGGCTGAGCAGGTAGGATAAATCTAAAGAAAGCATCTCTGATTATCAAAGGAGCGATTTTCGAGTCTCTTATTCACATAACAGAGCAGATCATTGCTCTGGTTTCCAGCGTGACTCAGGACTAGAGCGAGGCTTTAACCACAGCCAGGACCTCAAGGACCAAACCAGGCTCACACAAAACTTCTGCAGGCTTCCCACAAAACTGTGGGGCTCATTTTCTCCTCAGACTCCACAAGATATGGCTTTTTTCTATACCCAGCAAGATACATTCATGCTTCCAGCATTTCTGGGTGCCAGTTAGGGAAGAGCACAGAATACCTTGTGGTTTTATTGGAAACATTCCCTGTTTAGCCTTCTGCCACAATTGATACCACAGCATGCAAGGTCCCTTTCTCCAAGCTACGTGACACTGCCTCTAATGTTTGGTTGTTTTTCTTTAAGTGCCTGGCCTGGCTCCAAGGGCAGGTCTGTCCTCAGTGGGAGCTCAGCTCTGAGATGTTCCCAGAGCTTCTCCTCCATGTGGCAATTCCCAGCTGTGTGGATCTGACCTGACCACTGTGGAAGGGTCCTGAGCACAGCTTTCAAAGAAAGGAGTTGCCTTTGGAGGCAAGTGCAGAATTGTCACCCCTCAGTCTTATTTCTACTTTTATCCATTTCTCTGTCTGTCTTATCATTGTTTTCTTGGCACTTCCCACCCTGGAGGAGCCAGTGGGAGCCCTCAGTGGCCCTGTGTGCCCCATTATTAAGCACAATGCCCTGAAATCTGCCCATTAATCATTTCCTGCTGCACAGAAAGTCACCATGAATGGGCCTTAGAAAGACAGAAATGTTTCCCTCCCTATGAGCAAGTGACCTCTGGGGCTTTGCAAAGCCACCTGGAGAGAAGGGCAAGGACAGGAGAAACAGCAGCCAGGAAGGGCTCTGGGAGAGACACCGGGGCCAGACTGCACAGCTGAGCCTCAGAGACCAGGGGAAAAAGGAATTTCCAGGAATTAAAGTGAAGTTTGTGCTGCCCTGGAACTGACTGAAAATACAGCCTTGGCCATTGCTGCTCTAACCCATCCCAAATGACCCAAATAACCCATCCCAAATCAGCCTTCCAGGCTGATTCCAGCAAAGGAAGAACCACTCCTGCAGCCTGGGGAGTTTCCTCTTGGTGGCTCTGCCTTGAATTCTCATTTTCTGCCCCGACTGAGAGCCTGGCACCTGCATACACAACACACACGGATTGGTGAGGGAATGGAAAAGGGAACAGTTCAGCTTCAGTGCTCCCTCACTGGGATGGCTTCGTGGAGACCAAAACCAGGCATTGTTTCAAAAATAGGATGATCCATTTTTGACATGAAAAAGGCTCCCTGTTCCATCTTGGACTGTGCATAAAATTATCTTGGGGTTTTTTTTCGCTACCTCTCCTCCTCATCAGAAAAAATCTCACCCCAGGCTATTTTGAAGCTCCAGCGTGTTCCTTTTCATTCATATTTTTCAGTGTACTACAGAAACATTTGCACTTCTGAAATCTCCTCTCTGAAATGTGTGAACTGCTCTCCACTGAAAGGGAAGCCTGAATTTCCGTGGATCATTTCCATTTGTCCTGTTTTGAGGTGAAGTAGTAAAGGAGAATGCCTGAGGCATTCCCAAAACACAGGCAATGTCTCAGAAATGAGCAGTGGGCATGAAAATCACAGGATCACAGGATCATTAAGGTTGGAAAAGACCTCCAAGAGCATCAAGTCCAGCTTGGCACCAGGAATTCTTAAATGGGGATTTGAAGACAAGGAGAAATACAGAAAAGCTCTTGAACGACCACTGAGAGCAGCCTGGGAAAGCACTGAAGGTTTGAGTGGGAGACAAAGATGAGGAAGGAAATCTGGGGGAGCTTTGCTGAGGAGACAGAAATGAGAGGGAGGCAGGAGCTGCCATGCAGGAAAACTGATATGCCAAGGCCAAAGACCCCAGGGACCAAAGCTTTCTGTCTGCCACGGGAGAGCTTGGCCAGCTCCCACCATCTCTCCCTGTGTTTCTCCACCTAGAGCATTAAAAATCCTCCTTTTAGTGATATAAGATACAGGACTATTTCTGTTCCAGTAGCTGTGGTCTAGAATGAGTAGTGCTGCAAGGAGATTGCACAGATTTTAATCCATGTAATCATCTTTAACCTTTCCTGCCTGTTAAATTGGTTCATTTCCTTTCATTCATGGATCTCAATTGATTTTATGTAAATATATACTTTTCTTGGTTTCTTCACGTGCTTATTTTTTTTGTTTAAAAACAAAAGCGGCAATTAAAGAATGATAAAGCCATTACTAAGTAGATCACATGATGGTTTTCCTTTAGAAAGGAAAGTGTCTCCACTTTGTGATTCAGGGGACTTCAGCCACAATAACTCTGAGAGTGAATTCAATGTTTTGTAAGCTATTTGTATTAAATTTCCTGAATCTCCTGCTAAATCTCAGGCCTTTCAGCTTCAGGGAGGGGAGGAGTGTGAATACAGCACAAGACAAAGGAAAGCAAATTCAGGGCTGTGCTGGGAGCAGGGACAGTCCCCAGGGGTGACAGAGCACTCAGGGGAAATGCAGGACTTCCAATGAGAAAGGAAGAATTTGGGAACCTCCCTGATTTCCCGGTGCAGCCCCAGGGGATGATCTGAAAACTGCTTTGGCTTGGGAAGGGAAAAGCCAGAGAAGGAAAGCATAGGGAAAACTGTGCCTGGGGTTAGAAAAGGGGAGAAACCGAGCTGCTGACAAAAGCCATGGCCAGAAAGCACTGGAGGGGTCTCATGGCCAAATGCACACATGGCAATAGAAGGGACTTAGGGGAGAAGGAGCTCAGGACAAGGAGCTGCGAGGCTTCAGCTCCTGCCCTGGGACCTTTGGCTGCTGCCAGCAGGTCAGGTCTGATGGTGCTCTTTGGTGCAAGCTCCCAAATCTATTTCCTCATCCTATTTTTTAAATATTTTCTCATTTTCTCCCTCTGAAAGGGCCCCTGGAGCTCTGCCTTGCCCCAGCTCTGGCTGTGACATCCCCCAGGCCTCAGAGGCAGCAGGACACATGGCTTGGCCATCTGCACAGGGCTGGACATGGCAGCCAGGGCTGTTCCACCTTTCTCTTGAGTCCCTTCTCCCACCCCTGCTGACCTCCAGATGACCAAGGCTTCCCCAAACACTGCTGCCTCTGATCCTGCTTGCCTTGCTTTGAGGAGGAACCTTCTCCCGATATGTGACTGCAGTCCCCTTTCAGCTTTGGGGACTCAGTCCTGGATAAGTAAATTCAGACATTTCCCTTGCCTTTCCCTCTGTCCCTCCTCAGAGTTTTGGGCATTTCTCACTCTGTGGGTGAGGCTGGGATGTCTCACGGGGCTGTGCTGAGAGGGAGCTCACTGGCCCTGTCCCCTGGGGCTCTGTGCCCCTCTGTCACCAGGGCCATGTGCACACTGAGAGCTGGGGCTGCTTTTGCAGCCCTGTGTCCTTCATCTTTTCCCCTCCCACGTCTCCAGCACTTCTTGGGCCGATTGCACCCCCTGGAAGACCCTCCCAGTGTGACCAGAGCTTCCCAGCTCTCTCCATGGCTTTCCTTGCTGGAGCTGGCGTGGCTCAGCTCATGGAGGCAGGAAGGCTCTTATGGAAAATCACTTTCTGTTAAGACATTCCTGCAGTATTTCCTTCCCTTTGTGGCCCCAACGTGTTCCTGTGCCCAAGCTTTTGGGAAGTTTGGAGATGTTTCTCCTGTGAATGCAGCCCCTGTTCCCCAGAGCCAGTGGGACCTGTGGGGATGCTGCTCTGCCACCTGCGGAGGTGCCCTGGGACAGACACTGAGGAAGGAGGGAATTGTGAAGAGGAAGGAAAGGAGTTTTTCCCCAAAGTGGACAGAAATATGCTGTTTGCAGACGGGCAAACACCGAGTGGGCAATTAGCAGATGGCACTAATTAAAGACTCTGTTCATTAGCAGTGGACACCCAGAGCCTTTCTAAGCAGGTGTTGAAAAATATACCAGTTTAAAAATTTTGTATAACTTTTAACTTTTTATTTTTGTCTCTCTAGTTAGGCTTGACTTGACTTTGCTTTGGGGAGGGGAATTTTCTTTAGTTTATTTAGGAGATAGAACATCGCTCTAAGGAGATGGGCTCAGCACAGGGACAGAGTGGAGCAGCCCAAAGATCCCCAGAGAGATAAAAACCATCAATGGAACATTGACAGAACATCGGTGGCCATCTCCAAACATCCACCCCAGAGCACTTCTGACAGAGCTGAAGACATCTCGCCGGGAAAGGACTGAGAAGAAAATTGAACAACGAAAATCTAATTTACATTGGAGGAGAAGGGATTTGGATCCAATAGAAAACTGAATATTGAGGGTTGCCCAGCTCTGGACCAATGAACTTTGAAACAATACATCCCTATGGGTTTTAACTGTATAAAAACTGGGGAAAAATCCTGTAAAAACATGTGTTTTTGGAACACTTTCCTTGGCACATCCTGGCCAGTAAATAAAGTAATGCCTGATTCTCTATGAGTTTAAATATCATGCTAGAGGTATTTTTATTTCTCCCGATTTTCAGTGACACAGGTAGCCTGAGCCTGTGTGCTGGGCGCAGTGCTGGCACTCACAGCCAGGAGGGCTTGGTGGATGTGATCAGGGATGTGGATGTGGCTGTGCTGCTCAGGGGCCCAGGGCTGCAGGAGCAGGAGGGCTTGTCCTCAGTCCCTGACACACTCCCGTGGGAAGCTGAGCAGTCCAGTCCCTCCCTCTGCCAGGAGATGCTGATGACCAACAGAGCTCCACAAAGCCCCAGCTGGAGCCCCCAGGCTGCACCCGAGCCCCAGGCTGGGCTGCTGTCCATCCTCGCAGCCCTGCCCCAGCCCCCCATGAGCCCAGCTCTGTCTCTGTGTGTCCCCACAGCTCCGTTTCCTCACTCCCTGTGCCATTAGCAGATAACAGACGATGTTCTCCAGCTCCCGAGCTGTGATTTATGAGGCTGATTGCGAAGCTACGTTGCAAGAAGTTCTCTGCATGGGCCCGCCCTGGGAGGCAGGAGCAGGGGCTCTAAAATGGTAAATGACAGAGGAGGGAGTGAAGACAGATTATTCACACTTTGTCAAAGGCAGGCGTGAGAGGCCACCCAAGGCAGGGATCGCTGCAGTGAGTTTAAAGAACACGGGAGGAAGCATTTTCTCAAGCAATGCCTGATTAAACTGTGAAGCTCACTGCCGTGGAAAGGGAAAAAATTAAAGAAAGGCGAAAGAAGTGCAGGGAATTGAAGAGCAGATCAGACAGGCAAGTAATGACATGAGAGTCCAGGTGCAATGTCAGGTGTAGGAATCTCTCAATGCCTTGTGAGAGGGGTAGGAGGAGATGGGAAAGAGAATTCTGTGCTTTCATGAGCCTTTTTTCCTGAGTCTCTCCTGCCCAAGAGGAGCTGTGGGGCTGGATGGGATTGGATGGGTCCATGGGAGTTTCCTGACCAAGGCAAACCAGGGCTAGTGGGAAGTGGGGCATCCAGAGAGCTCAGAAAAAGGGAAACGCTGTCTGCAATACCTCAGGAAAACCAGGTCTCTGGGTGGGTGGTTTGTGCTGACAGCCACAGATCTAAATTTGATGATAATCCCTATAAAGAAATCACAGACCTAAAATTACCTTCTGTTCACATTCTGGCATATTTTTGATCCACTCTGCAGTTGGAAGAATCACCTACAGGGAGCTTGTAGAAATAGTAATGCGATGATTGTGTCTTGACACCCATTTGTGGGCTGAGTAGAGACTTTTAGAGCTGGAAGTCACTGCTGAGAGACAGCAGCTCCACACCAGGGTCCCTCCCCACAGCCTCATCCCCCCTGCTCCCAGCAGGGACAGTGGCACAGGCAGGGCACAAAGTGCCATTTGGACAGTGTTGTCTGTCCCAGGTTTTAGATTGGTCACTAAATCCACTCATCGAGGCATCCCTGAGGCAAGAAAGTCATTCTGAGTGCTCCAGCCTCCTAACCAGCCTGGAATCTGGGCACACAAAATCCACTTAATTACAGTGCGGGAAAGTCGGATGTTATTCCAGAAATGATACTGTGGAATGGTTGGTGAGGGCAGAGGATGGTGGTGACCCCTGTGGGCACCAGAGCTTCCTCCAGCTGGGGCTTACAGTGGTGTCCCACATCCCTGACATTTGTCAAATCCCCCAGCCCCCAAAATCCCCACATCCCCTCCAGCCTCACAAGATCCCCAAATCCCCTCCAGTCCCACAAGATTCCCACATCTCCTCCAACCCCACAAGATCCCTGTGTCCCCTCCAGCCCCACAAGATCCCCACATCTCCAGCCCCACAAACTTCTCATCTCCCCTCCAACCCCACAAGCTCCCCATACCCCCTGAACTTGGCTTTCACACGCAGGAGAGAGGAAAATCAGAAGGATAACTCTGCCTTCCCAAGTGAGAGCTGCTGGATGATATATGATCGGAGATTTGCAATGAACAGCTTTTGCTATTCAATAGCTAAGCCAGAACCACCTAATCAATACCTGGCTGGGAATTGCTTAAAGAGCTCGTCAGGCCCTGGATCGTTGTTGCTGTTGTCCAGGCTGGTGTCATTTTGATAACACTAACCATGGAATGTGTACGAATTCCATGAGGCAGACACTAATGAACGTCTGCAGGCTGGAGAGGAAATCACAGAGCAGAGAGACAGACAAGTGGATCTTTTTAAGAGTCCCCAAAGTCCTTAGCAGGCTCTGAGCACCAAAACAGCCCTTGAATGGATGGGTATAAGGACAAGCAGTGAGTAATTAGGGCCTGGCAGTGATGGGCTGAGGAAACACGAGCAGGCTCCCTGGAAATGTGGATAGGGGCTGATTTTGCCCAGATTGGTGCAGATTTTTGCCCAGATTGGTGCACCCTTTGCTGGTGGCTGAGCTGCTCCCTGGACTGGGGAGGGGCAGCACCCAGGGGTGGGTGAGAGCCAGTTACCCTTTGGGGCTGGACATCACTGAGCCAAAGCCCAACTCCTGCCACAGCTCCCACAGTGAGAGCTGCTCTCTGATCCATTGGCCACTGCCCAGCTGTGCTTCCCAGGGGCTGGGACCACAGGGAATGGGTGGGACCCAAACATTCTGAAAAACAGAACTGAAATCTATTTCCATTCCCACCCACAGCAGAGGAAAACGGGAGGGCCTTGCCCTGGCCAAAGAAAGGGAAGGAGGAAATCCCTGTGGGATGGAGGAGAGGGAAGGAGATGGAACCAGTCTCTTCTCATCAGTGCTCGGTGAAAGGACACCAAAAAGTGAATATGCAATTTAAATTCCATTTAAACACAGAAAAGCTTTTCTCTTGTTGTATCCTAAACCCATGTGGACGCAGACCTGGACAATCAGTGAGAGGTGAACCCGCACTGAGCGGGCTGGGACTGGGTGGTCTCCAGAGGGGTCTCTGTTCCCAGTGAAGCTGAGGTTATAGAATAGAATCACAGAATCATTCGGGTTGGAAAAGAGCCCAAAAATCATTGAGTCCAACCTGTGACCAAACCCCACCTTGTCAACTAAACAGAGCACATCCAGTCCCTAAATGTCACATTCTGCCAGAAAAGCCACGTTCTCCTGTCCCATTACTGGAGCACAGGGAAATTGTTTTGGTTATTGGGGCTGGGCTAGGATCAATCCCTCCCTTCCCTTTTATCTCCCAATTCCTTAAGATCAGTTGCTCCCTTTATCACCTGACAGCTGAGATCCAGGATCTCTCATAGCAGTGATGCCACACAACAGAGCTGTGGAATTTTCCGAGCAGCCCAAGCCCTACTTGGCAGCCCCTGGGGACAGAATCCAGACAAACTGGATCACTCTGGGTTACTCTGTGCCCAGGTTCTGCACTGGCTGTATGGAAAAAAAAGTGGAAAAAAAAGAAAGAAAGGGGAGAAAAGCCCCAGAGGAGGTGGAGGTGGGGTTGTGGAAAGCTTCTCATGCTTACCAAGCTCAGCCCTTGCAGAGACTCTAACCTAAATTAATAGATCCTCTGGGGTGTGCAAAACTGGGCTAATATTTTGCAAGAATAGCTCTCCCCTGCCTCTTGCCCTCCAGTATGATGAAGACAAAATGCCTTCATTATTGCAGCATTTAACAGTGTGCAGTGTTTATGAAGAGGCTGGAGGATGTGAAGGAATCCAAACCAATTACATTAATCTCCCAGCAAATAAAGCTGCAAATATTTACCTTCACTATACTGCTTTATCTTATTGGACAAGCTCTCGAATTAATCTAAATCCAGTCCTTTAACCTTGCTGGATGGATTGTTCTCACTGACATCAGGAGGTCACCCAGACTTTACCGCTGGGCTCCATGGGCAGACCCCAGCTCATCCATCAATTGCATTTGGGGCATAGCAGCCCTGTTTAAATCTCCTCCATCCATTGCAGTGCTCACAAGAGAAGCTCTCCCTGCCTCCATGGAGCTGTTGGTGGCTCGGGATGGGGCTGCAGTGCAAGAGAAGTGCAGAACAGCCCATCCCATGGCCAACACACAGGGCAGCAGTGCCAGATCTCATGCAGGACTATTCCTGGAGTGATGCTGGTTTGACAGCCTGAAACCTTTCCTCACAGGGATCCATTGATCCTGATCTCCCCCTGTGCCCCAGGCCAGTCCCATGTCTGCTGCAGATAAACCCAGTCTGCAAAGCTCCAGCTTGGGTTTTTTTGGTTTTTTTAGGATTTTTTCCATGTGACATCAAATGCAGAGCTTTGGCTTCAGCAGCAGCATGGGAAGGGGTGAGTAGAACACGAACTCATGGTGGCCACAGGACAGAAGCAGCCAGGACACACCAGGGATGGACAGAGCTGATCTGTTTTGTGAAATACCTGAGTTATTGCTCCCCTGACAATCCACTCCCAAACTGCAGCTCCTTCACCCTCCCAAGAACCGCGGTTCTCTGGCCTGCAGGGGCTCCCTACTCTGCCCAAAAATGCAGTGGAGGGTGTGTTCATCCCAGCAGGGCTGGGCAGGACGTGCACTGTCAGCCCAAGCTCTGCAGAGTCAAGGTTTGGAGCCCTCCTGCCAGAGACAGCATAGAAACTTCTCCTACCAAAGAGCTGAAGTCAGAGCTGTCAGCCTTTCCTGACCACAGCCCAGGAAATACATTTCTTCCCATTACCAGTGAAAATCTCTTGGTCTCAGACTGGTCTGGATTGATCACAGAATCACAAATTTGTGAAAATTGGAAAAGACCTCCAAGCTCATCAAGTCCAGCCATTCCCCCAGCACTGCCAAGGCCACCACCAGCCCGTGTCCCCAAATGCCACATCCACTCATGTTTTAAATCCCTCCAGGGATGGGCACTCCACCACTGCACTGGGCAGCCTGTTCCGATATGTGATCACCCTTTCACTAAAGGAATTTGTCCTGATACCCAATGTAAACCTGCCCTGGTGAAAACCAAGGATGTTTTGCTTTGTTACCTGGGAGAAGCCTGACAAGTACATAGCCGAGAGCTTCTCTATGATAGTTTAAACTGGTTTATGAATTAGGTTTTTCTCTACTAGGCTTTTCTCTACCATTTAGTAATTTTGGACAACTAGACTTTTAAATTCACACACTGAATTCTGAGTCGTATGTATATAAAGTACAGCAAGGTCCTTTTGCCCATCACAATCTTTGAGTGTGATGATGCCCTGTCTGTGATTTGTAGCATCCCAGGTGTGTGCAGCAATTCCTGGGATGGTCTTTCACGGAATCACAGAAGCACAGAATGGTTTGGGTTGGGAGGGACCTTAAAGCTCATCTCATCCCACCCCTGCCATGGGTAGGGACACCTTCCCCTATCCCAGGTTGCTCCAAGCCCTGTCGATCCTGGACTTTGGTGCCAGATCCTGGGGTACATTATCAGGACAGGCCTTTGAACACTCTTGTCTAAAGCCCATCAGCACAAATTGTCCTGAAAAATGTTACCTGAGTGTTCTGGAATATTGGAGTTTCCTCCAGTTCAGCTCTGCCAGGCTGTGTAAGTTAGCCCCTGGAGAGCTTTTGAGTTATTTTGTGTAAACACTTTCAATCTCCAGATCTTGGCAATTGGTGCTTGATTTATTTAATGTCCCCTCCCTACACCTTGGAACAGCTTTTTGCTTACACAAGTCCCAAAGCAGAAGAGGGAAAAATCATTCCAAAGGTGCTGCGTAACACCTCCTTCCTGTCCATTTAGGCAATTTATAGTGAAACCAGATAGCTCTAAGTAGACAAATCCATTCCCTCAATAGTTTATATCCCATAATAGTTTCTTCCTCTCATAAATTCAACTTACATATGACAAATCACACAAATTCTCCAAACATCCTGTGAGTTTCATTGGTGGTAGAAGAGTGATTTGAGCACAACAGAAAAGCTTCTGGAAACGCCAGGAGGATGCAGGGAAGAGAAGCAGCGATCTCCTGCTCCATGCCCCTCGGCTCACACAGAGCCGAGGGGCACAGCCTGGTCTGAGAGAACCCCCTGGTCTGGAGAGCACAATTCAGGTGAGAAATGGGAGCTGAGTCACCGAATTTATCAATGGAGAAGATTTGCTACGAGACAAAAAGAATCTACAGACTCCTGCAGCGAGGAGAGCCCGGGAATGGGGCCGTGCCTTTGTTGGGTAGGAAAAGGCTCCCCATGAGGAGGAGCTGAACCTGGGACCAGATGTGTTCCCACAAGTGTGGTGCAAATACACACAAGTGAAGAAGACTCCTGGCTGGAATAAATAGTCTGGTCATGGTGTTGGGTCTCCAGCAGATGAAACCTCTAAATCAAACCCAGATCTGAATGATTTGGGGTGGAAGGGATGCTAAAGATCATCCACTCCCAGCTCCTGCCATGGGCAGGGACACCTCCCACTGTCCCAGGCTGCTCCAAGCCCCAATGTCCAGCCTGGCCTTGGGCACTGCCAGGGATCCAGGGGCAGCCACAGCTGCTCTGGGCACCTGTGCCAGGGCCTGCCCACCCTCACAGGGAGGAATTCCTCCCTAACATCCAATCTAAATCTACCCTCTTTCAGCCTAAAGATGTTCCCCTTTGTCCTGTCCCTCAGGCCCTTATCCAAACTCCTTCTCCCTATCCTATTCTGCAGGAATATTTGTAAGATACCCTTCCAGAGCAGCGTCCTCACTTCAGCAGAAGCCCAGCACTGCTGCAGAGCTGTGAGGAGAGCCTGAATGCAAGAATTCAGACTGAGGAGTCAGTGCGGTCCCTGTGGCTCCCGGCAGTGCCTGGAAATGCTGATCCAGCACAGCTCCAGCTGCAGGGCTGGGAAGAGTCAGCTCCCAGCACAGCTCTCCCAGCCCTGGTGGCTCGAGGACAGTGTGATGAGGCTGCTGAGCTTTCTGCAAGGAGCATAGAAAGGAGCTTTGAAGTGTTGGATGGAACGCTTTCAGTGCTTCCCTGCGGCGCTGGGCGTGCACTTTGAGCTGAAGAGCAGCCATGGCTCCCAGCACGGGGTGTCCTCCTGGCAGCTCTGGGGGACTGTGGTGTGGAGGAACAGCCAGTCCTCCTCCCCAAGGTCACTGCAGGGCTCTGCACCCTCTGCCTTCCCCACCGCCCCGAGGATCCCAGGTGTCCCACGCTACAGCAGGGACAAGGTCCTGCACTGTGTCCTGTTTGGGAGAGGTTTCCCCGGGTCTGAAGTGCCTGTTAAACACCTAAGTATGACCTCGAACCACCGCAGGAAGGTGCCAAGCTGCTGTCTGCTCAGCCACAGTGTTTTTATTCCCACTCTGCCCATCAATTCCTGACAGAAAGGCTTTGCCCTTGGTGTGCTTGCCGGAGCAGCTGTCCCTCTGCCCTGCCACCCCAAGGGGAAGCTGTAGGGCTGTGGGGACATCACCTGAACAGGGTTTGGAAAGCAGCTGGGCAAAAATCACACATTCAGTAGGGCTGGAAAAGACCACCAAGACATGGCTCAATCCCATCGTGCCCACTGCACCACAGTGTGGAGGGCCACAGCCACTTGCTTTTTGAATGTTCCAGGGGTGGTGACTCCACCATGTCCCAGGGCAGCTCCTGGGAGAGATGTGGGAGAATCTCTCATTGCTGTGTGAGATGGGACCAAATGTAGAGTGCTGTGAAGGGTGGTTGGATTCCGGGGATGTTTCAGGGCCTACGATAGAAGGAATGGCCAGACCTGCCAGGTAACCTGCGGGGATTCTTGGGGGATTTTTGGCTCTGCCAGACCAACAATATCTGCAGAACCATATTTATAAAATTATGTAAGGTCAAGCCTACCCACACCTGTCCCAGAAATACCAGATTTTGGTGCATGTGTTGCAAAACTGACACAAATGGGGAAAGAGTAACTTTTTATTTGAGATGAGGCTGGGTACAAGGGTGACAAAAAGAATAATCAGCAAATGAGAAAAAACAAAAAAGCTGATTATGCAAATGATGTAATTGATTCTGCCCAAGGGGTAGATTGATTCTGCAGGGTAACCCTGCACTTAATCACCACAACAGGAGCAGAGCAATGGGAAAGGTTGGATGGGGCTTGGTGCACGCTGGGATTGTGGGAGGTGTCTGTGCCCATGGCAGGGAGTGGCACTGGATGAACTTTAAGGTCCCTTCCAAGCCAAAGAAGCCTGGGATTCTGTGTTTCCATGAGTCCCCACCCCCGTGGGGCTGCACAGTCTGGTTTATATGGTTGGAGCAGTGGGGTGGGGGCAGATGGGAGCTTCACCTGATGCCAGGTGAGATCCTGGATGTGTTGGTGCCACGGTGCTGGTGCCTGTCCCCAGCCTGGCGGCACTGGCAGCTCTGGCAGCTCCCATCAAACCACAGGGGAGATGGGACAGTGAATGAGCAGAATTCCCTTAACAGATTTGATTCCTAACCATCCTTTATAAACTGTTCCTGCACTGAATTTCCTCTTCCCTGCAGATGATCAAACAATATAAAACCCCAAGAAACAGCTTTTCAAAAATCTCTCCCTGGATATTTTTTTCCAGTCTTACTGGCTGGAAGAATAGGCCAAGTGTAAAATCATCATTGCTAAGGAGAAATTCCTGATTTACAGTGGTATGAGGATGATCCTCTTCCCTCTGCCAGGGAAATGCACATTCAGCCATGGGAACCTTGGCCCCACACCTGCCCCATCTCATAATTCTCTGCTCCACATGGAACTTGTCCTGCATGGCAAACCCACTTTTCCCCACACCACGGCACACAGGGAAAGCTCATCCCTGGGACTCTTCCAAGTCACCAAGAAGGAGCTCTGAGAGGTGGCAGAGGAACTGGAGTTATGGAGTTGAGGAACAGAAAGGAGGAAATGCATCTGGAATTGAAAAATCCCTAGGAAGTGTCTTTGTTAAATGCAGTGGAGTTGGGATATTTGCAGCATTTTGCAAATGCCTGAATTTTTTATTTAAAAAATGGCAGAATCAAAACCATTTTATTAACTCATCTTCATTTTGCTGATCTGTTTAAGGCAAAGAAAAGCAAATAAGTGATTCCCTCCACTCCAGATGAAATGTTTTATATCGAGGTCCTTCAGGGGAAGTCATTTATATTTTCATTCAGAACTAACTCATTATGAAACATCTTTCAATTGTCATTTAAAGGAAAACACGGAATTTGCAATGAAACACATTGTTACACACAAACCAAAAGTCTCCCAGCTGGAAGTGAGGAGCTGATTCTGGGCACTCAGCTCCTGCTGGAGCCCTACTCTGCACCCATGGCCCAGGAAATGCCAATCCAGGGACAGCTCCCGAGTGCTGACAGCCCAGCCAAGAGCCACAGTGCCCACCTTGGGTTGCCAGCCGGGCTCAAGGGCACAGCAGGGTCCAAGGATGGGTTAAATACAACAGGGAATTGCACCCAGCAGCAGCAAAGTGGGACACCAGAATAGCCAAACTTGGGCCATTAATTCTCATTACCTGACTTCATTTTTATTTTACTGAACCCAAACATTTCCCTGAGGTTCCCATTGCTGGTCGCTCCAAAATGCATTTTGGTGCCATGTCCCCAGTGAGCTCTGTATTTTCCAAGGGCCTGGAGTGCCAGGACAAGGGGGAATGGCTCCCCCCGGCCAGAGGGCAGGGATGGATGGGATATTGGGAAGGAATTCTTCCCCATGAGGGTGGGGAGTGTCTGCAATGTGAGCTCAGCCCAGGTAACCCCAAACTCCCCAGTGAGCACAGACAGCAGAAGAAATTCAATCCCAATTCAATCCCAAATCCCAATCGATTCTGCCACCAAGGCTCAACCCAAGCCCATGAGGGGCTGATCACCCCAAACACCAGAGACCCCTCTGCCCTCCCTGAGCACACAGCTGCAGTTTCTTTAACTGCAATATAAAAATGACTGAAATTCCATCTCCTTCCCTCCAGACACCGCTGCCATTCCCAAATGTGCCATTTGCTTGACCAGCTCTGGAAACTCCGGATTCAAACACTTCAAAAGAATAAATCAAAAAATCCCATTCTTTTCAGAATAACCTTTACTTTTCAAATTGCCCAATATCTGCATTTTATGTACGAAAATGCAATTCATTCAGCCATAATAAATATCGAGGATTGTCCTGAGAGACCCCATACATTTGGATCTGGCCAGATCCAGGCAATGAATTTCAGTTTAATATTGCAGGCTTAATTGTTTTGCTATTAATTCTAGCAAGGACAATTGATCAATTGTTTTAATTTTAAATCAGAGAGCTAATATCTGACCCTGGCTTCCCTTGTGGTCATTCAGTTGCTGCCTCTGAGCTGCAAAGATCGCTTTTGATTTTTCTGTTTTGTAGGTAATTCAGCCACCCCGTGTGGAGAGCATCAGCTGCCCTTTCACTGTCAGATGCTGCAGCATTTTGAAGCTGCCTGGAGGGTAATGTGGGATTTGGGGGCACTGCGAAGGCAGAGGTTTGGCAGAGACTCAGTTTCCCCGTTGGTGAGGTTTGGAGGTTGTGAGACATTTCCAGCCCCACTGCCCATTCTGCCCTGTTCTGTGTCTGTGCAGGCATGGCCACCACTCACCCCTCTGGAGTGACCATGGCCTGACCCACTGGCTCTGTTTTCTGGGATCATCTCCTGCTTTCCCTCTCCCCTCATCATTTTCCAACCTTCCTCAAAATTCTCTTACTGCCTGTGCTGCACCTTGGCCTTTCTCCATCTCAGGGTTGGTGGAGGTCTGGAGCTCCCTCCACGTCCTTCGCTTCCTTCTCCTGCTGTTTTTCCACCTCAGTCTCTCAGAAACCAGACCCCACATTCTGCCCCCAAGTCACAGAATCCCAGAACGGTTTGGGTTGGAAGAGACCTTAAAAATCCTCTCAATCCACCCCTGCCATGGGCAGGGACACCTCCCACTGTCCCAGGCTGCTCCAAGCCCCAATGTCCAGCCTGGCCTTAGACACTGCCAGGGATCCAGGGGCAGCCACAGCTGCTCTGGGCACCTGTGCCAGGGCCTGCCCACCCTCACAGGGAGGAATCTCATGGATTTTTTGCCAGCTCCTCTACAAAGTCAAGGTCTTAGCTGAGGTCACACCATCACACTCTCCCCTCCCTCTTTTTTATGAAATGGTGTTTCCTAATGGTGTTTTTTGGAAGTAAGTGTTCTGCAGAAAGAAATTTGTTGGACTTTGTTTGCTGTGCTCCTCTTTCAGAATCAATTATTCTTGTAATTCTCATTTGTTAGCAGATTCATTGCTGTGATTCCTTCCTGCATACTGATATCCCCAACCCTGGTTCTCCGGGCACTTGGAATGGTGGCAAAATGCCTTTGTACTTCGTGGGTCAGAGGCTTCAGCTCTGATCCTCATGGCAGTTCTGGAATGCTGTGATTTCATTTTAAGTTCTGCACATTTTAAGTTCAGCCTGCCCCTTCCCTTGACACTTTCGGCCTGGTGTAATTGCAGTCCCTGCAGCTTTGCTCTGTTCCACTGAAAAGCTCATTTTCTGAGCTTAATTGAAGTGGAGTTCATTGTCTGTAGCTCATTCTGCAGCCAGAGCAGAGGAGGCTCTGTGCTCCCTCGGATCCTCACCAGGCAAAGCAGGCCAGGCTGGAGCAGGGACATCTGCTGGGCTGGGGATGTCCACTCTGCTCCAGGCTGGGTCACTGGAGATGACCCACGGGAAAATGGAGAGGCTCTCAGGGGTCATTTCTTCTCTCTGGTGACCCCAGGGAACAGCTGGAGCTGTGCCAGGGCAGGTCAGGCTGCAGATCAGGGAAAGGCTCTTCCCCCAGAGGGTGCTGGGCACTGCCCAGGCTCCCCAGGGAATGGGCACAGCCCCGAGGCTGCCACAGCTCCAGGAGTGTTTGGACAGCACTGCCAGGGATGGACAGGGTGGCATTGTTGGGGTGTCTGTGCAGGGCCAGGGGCTGGGCCGGGTGATCTTTGTGGGGCTCTTCCAGCTCAGGAGATTCTATAGAATCCCAAATCCCTGAGGCTGGAAAATCCCTCCCAGCCCATCGAGTCCATCCTGTGCCCAGTGCCCACCTTGTCCCCAGCCCAGAGCTCTGAGTGCCACGGCCAGGCCTTCCTGGGACACCTGCAGGGATGGGCACTGCAAACCTCCCTGGGCAGCCCTGCCAAGGCCTGAGCGCCCTTTCCATGGAGAAATTCCTCTTAATATCCACCCTGAGCCTCCCCTGGCCCAGCCTGAGGCCATTTCCTCTCCTCCTGTCCCTGTTCCCTGCGAGCACAGCCCGACTCCACTTCCTCCAACCTTTGTCCATGGCCCTGCTGGGAGTTGCTGACCCTCCCCATGTGAATCCTGGAACTTTTGTTGGGCCTTGATTCAAACATCCCATCAGCTCTGGAATCTCTAACGCCTGGACTGGATTCCTCGTGGATAAACTGATTTCTCCTGTGCCAAATGCAGGGTGACAGCTCTCTTGGGAAAGGGAGGGTCCTGTGAGCTCCATTTAAGAGATTACTCCACCATTATGGAATTTTCTTTAATTCCAGCTTTGAATTTAAAAAAGAAAAAATAAAATTGAAATTTCCTAGAATCATAGAACTACAGAATGGTTTGTGTTAGAATGGACCTTAAAGATCATTAAGATCATTTAGTTCCAATCTCTCACATCTTTTTTACTCTCAAATCTTTCCTGGTTTGGGGCAGTAAAAACATTTACTGCTGTCAGACTAAAATTAAATTAATAAAAGCTTGCAAAAAATCATCAGTCAGAACTGTTTGTTCCTATGCTTGAAAGGCTTCTTTAGTGAACAAAAACCAAAGGAAAAGATACTTGATTAAATTAATTTCAGTGGGGGGAAAAAAAACCCAAACCCAACAGCTACAGAAGCAACACCATAATTCTGACAGGATGAGGTAATTCACCATGGAACTGTGCAGCCATTCCCATCCTACTGCTCATTCCCATCCTGGAGCTCATTCCCATCCCAGAGCTCATTCCCATTCCAGTGCTCACCATTCCCATCCCAGTGCTCACCATTCCCAAGCCAGTGCTCACCATTCCCATCCCAGTGCTCATTCCCATCCCAGAGCTCATTCCCATTCCAGTGCTCACCATTCCCATCCCAGAGCTCACCATTCCTATCCCAGAGCTCATCATTCCCATCCCAGAGCTCGTTCCCATCCCAGAGCTCACCATTCCCACCCAGAGCTCACTCCCAGTGCCATGCCCAGCAGTGCCACCTCTCCTGTGTCCCCCAGCCCTCGGGAAGCCCCAGCCCTGGCTCAGCAGGATTTTTCCCTGCTCCCGGGGGCTGTTGGCCTTCCCTGCAAAGCTGGAAGATGCTTTGGGCCAGGTTTAACTTCCTGTTCCCACTGGGCACATCAAAGGCCTTGGGAACCACTCCAGAATGGCTCGGGGGGTCCTTTCCAGCACCCAAAAGCTCTGCCTACTCCAGGGGTGCTGTGGCTCACCCCTCTCTGAGGGATCCCTGAGGCTCCAGGCTGAGCCCAGGGCAGAGCCCCTCCATCTGCACCACACTTCCCTTCTCCCTGGTTTTAGTTATTCCCTCACTGCTTCCCTGCAGGCTGCAGAAGGACCCTGAGGGTTGTCCAGGGCTCATCCCAGCAACTTCCCTGGAGCTTGGAGGACACTTCCAACAGCACTGGGAGCAGGGCAGCAGAAAGAGGTTTGGTAAAACCCTCAGCTCTTTCTGCCTTGGGTCAGCAGCTGGCCTGGGAGGCATTCCTTCAAATTCCAGAGGCTCTGCCCAGGCGTGACCGTGCCGGTCCAAGTGAGAGCCAAGGGAAAGCTGCAGCCTGTGGAAGGCAAGGATCTGCAGCAAAGAGGTCCTCAGGCTGCAGGGTGAGCCTGTGCAAGGCTCTGGGCACCCCTGAGCCTGCTGCCTCCCTCTGGGGATGCTCAGGAGGGGCTTGGGGAGGTGCAGGTGACATTTGTACTAAGCTGCACTCGATCAGTGTGGGAGATGCAGAGCACAGCCCAGTCCAACAAGGCTGGGAAGACACGTGTGGCCTTGGAAATACTGATATGAAGGATTTAATTACTCTAGAAAATGCCTGTGTCACCCTCATGCCACCTCTGTCCCCTCACTGCTCCAGCTCACTCCAGCAACTACCACCCTGCTTGGAAAGCTGGGACGGGATCTGAAATCCTAAAGGTGGTGCCATAAAACCCAGTTATATAATGGTTTGCAGAATACAGATAAAGCAATCACATCCATCCTGCTCCTCGAAATCCAGTGGATACCTGGAGCAGGTGATCAGGACATGGCACAGCAGACTCCTGCCGTGGTACAAGCTCTGAGTACGATAGAGATGGTGCTGGGGGTGACAGTTTCTGTCCTCTGGCCTCAGCTCTGACAGCTTCTTACAGAAATCTGTATTTATTGCAACTCCAGCGAGACACAGGAAACAGGAAAGGAGCCCCAGGCGGGAGCTGGAGCGTTTGCTTCGCTCTCACCGCACTGTCCTGCAGGCTGGAAGATGCAGGAGATGAGATAGAGAAGAGATGGATTGTCTCCTGAGCTCACTCTTTCTGTGTCATTAATCAGCCTCTCTCCTCAGATAATTTGTATAGAGTATAACTTAAAGCAAAACAAAGCCCATGGAATGATTTCTGCCCTTATGAATTCTTAATCCGAGCAGGACAGCAGATAATGTCTCTCAAAATGTTGCCGCTGCACTTTACAGCAGTGGCCAATTAATTACTGTGGGGATGGTGTTCCAGGGCCGCCTCATCTCTTCAATAAATCTCCTGTGTCCAGTGACAGGAAGAGTTCCCATTCCACAGGCGTAACGCAGAGGGACAGCTCTGCCCTGGAAGAACGGCTTTGTCTAGCAGAGAGGTCCTGCTGCCAGGCAGGGCCCAGCCAGGCTCTGAGAACAACTGCTGAGGTTAAACTGGAGTTTGGTGTGGCACTCCTAGCCCTGTGCAGCATCCCTCCTCCCTGTGCTCGGAAAGACTGGAATTTGGTCCTTGGCACCTCCTGGAATATTCCCTGTACTGTCCTCATGGCTGGACCCTGTGCTGGAGCAAAGCAGGGATTAATTGGATCTAAAACTGTATACAAAACCAGGTTCTCAGTGTGTTGTGGGTTTGACCCTGTCTAAAAAGAAGTGCGTGCTCACATTGTTTTGATTTATTCTTAAATATGTTTTCACAGAGGCGTAACTAAAATCTTTAATTGGCCCAGGCTTGGCCAGCAGCATGTCCATCATCTTCAGAGCCATCAGAGATTGGCTCTGCTGGACATGGTGGAAAATTTCCAGAATCTTCACTCAGGACATGCAGGAGCTATCTTTGTACCCTACCCTACTCGCTGGCAAAAACTGGGCCAGGCAAAACCACCACACAGTGGAACAAACAAAGCACATTTGCTGTTAGGTCTTAGAATTTACTTCCAACTGAGCCATCAAAATATTGAGCCCATTCCTCCGTGTCCTACAAAAGGCCTGGCCACAGCTATTGATGTGGAACAGTAACTCAATCACCAGCACCCTTGGGTCAATAAACTTTCGACATTATCTCAACAGAAATTTAAATCTCGGGTTAGTTTCCCATCTGTTTATTTAATACCAATGCATTAAGAATGTTCTGCCCTAGGCAATCAATGAAACCAAGTCTGCCGTGGGGTTTGGGCTGAGTTCTACCCTTTGAAGTTAAGTCAGGTATAGAAATCTGTCTGCAGTTCCCTCTGTAACAGTTTGTTCTAGGGGAAAAAAAAGAAAAGTTTGAATGTTATGCTCTGATTCTGATACAGAATTCTCTCTAAACCTATTGTAGTCCAAAAAAACCCCTTACAGCTGAAAGCAGCGCTCAGCTCGGGGATTTGGCAGGTTTTTCTCGCTGATACAAATGGGGATTAATGAACAACCTCTCACTGCCCTCAGAGCTTCCCGGGTGCCAGCCCGACGTGGTGCCTTTGAAAATGTTCCAGTGAACTGCAGGCAGTGGGAGCTGTGGGTTTGGGACTGGAGCTGCCAGAAGAAAGATGCCCATGAATAACAATCTGTACCAGCTGCAGAATTCGCGGCCCTTCGCTCGCTCCGTCTCTTTGTGCTGGATTACGTAAGCCTGGTGCAACTCTGGGGTGCTCAGAGCTCTGCATCCTCTCTGCAGGGCAGGAAACTGCAGAGCACAGAGGTCAGACCCAGCAGGCTCCTCCAGAGCAGGCACAGAGCTCTGGCAGCCACGGGAAAAGCGCCCAGGGGTCCTGACTCGCTTCCAGCTGAGGAGAAGGAAATAATGGATGGGGAGAAACAAGATAATAATAAATCTTGTTCTGAAGTCTTTAATAATGAGGCTTTGTTGTAAATCCATCACAAAGAAACATTAATATGGAGCCATCAAATAGGTCAGGTTAATTACATCATCTGAAAATGCTGTGATACCTTCAGCCTTCAGAAAAAAAGGAATCAAATCCCCTGGGAGTGGGAGAGATGGCTTTTTTTTAATTAGTTGAGTGTTAAAATCTCTGTGCTAACATCTCCCAGTACTCCTCTGGCCTAAGCGAGATGCTCCATTTCCCCTCCCGTTTGACACAACCTGCCATTTACAGGTAAGCAGTAATTAGGGTGATTATCTGGGTGCCACTCTGCATCCTGCCCTGCTGGCCCACTCTGGAGTCATGGCAAAGGCCTCCTTGGCTGTCCAGGTTTTGTGCCAGGAGACATTCCAGGGCCTTGGAGTGAGCTCCTCCCCTCCCTGTGCTCCGTGTGCAGCCTGTGCCCCATCCCCGTTCCACATCCCGGGGAACATGAGCCTGTCCCGTGTGGATTCACAGTGAGGAGAGAGCTGGGAGTGCTCTCAACGCTGGGTGAATTCACCCTGGGTGAGTTTACGGAAGACACTGAACTCCTCTGGACCTCCCTCCCTGGCCACGGTGCTGCCATTTCCCAGGTGTTCAAGGTCAGCTGGGCTCCAGTTTCCCAAACTCTCCCCAGACTTGCATTTCTAGGAAAAATAACCAAAAGTTGCAAGACCCTTGAGCTTTTCAGCTCCAGGAGAAGATGATCCATGTCCCAGGAGTGCCAAGCTGAGAGCACAAAAGCCAGGGATGCTCCAGAGGTGGAGCTCCAGCGGGGTACCCAGCGGATGCAGTTTTAGCATAAAAATGGAAATATTCCCAGAGCCAGCTCAAACCCGGAGCACTCCCAGGTTGTGCCGTGCTTGGGACCAGCCCAGCTCCCTTTCCTGAGCCTCCTTTGGTTTTTCTTTCAGCCACAACCAGCTGGACAAGGCTGCCCAAAACCAGTTTTGGAAGGGAAATAATCTTTTCAGAGGGAACAAACATTTCCCTTGAACAACTAAATTCCTTTTGAAATATCCTCCTGTTGGGTTTCATGTTTTGAAAACTTGAAACATTTTTTAATTCTCAAAACACTTTTTTTTTCCTCACTTTTCATCCAAAAATACACTTTTCCCAGGAACTGTTATTATATTATCACAATATATTATCCCTCCTTGTCTGTAAAATATCAGTGATGTATTATGGAGTTATATTAAAATCTCTATTTATACTTTTCTCACTTCAAGCCACAGCAATTTTACCAAGCAGCAATGACTCCAACAGACCTGCAATCACTGACAAGATGTCACCGAGGTTCCCGCACCCAAAAAAAAAGTTTGTTTAAGTCTTCAGTAATTGTTTTGAGCTAATAATTGCCAGGTGGGAGAGCTGTGAGTCACGAAAGCGCCGCAATCCTGTGACCTGCAGAGTACCTGGAGGAGGCAGAGGTTATTTAAGAAAGCAGCACTTCCCCTTGCTGGTTAAATGCAATTTCTTTGTGTTGCCGTGCCAGTCACCGCGTAGCTGACGGAGGAGTGCGGAGTGTGACATGGGAAAGTGGTAGGTGTTGTTACTAAGCACATTACACTGACAAGAAAAACACAGGGCTCAGAGACAGCTGAGAGGCTCTGCTGAGGCTCACCGAGAAAAACAAGCTGCTGACAACTCCTGCTCGCCCCGAGGAGCCTCCAAGTCCAGGCAGAGCTGGGGAGTACAGCTCTAAAAAGGGGGCACAGGGCAGGGCTGGACAGCTACCCCAAAGCCAGGCTTTGCTACAGTAAGGGAGAGCTTAAAGGGTTTTGTGGAGAAAAAAATTAAGAGAAGGAAAAAAAAAATAGGGAAAGATTGCTTTCTATAAATAAATGTGGGCAGGGAAAGTGCTGGGGAGGGAGAAGATCTAACAGACAAACTTGGCACAAGAACAAAAAGTAGGCACTAGCCATGAATAAATTCCGAGTGGAAAACTGAAGGAAGTTTCCATCCAACAAAGGAACAAAAGCTTGGAACAGGCTGGCACAGGGAGGGGAGAAGTGACTGGAGCGAAGCTGAAGGGCAAGAGAAAGGCGTGGGGAGAGCCAGGAGCTGGCCAGGTCACGCTGGGAGTCCTGCACCATACCCGGAACTCTGGGGGTGCTGCAGCCCCACCCAGTCCCAGGGGAGCTGGATTTTGGGGAGAGGGATTTTGGGGTGCCCACAGGACCCATCCACCCCTCGGGAATCTCCTCCCTCAGAGGCTGACAGGACATTTCCTCCCTGACCTCTCCCTTCCTGCAGCTCCTGGCTCAGGAACGCTTTGCCAAGGTCAGAGCCATTCTGGGGCTGCCTTTGGAAGCTCATTTTAATGCCCTCCGTGTGAAAGGGGGATGGCTCTGGCAGCTCAACTCGGGGCTTAGATATCAAAAGGTTTTATCAAAAAGGGGCTTTTCGGAAAAATCCCTGTCCCTGCTTTCCAACAGGAGCCTTACCTAAAGCCTCTTTTTGTTCTCACTTATCCCATGGCCTGGGGCTCCTCTCCTCATAAGATAATGGGGCAAGTGAAGAGGGATATTTGAACTGTGAATTTTTTTTTATCACTGGAAAAATCTCAGGACAAAATTAACAATAAAGTTATTTTGCAAGGATCTGAGACTTTTTTTGGAATATAAAATCAAAATAAAACTGTCTGGGATCAAATGAAACTGATGGATTTTTCTGCTTTAAAATTTGAAATTGAGATGGAAGCATTTCAAATGGGAGCACATTTCCAGTGCAAAAACTAAAAACCAAAAACTGAAATTCAAATCTGCAAAATGAAACATTTTCACCTATTTTTTAACAGTTCCCTCCCTTCTGCCCCAGTCTAACAGACTTTTGCATGACTATTGCCATTTTATTCCATTAAAACAGTTTTGCAGAAATGGCTCCGCACTGCCAGAGGGCAGGGATAGATGGAATATTGGGAAGGAATTGTTCCCTGTGAGGGTGTGAGGCCCTGGCACAGGTGCCCAGAGAAGCTGTGGCTGCCCCTGGATCCCTGGCAGTGTCCAAGGCCAGGCTGGACACTGGGGCTTGGAGCAGCCTGGGACAGTGGGAGGTGTCTTTGCCCATGGGATGGGCTTTGAGGTCCCTCCCAACCCAACCCAACTCATTCAGTGATTCCATGATTCAGTAAAAGATCTTTGCCCACAGTTTCAGCTTTGGGCTCCTCAGAGGTGGTCAGTGAAGCAGGACTGAAGGAGCCCCTGGTCACAGTGGGCACCAAGAGTCTTGATTTCCCCACTGCTGCAATCCTCAGCTCCAGAGATTTCCTGATTCCTGATTCCTGACAGGGGAATATCTGCCTTTTTCTGCCCTCAGCATTTAGATAATAAATGCAATGGCAATTACTGCTATTGCTGCTTTTATTTACCTTTTTTTATGCAGCTGATTTATCTGATGCGTGCAACAACAAACATGGAAACCTGGGAGACAAAAGATGTGGATCAGAGCCTCTCAGGGAGGGAGCAAAGGGAGTCTTTTCAAGATTTATTCATTCAGGATTCATCAGAAAAACATAGATATAACCAGAAACAACCATTCAGAGCTTGGATGGACATGGAATATCCATGGAATATCCATGGAATAGCACAAGGTCAGTGCTCGGCACTAAAGATCCATTTTCCATGGGCTTGCAGGTGGGGATGTTGTAGAATCACCTCTTAGATACAGAAACAACAGAACAAAACCAAACCTGACCCTGAAAATGTTCACAGATCAGAAAGGAAAATAAGTTCCCTGCCAAAGGAGTCTGGAGGTGGCTGATCTGTTCAGTTTGAGGGGATAAGGAATTCACACCTGATACATGAAGGTTCTTTGCTGTATCAAGCAGGTTTGGCTTTGAGACTGAAAATGAAATTGAAAGTAAAAGATTTGGAACAAGAAGTGCAGAAAGCACTTCAAAAAAAGACCAAGGCAAATGTTTGTGGAAGACTCAGCAAGAAACCCCCTGAACTTTTGCTCAGCCCCTCTGCTAAGCCTCGTGCAGAGCCCAGGGTTAGAGTCCTCCAAAATAATGCCCCGAGTTCACTGTGGGCCTGGAAAAAATGTTCTGCTCTTCTGCAGGAGAAAAGCCTCGCCTTGAAATGCACAGGGAGTCTTCAGCTCAATTTCCTGATATAAATAGGGCAGCTCAGAGTCACAGTGAATACAGAAAATGTTTTCTTATATGCAAATGAGAGCTCACATTATTTCATAGAAGGAACTATAATAGTTGGAAATTAGCAAATGTTTCCAGATCCTTGTTAAAGGCAAGGAAAAAAAAAGCAGCTCATCTAATGTTCCCAGATAAAAATGACATTAATTGAAAGTTTGATTCTATTCCCTAATGAATTTTCCTGTTGCATTGTAATTAATAACTACTTACATCCAGAAGAACTCGATATCCCTTCAAATTAGGGCATTACTTATAAATATGGTAATGTTTTAAGAGCAGTTCTAGGAATGCCAGGCATTGCTCTGAGAATGGCTGTGAGGAACAGGAACAAACCCTTCGCAAACCCTTTGCAAACCCTCCATGAGCTGCAGGGCTGTTGGGAGCCATTGCAGAGCCCAAATCCATCCTCTCCCAGGACCCCAAATCCATCCTCTCCCAGGAACCCGAATCTGTCTTCTCCTAGGAACCCGAATCCATCCTCTCCCAGGAACCCAAATCCATCCTCTCCCAGGAACCTGAATCCATCCTCTCCCAGGAACCCTCCAACCCAAGACCTTGTGGCACACCCATTAGTGCCTCAAGCAAACACACCAGGTCCTCCAGCAAACCCCACAGGGGTGTTTCCACCCTGAGATTTGGGATTTGTCCAATAGCTGCCAAGATTCATCATTCCAAGGCCAGGCAGGATAGGTGGAGGCAGCTGTTTCTGTCCCTGTGGGATTTCCCTCCAAGTCACCTCCGACACGTTCCAGAGACAAGAGAATCACAGAATCGTGAAATCATTGCAGGCCTGCATTGGGAGGGACCTTAAACCCCATCTAATTCCAACCTTCCAACCCCTGCCATGGCAGGGACACCTCCCACTGTCCCAGGCTGCTCCAAGCCCCAATGTCCAGCCTGGCCTTGGGCACTGCCAGGGATCCAGGGGCAGCCACAGCTTCTCTGGGCACCTGTGCCAGGGCCTCACAACGACAACAGGGAAGCACTTCTTCCCACTATCCCATCTAACCCTGCCCTCTGGCAGTGGGAAGCAATTTCCCCTTGTCCTGTCCCTCCATCCATTGTAAAGAGTCTCTCTTTTTTGAAGGTTCCCTTCAGGTCCTGGAAGGCGACAATTAGGTCACCCCAGAGCTTTTCTTCATCTGGCTGAACAATCCCAGTTCTCCCAGCCTTTCCTCCCAGCAGAGCTGCTCCATCCCTCTGCTCATCCTGGAGCCTCCTCTGGACTTCAACATCTCCCCATCCTTCCTGTTCCAGGACCCTGGAAATGCTGTGGCCATATTTCACCTCTAAACTTGCCCTTGAGGCTGCTGTTAAAGCATCACTTGGATGCGTGAGACTCTTTCAAAAGGACCTCAAGGATATTTTTTCCTTGTTCCTGGTAAAGAGGGAAAGGCAGGGAAATGAAAACACAGTGAGGAATGAGCTGACACGTGCAGGCACCTTCCTGCGCCGTGTCTGTGCCACTGTTCCTGCTAATGCCACACACACCCACGGCCAGGATGGTGCTGCAGCTTCCAGCCTCGTGTGCTGCAGGATCCAGGCCATTCCCATCCCAGGCAAGCTGATTATGTGGATTAACCCTGTTTCCTTCCAGCTCCCGATTCTTTACTCCATTTATTACTGTAACTGATCTGAACGTGAATTAGTAACCTCAACCACACCCCAACCAAAATGTCCACCATAAAAAACCATGGGTTTGCCTCCTTGACTTGAAATAATTCCTGTGAGTGCTGGAAAGAGAATTCCTACTCATCCTGCCTGGCTGGAGAACCTGGAACCACTCACGTGTTGGGATTGTCACCTAATGGAGGTGACATTGTCCCTCGTTGCACCCAGCACAGGCAGCAGGGGTTTGTGGGGAGCTCTGAAATCCAAGGGGGAGAAAGGTGGAGAGGAGGGGTAGGGGAGTGCTTCCATCAATCCCGTGATGCTTCCAGAGGGAAAACAGCTTCTGCTGCCCAGGAGGAACCCCAGGAGCCAACACTGGGGAAGGGACAGCATGAAGAGCTTGGATGGAGGTGACACCATAAAATCATGGAACCACAGAATGGTTTGGGTTGGGAGGGACCTTAAATCCCATCCATTTCCATGCCCTGCCATGGGCAGGGATACCTTCCATTATCGCAGGGTGCTCCAAGCCCCATCCAACCTGGCCTTGTCCTGGCAGTGTCAGTGGCCCTAGGAAAGGGCTGGAGTCTGTCCTTCATGAACCTGGTTTTCGGTTAATGAGCATTTTATACTTTCTTTCTTTCTTTTCATTGTTACCTATTTTGGAATTACATTCCAGTTGAAAACAGCATTAGGGTCCCATTTTCCCTACTGTCAGGTAAAAAAGGGTCATGGAATTGTGGGGTTTTTTAACTGGCTGCTTCCTTGACCCAGGGAATGAAGGTTTTCACCTAAACACCTCTTGTTTTGAGCCTTGGTTTACATCTAAAACTTATCCTGTATATCAGTACCTCTGGATTAGCCCTCCTCTCCTTCCACTATCCAGAAACCTCCACAAATTTCCCTGCTTCAAAATGACATCAGCTTTGCTTCCCATGATAGCTCAGAAACCCAGAAAAGAGTTTTTTGCAGAGCAGCTTGTGCTGAAATCCCTTATCCCGCCCCAGCACACACACTCTCACACTCCTGTATTTACAGATTAGGAGTTCCCTGTGCAGGCTCCAGCTCCCCACCCGCAGATCTCAGCACAGCAGGGTCCCGGAGCAGCCCAGGATGTCCCCCCGGAGCACCAGGAGCCGGGGCAGAGCTCATCCTGCTCAACCAGGCTGCGGAGCCTGGCACTGGGATATAAAAAGCTGGGGATGGATGTGTGCCAAGAGGTAGTAAACAAACTGGGAGCTCTGTTTTTCCTCTGGCTTTCACTCTAGAGCCTTGTCTGTCTGTGCAGGAGAGTGCCCGGCTGCGCTGGGCAGATTTTTCGGATTCTAAACCTGGCACTTTTTTGGGGGAGAGACAAGGAGGGGCTGTCATTAACCCTGCTCTCCAGAGGGCCAGGAGAGCAGCAGGAGGCTGCCTGGACTCTGGATTCAGGCCACAGACGGTGAATGACACAGAACAAAGTTCAGACCTGCCCTCCAATCTCATTGCCATCCTGAAAAGCATGAAAGCAGATGCACACGATGGATGAAAAGCCAAACATATCGATCACTCCGTACATCGCTGGCAGCCAGCTGTTCTGGCAGCAGGCAGCCGGGGCTGTGCTGCAGTCAGCCACGAGGCAACGAGCAGGGAGCAGAGGAGCTGGCACCGGGTGGCTTCCATTCCCGGGGAGCTCCGTGCCCGTGCCCACCTCAGCGCTGCCCGTGCGGAGCCTGCCCAGCCGCCGTGCCCGGCTGTGTGTGTCTGCTGTGTGTCTGCAACCTGCTGCTCTGCCAGGCTGTCACCGTGTCCCTGCTGCTGCTCTGCCAGGCTGTGATCGTGTTCCTGCTCCTCTGCCAGGCTGTGACTGTGTCCCCACCACCACGACGCCAGGACGTCGCAGCTGCCCTGGCCCAGGGCCCACAGGGCCTCAGCTGCGCTCGGGCCCCACGACCCCCGGAGGGTGTGCAGGCAAGGTAAGGCACAATTGCCATTAATTCTGGGCTGGGCAGCGAGGCAGGAGGAGGAGGCTCTGTGCTGGAGGAAGCAGAGGCCTCTGCAGGCGCTGCGGGAGGGGAGGGTGTGATGCTGCCGTGGGAGGGATGCTGTGGGGAGGGAGGATGCCTCAATTCATCCTGCTCTGCCTCCTGCCGTGCCTGTGTCAGCCCGAGCTGCTCGGGCTGTGTGCGCTGCATGCTCCCCCCAAAGCCCTCCATGCAGCTCGGCTGCTCTTGGGGATGTTTTCAAACCCCTGCCCTGCCTGTGTGCCTGAATCAGGAGCCAATTCCCCACGCAGATGGTGACCACAGCCCCAAATTGGGCTCACCATCCCCTGGGAACCCACCCCGAGTCCCAGAGGGCACAGCAGGACACAGCCGCTCCGAGACCCACCAGGACGGGGACCCTTGGCCTAATGGTCACCCAAAGCACCCAACGTCCCTCTCCCTGTGCTGCACCCCCACAGAGACGGGGGAACACAGGGACAGAGCTCCTGGAGGCTGCTTCTCCCATGGGAACCCCTTACCAAAGCCCCCTTTGCATGTTCATCTGGGAAACTGCACAGACAAAAGAAGGCAAAAGCAGCTCATGGCTCCTGTGACATGCTTCAGAAGCACCAAAATAGAGACAAAAATAACCCAAGACAATTCAGAGGAGCTGTCCGTCCCTGCCTGAGGCCGGGGCCAAGCCCCTGCCCCTGCCTGTCCTCAGAACTGCATTTTCAGGGCTTCAGAGGCTGCTCCAGCTCCTCCTTTGACCTTCCATGTGCACATGTGGACCCATCCTCCGGGGCCAGTCCCTGTCCCTTTGATCTGGTTCCCTCCCTGCAGGGATGTTTTGTGCTCATTATCCATGTCCTGCTGGAGCCTCCCCCTCTGCTTGGCCGAGAAAGGGTTAAGCCTCTCCCTGCTCTGGATCAGCCTCCTCCTGTTCTCACTTGGTTTAATATCCTTTCTTCTGGGGGAAAACGTGTGCCCTGTGTGTGCAGGTCCTGAGGCCTCTGCAGCTGCTGGAGAGGGCAGGTTTGGATTCCATGGGCATGCAGTGCTCCGTAAAACAGGACTGCTCCGTGTCCTCCTGCTGCCTGGGGTCACTGTGCCTGGGAGATGTCTCTTCCATTTGTGCTGGGAGTTTGAAGGAGGATAATAACAGATGCAGGGACTGCAGGGAGACAATGATGGGGTTGTGTTTGAGGAGCTTCTCTCCAGATCTGGGACCTGTCCCCAGGCCTGATTCCTACGTGATGTCGGATGAATGCTCACCCTGTCCCCACATGGTCACTTGTTTTCCCTTTTTCCAGCTTTTGGCACCTGCAGATTCATTTGCAGATTCATTTGCAGAGTCTTTAGCGCTCACAGCTCTATTGTGTGATATTTTGTTTTCACCCAAACTATTCCAGACCCAGGATAGGATGAATATTTTCCTTGCAGTTGCTGATTTTTCCCCTGAACCGTGCAGGCTGCTCCCCAAACAAGTCCTTCCCTGCCAGCCGAGGCAGAGAGATGGATTGTCCCTGCTCTGCAACTTTGGGGATGGGGATTTTTTACTCTCTCTGCTCTGCAACCTGATTGTCCTTTGCTGTCACTAAATGATTATCCCTTCAGTGCCAGGGTTCTCCATCTCACAGCGTACAGTTCACTGAACATCACAGAGCTCAGAAAAACCTACAGTCCCAGTCAACAAATAATGACATCAGCAAAAAACTACCCCTGAACAGCCAAGAGCAAAACCAGCCAAAGAAACCCCAACCCTGAACAAAATCTCTGTTTGGCTTTTGAGCCCAGAGCTGGGAAATTTTAAAGGCAACAAAACTGCTGGGAATTATCATGAGAGAATCTAGAATCAAAATAGAATCCCAGAATGGTTTGGACTGGAATGGACCTTAAAGACCATCCAGCGCCACCCCTGCCATGGGCAGGGACCCCTCCCACTGTCCCAGGCTGCTCCAAGCCCCAATGTCCAGCCTGGCCTTGGGCACTGCCAGGGATCCAGGGGCAGCCACAGCTTCTCTGGGCACCTGTGCCAGGGCCTGCCCATCCTCTGAACTAAGAATTTTTTCCTATTATCCAATCAAAACCTGCTCTATTTCAGTGTGAAGCCATTCCCTCTTGTCCTGTCTCTCCATCCTCTGTGAAGTCTCTCTCCATCCTTCTTGTAGTTCCCTCCAGGCACTGGAGGGCCACAGTTAAGTAGAATCCCTTAATTTTAATCTCCTTTGTTATTATATGTGTTTCATTACAGAAGCCATCAATAATTATCAGTATTAATTAATTCCCCACAACACTGCACTGTTCTAAATTTGCTCAGAAATGCTTCTCATCTATAGATATGCAGAAAGAGACAGAAGGGAAAGAGGTAAAATGAATCCAGGGAGAAATGCCACGAGGAGTTTTGCAAATGATGCTTTTAAAAATGAGAAACAGAATGAAGATTGAGGCTGTGCCTCAGCTCTACCCCCTGATGCCTTAAGGGATGGTGTCTCGTTATTTTGATCCGTTTGTGATTTAATGTGCTGTGCAACACAGCTCCCGCCATTAATCCCAGCTAATGTGTGGGGAATTACAGCATCCTACCTTGGATTTGCGTGGAATTTCACTGCTAAAGGAGCCCAAGAAGACAACAGGCCAGGCTGGAAGAAAATCAATTCTTAAAGCCTCTAATGAGAAGGACAGTTGATCAGGGGCTATATTTACTGGAGAGAAGCCCTGTGTGGTATCTTTCGTAGGTTCAGTTCCCCACAGAAGTGTCGAAAGATATTAGATCTCTCTAAGACCTCAAGAGCAAAGGCTCCCAGAACCTGATTTTATCCTCAGGATTCAGGACTGTGGCAATAATCAGAAAATATCAAGTGCAGAAATGTCCATATTCCAAAAGAAACAAGATTTCCATCATTAAAAGCAAACTGTGTCTGCAGTTCACCAACAGGGTTGGAAATATCTGGCTAGGAAACTTTGAATCCTTCATTTTCAGCAATTTGGGCTTATTTCTTGCAGCACTCTGAGGTGATGGGAGGAATTTGAGCACCTGATTGAGCTCCATCAGGAAAAGCACGTCTGGCACACAACTGTGTCTGTGTTAGATAAAAGGAGGGAGGAAGGAGAGAGGATCAAA
This sequence comes from Origma solitaria, assembly GCA_013397895.1. Taxonomy (NCBI): domain Eukaryota; kingdom Metazoa; phylum Chordata; class Aves; order Passeriformes; family Acanthizidae; genus Origma; species Origma solitaria. The sequence goes on along the minus strand of VZRL01006893.1, from coordinate 171,014 downwards.
GGCTCGGGATGAAGCATCCCAGTGGTCCTCCTTCAATCTCACAAGTGTGAGACTCCTCACAGACCTCGGGGGCTGAAACAATTTTGGTGTGAGTTGCAAAGAATAAATGCGAGGCTCCCAAAGGTGTGGGATGTGCTTTATCCACCATTATGCTCCTTATCCCTGTGATTTGTGAAGATATGGAGCACTAGAGGAGGGAGCAGAATAAGCCATAAACTTCATTCTCTTTCATGCCTGTCCCCAGTAGGAAATGCTCAGTAAACAGGAACTGGGTCATTCCCTCTCTCCAGAGAAGTTGGTGTGAGAGGAACAGTTAAAAAATAATTATGCCACATGAGCCACTAGAAAGTGCCTTTTCCGAGCAGCTTCTGAGGACACATGGGAACCTCTTTGGCTTTTCAAACTCAAAGGGACTTTGCTTAAGTTCCCCTCCAAAGGAAACTGCTTCAGCTCATTATTTGCAGACAGCATCTGTCACTTTTCTATGCCAGTGGCTGCTGATCGTCCTCAAAGAACATTGTACAAATGTGCAGACTGCTGTGTGCTGAGAAAGGACTGCTATTATATCAATTTTCCACTTGAAAGCAGCAATAACAGCAAATAAAGCCGAAGCCACATGACTCTGCTGGATCTGGGGCACTCACGGAGCCATTCACCCTTCCTGAAAGACGAGAGCCTCCGAGGGGCTGTGTGGCAGCCACAGCAGCGCTGGGTGCCAGGCACCAACTGGGGGTACTGGTGGGCACAGCCTTGGGGAGCTGCCCAAGGAGCTCCTGCAGGGCCCCAACCCCAGGTGACCCTGCTTTGTCTGCTCTGTCCTGCAGCCAAGCCCACCCAAAGGGCAGTTCCTGTGGGATGTGGGGGTGGGACACAGCCAGGCCTTGGCCAGCCACCACTGGAGGTGTCCTGTCCTGTGCACAGCTCCTGCTCCAGGGCTGGGCAGGGCTGGTTCCTGCTGGGTGTTCCCCCAGGGACAGCGGATCCACGGAGGGAGAAGGGCACTGGGACATCCCTCCTTCCCTCCACTGAGCCTGGCAAAGCCCCTTTTGCCAGCTGGGCTCTGCTGCTGCACAGGCTGAGAGCTGATGGTGTGTCAGCTTGCAGTTCTCTTCCCACTGGGACTCGTTCCTTCCCCTGATCTGTCCCGTGTCCTTTAGTGCCACAGTGGGGTTCAGTCAAAGCTTGGACTGGCTCATCTTGGAGGTCTTTTCCACCTGAATGACTCTGTGATTCCCTGGGCAATCCACAGCTCCGTGGTGAGGTCAGCCCAGGGCTCTTCCCTCCATGGGTGAGTGGCACAAGGAGATTTTTCTGGGATATTCCACCAAACGTTTGCCTGTAACCATTAGGGACCAGTAGAAGAAACAGCCACTGGTGGCTGCCCTCCAGCTGTGAGCAGCTGCTCCTGGAGGTGCCCTGTGTCCCTGCTGGGGACAGAGCATGGAAGGACACTGGATCCTCACGAGGATCTGCAGGTTTTGTTGGGAAAGAGGAGCACAGCTTTCCTGAGAGACAAACACGGATCACACGGAGCTGTCCTTTGTGAGGCCACACAGAGGTGTAAACACGGCTCAAATGGCTTTTTTTTCATAAGTTTAGGGTGGTGTTTTGGAGAATTTGTACCAAATGATGACTTCAAAAGAAATGTGGGCATTTTGCTGTGTCAGCATTTCTCTCTGGCCAGTGTCATGGTCTGTCACAACTGCTGTCACAACCCATGGCACTGTCACAGCTCATGGTGATGTCACAGCTCATGGTGACATCACAACCCATGGTGCTGTCAGAGCTCATGGTGATGTCACAGCTCATGGTGACATCACAACCCATGGCACTGTCACAGCTCATGGTGATGTCACAACCCATGGTGCTGTCAGAGCTCATGGTGATGTCACAGCTCATGGTGACATCACAACCCATGGCACTGTCACAGCTCATGGTGATGTCACAACCCATGGTGCTGTCACAGCTCATGGTGATGTCACAGCTCATGGTGATGTCACAGCTCAGCAAAGCATCTCCATGGGCACCAGATTTATTTCTGGAAGCATCTGTGGCCCTCCAGACTGGTTCTGAGGCTCCAGCCTCACAGAATTCCCATAATGCAGCCAGGAAATCATAGAATTGTGGATTCATGGAGTGATTTGGGTTGGAAAGGACCTTAAAGCTCATCTTGTTTCACCCCCTGCCACGGGCAGGGACACCTCCCACTAGCCCAGGTTGCTCAGCGCCCCATCCACGCCACAGCTTAGCCAAATTCACCATCCCTCCTGCAGGTTTCGGTGACTCTGGGACATGAAGTGGCATTTATTGTATGGCTGCTGTCACCTTCATGGAAATAGGAGTGAGAATGGATGCCAGGGATGCAGTCAGAGAGCAATCCCACCACATCCAGCTGCTCCTGCTTGCAACAGCTCTGGGATTAGTTCATCCCTCCAATTTAATCCATGCACAAGTTGGGTGTCTGCTCTCACCCACTTGCCTGGACTGCCTTGTTCAGGGGACTTGTGGTTCATTCTGTACATTTTAGGCATTTTAGGTGGCTTTTTCCCAGGGACTCATGAGATGAGGTGACTCCTGTGTGGCTGAGGTTGGGTGAGGTGATGTCCCTCCCTCAAGTGGAGAAATAAGGGGAAAATATCAATCAGCCTCATGGGCATGCCCTGACTCTGTTACTTCATCAAACATTCCACATCCTCCAACACCTCTCCAGGAGGATCTGGCAGATTTCTTGGGAGACTTAGAGTTGGAATTGCAGTAAGACTGGGGCTTTGAGAAGCTCTAAAACAGGGAAGCAGCAGCAGCAGCAGCAGCATCATCATCATCATCATCATCATCCTCACTGCTCCCTCTTGCCAGGCCCTGGTGAGGAGGCTCTGGCCATACTGGGAGGAATGGAAGAGCATCATCCCCCAAACTCCCCGTTCCTCTTTGTGCTGTTCCCAAGGATCTGTTTGCACCCACATAAAGAGGGAGGGCAGCAGCGTGGGCCAGCCCTGCATCTAAAGGAAGGACAAAATTAAATAATCTGCTCCTCTGGTAAAGTCAGCAGTGGGGAAAGGCAAAGAAAGTCTGGGTGAATTCTGACCCTGTGACCCTCAGCACTTCCTGGCAGGTTTGAAAAATCCCTGAGTTCCCCAAACCAGGGTGCAGATCCCTCAGAGTGATGTCTGCAATTCAGACCTGTGTTTTCCCTATGAAAGAAAAATCGGAGCTTTCCCATGGAGGAGACATTTCAATTTTCATCAGTGAAAAATTACCTTGTTGAAATAATGGTGCTGCAGGAGGAGGAATGAACTTTCTCCCTGTGACTGCCAAGTGCAAACAAGGGACAGGGTGTCCTGCCTTCTGATCAGGATCCCCAAACTGGTTTTGCCTTGGGTATGGGAAAACGATGGGATTGCATGAAATGCTCCCTTGGCAAGAAGCAGCTTAGAAATGAGCAAGAAAATATCCAGAAAACCCAATGGAAGGACATTCCCTGTTAGCCCAGCAACATTTTCCAGCTGAGCGGGGAAATGACCTCCCATGGCACAGGGAGAGGTGTGAGATTATGAAGGAACGTCCCTTGGAATCCTGTGTGTCCACACCTGCCCCAGGAGCAGCTCGTCCCATCCTGCACCCAGAAGAAAAGGAAGGGAGGGAGCTACACACCAACAAGATTTGCCAAGTTTTGATTTTGCAGGAGCGTGTTTCAGACACAATGCACTGGCTTTTTGAAAATATTTGTGGAATGTTTTTTAAAAGGTTGGTTTAGTTGGAATTTAAAAAGTATATTTCAGTGTTTGCATACCGAATGGATTTCACAGAACATCTCAAGTTCATTTAAAAGGCCTTAAATATCTGGATGTTTTTCAAAAGTTGAAAATTCCTGTTTCAGTTCTGTCACAGCTCATCTTTTCCATTCATTATGTTTTGCTTAACCTTTTGGATAAAAATGTCGTCATTCTCCCAGGGCTTTTGCAGCATTCTAATAGCAAGTGGCAGATTTGGAGAATATTTATGGATTTCAGGGAGCAATAATTCCATCTCCGTTGTATTAGACTGCAAACAGCCATTCCATGTGCTGCATCTGCTCCAGAGGGATCCAGATAGAGAATTAGATGGTCCCTTTAAAAAATTCAGCCTAATTCTGCTCTTACTAAAACCAGTATCAACTGTACTGCTGACTCCAGCAGGGAAAAGATGGGATTAGTGGTCCCAGGATCTCACACTGCAGGGATGTGTTGGAACAGCCAAAGGAGTGTGGGCAGCAGGGCCAGGAGGGGATTCTCTCTCTGCTCTGGTGAGACCCCGCCTGGATCAGTGCCCAGTTCTGGTGTCCCCAACACAAGAGGGACAAGGAACTGTTGGAGTGAGTCCAGAGGAGGTCACAAAGTGGATAAAGGGCCTGGAGTACCTTCCCTATGGAGCCAGGCTGGGAGAGCTGGGAATGTTCAGCCTGGAGAGAAGAAGGTTGTGTGGAGACCTCAGAGCACCTGCCAGGGGCTGAAGGGGCTCCAGGGGAGCTGGAGAGGGACCTTCGTCAGGAACTGGGGTGACAGGACAGGGGGAATGCATTCAGACTGACAGAGGGGACATTTAGGTTGGATATATGGAAGGAATTGTTCCCTGTGAGGGTGGGCAGGCCCTGGCACAGGTGCCCAGAGAAGCTGTGGCTGCCCCTGGATCCCTGGCAGTGTCCAAGGCCAGGCTGGACATTGGGGCTTGGAGCAGCCTGGGACAGTGGGAGGTGTCCCTGCCCATGGCAGGGGTGGCACTGGATGGGCTTTGGGATCCCTTCCAACCCACACCATTCTGGGATTCTGGGATTCTACCATCAGCACTCCCAGAATCTGCTGTCCCCGAAGGTGAGCTGTGAGTGCCATCACACCTGAGATCCCTTGCACAGCTCTCCCTCCCACCCCTGGGTGTCCACACAGGATCCTCTCTGCAGGCAATGCCACATTTTTCTCAGCAGGCTTTCAGCGGTTTGATCCGTGTCAGAATTGGATATTGAGGTGAAACCAACCCTTCCCAGAGCTTGCTCCTCAGAGCCGAAGGTGTGGCAGCAGTCACTGCTCACAGCCAATTCACTTGAACGAGGCTCTGGAACGACTTTGGGCCAAGCCCTAATGGCACTGGGGATAGGGCTGTAGAGAAGCCCTCGATCATCCATGTCCACAGCTTTCCAGTCACGGAAAAGCTTCACAGACAGCATAAAGGAGCTCTGCAGCTCTTAGCTCATCCATCATTTTAAGCATTCACCTTTTGGAAAAGATGGGAAACAGCAAAATCAATGGAGGCTCCAATTCTGGTGTTTAACCACGTTGGAGTTATTGGATGAACTTGCAGAGAAATCAGAGGATGGCTTTGGGCTAAAGAGCAGCTCCAGACAAGTGTTAAAACCCCTCTGGCTGAGTGGGAAGGGGAGGGAGAAGGGCTTGGAGGCAGGAGCTGGCCATCAGCAGGGTGAGCTCAGCCAGGGGACCCTGCACCCCCTGGCAGTGGGATGGGAACCCCTGGCCAGCCATGGATCCCTGTTCCAGCACTGAGCAACACAGGTACTTCCCAGAAATTGCAATGTCAGGAAGAGCCTTTTGTTTCCAGCAGCAGTTTGAAATAATGGAATCACAGAAGGTTGGAAAAAACCTTTAAAATCGTCAAGGCCAACCACCAACCCAGCCCCACCTCCATGGTGACCATTAATCCATGTGCTCAAGTGCCACATCCACACATTTTTGGAACACTTCCAGGGACGGGGACTTCAAACCTCCCTGGGCAGCTTGTTCCAGTTCTTGACCATCTTTTCTGTGAAGAAATTTTCCTAATATCTACTCTGAACCTCCCCTGGCACAGTTTGATACCATTTCCTCTTCTCCTGTCCCAATGAGCAGAGCCTGAGCCCCCCTGGCTGTCCCCTCCTGGCAGGAGCTGTGCAGAGCCACAAGGTCCCCCTGAGCCTCCTTTTCTCCAGGCTGAGCCCTTGCCCAGCTCCCTCAGCCGCTCCTGGGGCTCCAGCCCCTTCCCAGCTCCGTTCCCTTCCCTGGACACCTCCAGCCCCTCACTGTCTCTTATTCGCAATGTCTTTCTTCTTAAGCCATTTATTTATAGCCTGGGATTTAAAAAAAAATCATTTAAGTGAAAGGACACATGTCAGGGAGACGATGTGCAGGATGGACAGGAATAAACAGAGTAAACACCTGCCTGGGTCTGCATGCACAGTTCAGGAGGAATTAGGAAAACAACACTGGGAAAACAGGCATTGGAAACGTTGGGAGTTCTCCCAAATCCTTGGGAAATCTGGAAAGTGACCTTGAATGTCCTGAAGAGCGGCGCTTTGCTCCTGAAGCTGCTGGTAGACGAAGATGATGCCGGTCTGTCTGCTCTAATTAGATTTTTAAGTGCTTCAGGGTGAGGGCTGACTTTTCACAGGGGATGTGGCAGCAACCAGCACAAGGGAGCTCTGAAGCAAGGCAGAGCATCTGGCTTTGTTAGCTGAATAATGGTCAAAACAGAAACAGCATAATAAGGAGACAAAAATGCTGTGTTGGAACAAGAATAATACCAGTAATATGATAATAGCAATAATTGCAGCCGTGGTATTAATTGTGATTGTCTGAGGGTGCTCAGCAGAGCTGAGCCGAGGGCTGAGATCAGAAGGGGAACGAGCCCCAGCAGAACAGGTCCCATCATCCCTGTGGGAACGAGGAGCCCTGGCAGGAGGTGGTGGCTCTGGAGGCTGCAGTGTCCCCAGATGTCCCAGCAGCTGGATGGTTTGTGGGTGGGAAGACAGGAACCTCAGCTGGGGTCACAGCTGGTGGCTGGGGGGGAGGAGGGGGTGACTGAAACTGCTCCTCTGGAGGAATTTCCCTTCCCACGTTCCCTCTCTGAGCACGAGCAGCCCCATCTAAACCAGGAACTCCACATTCTTTGGTGCTGGTGAAGGGGAATGGGCCGATTTCAGTCCATCCCTGAGCAGAGGGCCTGAGCTCAGGCTCCATGACTGACTTGGGGCCATTTCGGCTCTCACGTGTTCACATTGGGTGTAACAACACTTTCTGTGCCATCACCACTGAAATCCTCAGCGCTGTGGGGAGAAACTCTTTTTTCCTGAAGCCACACAATGCTGGTACAAGAAAGCTCTGATCTCACTTCAGTTCTGGAGGTCCTACTGAAGTTCCGTGAGTCAATAATAATAATAAATTACAAATGAATCATAGAATCACAGAATGATTTGGGTTGGAAGGGACTTCAGAGCTCATTCCATTCCACCCCTGCCATGGGTAGGGACACTTTCCACTAGCCCAGGGTACTCCAAGCCCTGTCCAGTCTGGTCTTGAACACTGCCAGCGATGGGGAAGTCTTCCTTAGACAAGTCCTGAGCAATCCCAACCTCTGGTTTCTGTTGAATAATGTCTCCCAGGCAGACAACACGGGCAGATAACACTGCCTGGGATATCAGTCAGCTGCAATGTGTTATATATGTCAGAAGTCAGCTGGCACTGCATCCCACTGTGGATACAGCAATAACCCTGGTCCAGCTGAGAAGTTTGGAATTGAAAGTGGATTTCTAAAACTCCTCTTGTGGCAATCACTGCCCCAGTGCAATGTCCCAATACAGAGAAGAGGGATGAGAGCTCTCCTGAGATATTACCCCTGGGAAGAGGCTGAATGATTCTGACCTGCTGGAAACAGAGCAAACCAGGTCAGAATGTCCTGTGCAAGTCCCAGCCAGGCACAGCTTCAATCCTGTTGGTGTTTAGGATCTTTCGGTGAGGAGAGTTTCTCCCAGGGACCACCAGAGTGATCCAGAGGACTCTGCCCCATGGCTCAGGGCACTTTGGAGCTTGGGACTCCTCACTCTCCCTGCAGTGAAATCAGGAGCTGCATGCAGTTCATTGTAGGAGGGTGGGGATACGGAGCCCCCTTCTCCTGTCCAGACCTTCCACAACCTTGCTTTAGGACTTGCCCTTTCCTGGATGAAATGGGAGTGGCTGGAGGTGGAATGGTGCCACTGCCAAGTGCCACTGTCCCCAGAGGGCTGTGACAGGAGCACTTGGATTGAATCCTCTCAGACCTGGCCATGGAGCATCCATCCCTGGGAGCCTGACCTGCACCAACCTCTCATCCTCATGACCTGCAAATTTCTTTGAAAGAGTTACTTTCAGGGGCCAAATTTCCAGTCTTCATTCAAATTTTAACCCAGTGAATCCCAGAGTCCCAGGATGGGTCAGGCTGGAGGGACCTCAGTGTGTCCCACCTGTGCCACCTCCCTGCTCCAGCAGGGCCATCCCAGAGCTCAGGGCACAGCACTGTGTCCCCACAGCTCTGCAATATCCCCAGGGAGGAGACTCCAGCCCTGTCTGGGCTCTGCTCAGGGCTGGGCACTGCCCAGGGCACAAGTTGTGCCTCCTGAGCAGGGGGAGCTCCCTGGGCTCAGTCGGTGCCGTTCCTCTGTGCCATGGCTGTGCCCCGGAGCAGAGCCCGGCCCTGCTCGGAGCCTCCCTGCACACAGCCATGGCCACTAAGGGCTGAGGGCCCCTCTCAGCTGGGGCTCCTCTGGAGCTGAGCAGCCCCAGCTCCCTCAGCCTCTCCTGGGCACCATGGGCCATGCTCCAGGCCCTTCCTCAGCTGCGCAGCCTCCGCTGGCCGCGCTCCAGGAGCTCCTGTCCTGCTGGGCTGAGCATCCCGAGCTGGCACAGCACCCAGAGGAGCCTGCAGGGCTGGGCACAGGGCAGGATCACCCCAGAGGAGCCTGCAGGGCTGGGCACAGGGCAGGATCACCCCAGAGGAGCCTGCAGGGCTGGGCACAGGGCAGGATCACCCCAGAGGAGCCTGCAGGGCTGGGCACAGGGCAGGATCACCCCAGAGGAGCCTGCAGGGCTGGGCACAGGGCAGGATCACCCCAGAGGAGCCTGCAGGGCTGGGCACAGGGCAGCATCACCCCACAGGTGCCTCCAGGGCTGAGGGATGGGATCTGCCATGGGGTCAGTGTGGGGTCTCTGAGCAGGGACACGGACACCTGTAAAGGGGACTGTACCTCTGGCTGCCACATCTGTCCCCCCAGAGCAGGCAGGGCTCATTTGAGGCTGGCTCCTGCTCACCTAGCCCTGAGCCCATCCAGAGCACTGAGGGGGCACAGCTCAGCCTGATTCCCTCATCTGGTTTTGCCTCCACTGACCTCAGACCGAGGCACCAAAACTCCCAGGGTTTTTTTGGAGACCATCAGCAGTAAAACTAAGCTGTGCCAGTTATTCCTCCTTGGAATCAGGGTAAACAAAGAGCTTGTGACGTGGCTCTTTAACATGGGCTTCATTGGCAGCCTGGGAAATCAACTCCTTCCTGATACAGGAATAATGTGATAGGAAATTTTTCCTCCAAAAGAAAATTGAGACTTAGATGGAAGTCACACATTTTTCATGCAAATGATATTTTCAAGGAAAAAGTGGAATTTTTTTATTCTGAACTTGTTGCTATTTCCATGATTTTATCCCCCATGTCTTTGGGCTTTGTATTTTTGTTCAGAAAAGTGTTTTGTGTGTGAGTGCACATGTGCATGCATGAATAATAGATGTTTTCTAAGTGGGATTGTTCATTACTCTCACCCTCCTTTGTAATCCTCTAATTTTGGCATAAATGTGTTTTCCCTCAATGCTGGATTGGTCTGACCCCAAATTAATACAGACCAAGGGTAACTTGGGGACTAAATTGAATGATGTCTGTGGAAATGGAGAATGTATTAGTTATGTTAGCAGGCACATTCCCTGACAGCAGCTTAAACCGAGCACTTAAGAACCCTCTTCAGCGTTTTATTGTCTCTGATGAGATCATGATTCAGACTACTTGAGCAGTATCTCAAGAACGAGAGCCCTGGGGGAGTGGAGCTGGAACCGAGGGCAGGGTTTGATGCATGGGCTTGGAAAGAATACAGCTTTAATTCACCGTCTCTGCCAACAGAAAGAAAATGTGAAATGAGCCCAGAAATGGGGATGGAGACAGTGACAGCCAGGTGTCACCTCCAGCCACAGACAGCAGCCACGGCCAGACCCGAAGTCTGTTGTGAGACAGAGAATCAGGGAATCACAGAATCAGGGAATCGCAGAATTGGGGAATCACAGAGTCAGGGAGTCACAGAATCCTGGAATCACAGACCCATGGAATGGTTTGGGTTGGAAAGGACCTGAAAGATCATCTCATCCCACCCCTGCCATGGGCAGGGACACCTCCCACTGTCCCAGGCTGCTCCAAGCCCTGTCCAGCCTGGCCTTGGACACTGCCAGGGATCCAGGGGCAGCCACAGCTGCTCTGGGCACCTGTGCCAGGGCCTGCCCACCCTCACAGGGAGGAATTCCTTCCCAATATCCCATTTAACCCTGCCCGCCTTCAATTTAAAGCCATTGCCCCTTGTCCTGTCTATCCATCCCTTGTAAATAATCTCTCTCCATCTTTCTTGTAGCTCCTTCAGGTACTGGAAGGAAAAAAATCCATGGAATAAGTTAAGTGTTCCCATCTATGTGAGGCAGATCTGGAAAAGGAGAATTCCAGTGGCATTTGCAGCCCCCAGTGTCACAGACACAGCAAAGCTGTGGGGCAGAATTGAACCCAGGGCACAGAATAATTTCCTCCTGTCCCCTGCTTCTCCATGGGCAGGGTGGGGAATTCTTGGAGAGGAGATTTCAGCAGTCTTTAGGGTCAGTTTAAACAACAAAGCCTCATATCAGTCTGTCTAGCAGCTCCTCTTCACCTGCTGCTAGGTGATAATGACTTGAAGAACAGAATTAATTAGACTGAACCCTTTCGTGCTTGTATCTCTCAAGGTGGATTTTTTTATTTTTACTTTTCTAATATTCAGGGGGGAAAAAATCATCCTTTTCCAAGTAAGAAATAGCAAGGAAAGGATTTGTCTGTATTTTATTAACTATTTAATTGTTTTAAAGCAGGTTTTGGTAGGGCACTTGGGGTGTGAATAAGTCTTATTTTCATACTTAGACCAAAGTGCGAAAGCTCTGAACATCCCAAACTTGTTCAATAAGACTCTTTAGAGAGTATCACTGAATTCCCTAAGGCTGTGCTCTGTCGCAGGGATGCTCTGTGTCCCCTCCATGGCCAGGGTGTCACCTGCAGCACCCTCCACATGGCCTGAGCTCGGTGTCACAGGGATGCACGCAGGGAGGAGGCTGCTGGCTCCCAGGGCTGTGTCACAGATCTGTGTCACCTGTCCTGGGCTCCCCACGGCAGGAACTGCCTTTCTTGCCGTGAACACACAGAAACTGAAGTTTGTCACCAAAAAAACAGAAAAGGAGGGGTGAGATGTAAATCGAAAGAAGAGGAAAAGGAGATGAGTAGAGCTGAGGCAGAGAGAGAAAGAAAGACTTTTAAACTGGGAAGGTAAGAAAGATCAAATTCACTGGGATGATGGAACATTTCCATCCACTGGAGATGGGATTATGAGAAGTACAGGGGAACCAAAGGAGAAAAGCCCAGCGCTGGGCTGGCAGGAGAACCAGGACTGGGAATTGGCTGCAGAGAGGAGCAGGGGCAGCAACTGAGAGCAGACCAGAAGGAAACCAGAGATCAGTGGGAAGAGGTGCAGGCTCAGAACTCCTCAGAACAAAGCAGAAATCCAGAACTGATACTCATAGTCCCAAATTCTAACACAGCTGCTCACTGAGCCTACAAGGATCTCCCTGCACCCTGCCAGGTTCCTATGGTGCCTCAGGGACCGAACACCCAAAGCCTCATTCCTGGTGGTCTGCTGTGAACCCAAAGCTCCCATCGCTGCTGATGGCCTCTGTAGAACCAATAACACCCTACAGGACAGAAATTGCATTTCCCAGTTTGTTTGTTGTCTCCACATTGCACTGTGACCCCAAACCCCATAACCCAGTAAAGGTACAATCAAGGTGTCAGGGCAAGATGCCAAAATTAGGCCTCTGCAAAACCAAGTGCTGCTCTTCTGCATTTCCTCCATGCCATCGTCTTCTCTTGCAAACAGCACATACGTTTTGAGAGGGATCCTCTCTCTTATCCAGTGAAAAGTGAGCTCTGCATAGACTCCAAACAGATTTGCAATTCAGGGCAGCTCAAGGAAATGAGGATGCAACTCTGAGCACAAGAAGTGCCAGAAAAGGTACAAGCAGAATTCTGGAATATTTGACAGTATAAAGAAAGGAGTCAGTGTAGGGAATTCAGCTGATAAAAGAGACACAGGAATAATAATCTGGCATTAGTAAATTGGTTATACTGACAACTTGGGCTTTAATCTGAGCACAGTTACCTGCTTGTAATAAAAATAGCACTTCTCCTAAAAAAGGTGCGACTGAAAGTTAGAAGTGTTATGGGAGGATTAACAAATACCCTACATAGAAAGAAGCAGAAGGAAATTGGTATTTCTGTGATTGGAGCAGAACTGGGACAGGATACAGGAAATCAGGAGCACATGGAGATGTTATGGAATTAAATTATGAGCAGGATGGGACCAGAGCTGTGTGTGCAACCATGTAAAACCTCAGTCAGAACATGCACGTGTAAATGAGCCCAATGTTGTTTCCTCAGTTCTGTCACCCTCACTTGGAGATGTATCCTTGAGATTCCTTTAATCCAGCAATTTTGGGATGAAAAAATAACATGCTCAGTGCACCTTTGCCTGGTTTCACAACACTGACTGCACAGGGATAATGCTGGCTGGTTTGAAAAGCTGGGAATCACAGAAATGTGGAATCACTGAGGCTGGAAAAGACCCCTGGGATCATCCAATCTTGTGTCTCTGCAGCACTAAATCTTGCCCAGTCACCACAACTGAACATCTTCAATCCCTGCAGGGATGGGCACTGCAAACCTCCCTGGGCAGCCCTGCCAAGGCCTGAGCACCCTTTCCATGGAGAAATTCCTCTTAATATCCACCCTGAGCCTCCCCTGGCCCAGCCTGAGGCCGTTCCCTCTCCTCCTGTCCCTGTTCCCTGCGAGCACAGCCCGACCCCCCCGGCTGTCCCCTCCTGTCAGGAGCTGTGCAGAGCCACAAGGTTCCCCTGAGCCTCCTTTGCTCCAGGCTGAGCCCTTTCCCAGCTCCCTCAGCTGCTCCTGGGGCTCAGCCCTTCCCAGCTCCGTTCCCTGGACACCTCCAGCCCCTCCACATCCCTCTGGTCACAAGGAACCTAGAACAGGACGCTGAAGGTCCCCCCTGAGCTGCTGTGGTGACAAGGTTGGCACATCTGGACCACTTTACAGCAATTCCACTTTCAGGTTTTATTTTTAGGAATAATTTATGTCTGAGTTCCCAAACTGAGCCGGCCCTACAATCACCCAGCCCCCCAGCCCTGCTGGAGCCTTCTGGGACCTTTCCTCTGCATTTAGAGCACACAGAAGCTGATTCCAAGCATTTCATTGTCCCTTCTCATGCTCATCCCAAGCCCAGATCTTCCTGCAGCAAACTCTGTCCCTCACTGGGTTTTGGGAGAGCAGGAAGATCTCAGACAGGATTGCTTTTTCTTCTGGGGTATCTCCTTGCACAACAGAAGTGATCAGAAGGTTTCCCCCTTTTCAGAGGATGAAGAGGAATTGTGACAATAAGCCAGGTCCTGTCCAAGTGTGAGACAACTTCTGAAGGTAAAATTCACCAGGAAGGCCCGCAGAGCTCACACCTCCTCCATTCCCTCGCCCCAGACTTCTCTGGGGTTGTTTTGTCAGTAATTGCATTTGCCAGGAGCAATATTTAAACTTGGCAATGCTTTCCTTGTTAAGAAAACTTAGTAAAGATTGGGAATGTCCCTGCTGGGGGCATCAGTGGGGGAACAGAGAGGGGAAATCACTGACAACAAGATCACTGAGGCCACTCTCCTCCACTGCCTTCCCCTCTGCTGAAGCTGTCAGTGAGGCTGGCCAAGAGGCTTGCTGTAATCTTATCACTTTTGAATGATGCTATTAGGAAAAAAGTGTTGATTTAGCCATCAAATGCAATAAAAGTCAAACTTTGACATCTCCTGAGAAACTAAAAAGCACCCAGTGAAATTTTCAGCAGTGTTCTGAACCTGCAGCCACGAGCTCTTTGCACTTTCAGCTGCCAAATGTGTTAAGGATTGGAGTGCTTTAAGCCAGCTGTATTTATTGCTTTTAATCCCAGCCATTTGAGGTTTCTGAAGCTGAGATAAGGGACAAGCCTCTCCTACAGCACCTGGGAGGCCATGGCCAACACCAGGGACATGCTGGTGGCCTTAACAGTGCCCTGAATCCCTCTGGCTGCTGCACATGTCACCTCTGCAGTGGCACCAGGGAGGTACCAGAGGGACTTTCACACCTTCATCTCCCAAAGCTGGCTCTGCTGAGCTGAGCTGGGCACTGCTGCTGGGCACAGGGGGCTCGAAGGGGTGTGACATCCCCTGATGGGTGTGGGGAAAGGGTTTTTGGTTTTTCAGCTCTTGATAAAGGGAGCAGCTTTCTTGTCTTGTGGCACTGCTTGAAGGAACGGGTGAAAGACAAAGGGGATATGGGGGATGGCATTAAGCTGAACAGGGGGAGATTCAGATTGGATGCTTGGATGAAATTCTTCCCTGTGAGGGTGGGCAGGCCCTGGCACAGGTGCCCAGAGAAGCTGTGGCTGCCCCTGGATCCCTGGCAGTGCCCAAGGCCAGGCTGGACAGGATTGGAGCAGCCTGGGACAGTGGGAGGAGCTTTAAGGTCTCTTCTAACCAAACTCATTCAGGGATTCTGTGATTCCTTGGTGCCCATGTCCCCAAAGGACCCTGCTCTGAGCACAGCTGCCCTCCCTCCTCTGCCACAAGCTCCTGCTGCCTCCTGCACCTCCAGAACCTCTGCGTTTGCTCAGAGATTGGACCAAACACAGCTCCTGCAGCTCCTGCACGTCCTGTGCCAGCCTCATGTGGGGCACTGCATGGCTCAGGGTTGATTTCCATCCCCACAGCTCTATGGGTCCTCTGTAGCTCTGTGCCATTGTGCCATCCCCAAAGGGCACTGGCTCTGTTCTCTGTCTCGTGGCAGTGCCAGTGCCATCCTCAGGCCCTGTGGAGGAGGGCTGGATACACAATTCCAGCTGGAGCTGCTGTGTCCTGTGTGGCTGCAGGTCCTGGGCTCACACTCCTCACTCATCAGCTCCTCATGGAGCTGCGTTGGAAATCCCACTGGCATAGGGCTAGTTCCATCCCTCTGCTCTGCTGGATAAATCTGGGGATAAATCAACTCCAGAATGAGCAGGAGCTGCTGTTGGGACACACCGTAACTCCATCCCCACTCCAGTAGGCTTTATTAGCCTGAATATCTGCTCAATCACTGGGAATTGTGTTGGGAGCCTTCCTAACTTGTTTATTTATTAGATGACCTCCCATGATTTCTGTGTACAGCAGGTTTGTTATCTGAGACAATGCTGATAAGAGTGCTGGGATAACAGGGATGGCAGCACCCAGGATGGATTATCTCTGTTCTCCTGGGACAAGCGATACGTCATAAAAGGGATTTTGCACTCATACAATATTTATTCTTGAAAGCAAATCCCAAAGTTACAACATCGGTACTACACAATTCTTTTCCCTGCAGCAAAACCGGGCAGCCCTTGGAGTACAGCTGGTCTCAGTTTAGCTGAAATGTGATAATTCCAGAGGTGTCTGGGGGACTCAAACCCCCTGACTGCCAGTGAGAGCATGGGGAGCCAGAGAACAGAAATCTCCCAGAATTCCTCCACGCTGCCTTTGCCTACAGCAGGCACCAGCAATCTTTAATTATCCTGCTTTCCAGCCCAAATTTTTCTTTCCTAATTGAATGTGTTTCCTGCTTACATTTGTCTGTATCAGCCTATATGTTATGTAAATATGACATTTATTGTTTGAGAAGCCCAACATGTGTACAGTCATCACTCAGCCATGCTAATGAGAGATAACCACCATTTGTGAGCTGCTGCTGGGCTTCCAGCTCTGGAATTCTATCCAAGATGTTCCACTTTTCTGTCTCCCGAGAGACACAGGGTGGTCACTAAAGAGCTGGATGCCTTCTCCACAAAGTGGGAGTGCTCCTGAGCTGGGATCGGACTGGTGGAGCACAGAGAGCCTGAGCCCTACTGACATTTCCTTTGCTCTGATTCCTCATCCAGGCACTGATTCCTCATCCAGGCATTCTGGAGGCTGTGTTTGCTCCGTGAGCTTTTCACAGGGCAACTTAAGCTCTTGGGATCTCTTGAAGAAATCCCTGTGATGCGAGAGGTCTCAGATGTCTCTCAGCACTGCTCAGGATGGGGTTTCTACCATCCTCTTCAGTGGGACATCTTCTCCTGGGACTCTATCCTGGTCTCCATCTCTCCAATCCTGCCACTGAAAACATCCTAGATTGCCTCAGCTGGGATCAGTGAGGGCTATGTAGGCCTGGCTGGAGTGCAATTCTCACCGAATTCCCCCTGCAGCCCAGGAGTGAGCACGGCTGGGTTGGTGGCACGTGCAGGAGTCATTCCGGTCCTGCTGCTTTCCCAGCTGGTTTTCCCAGCTCCTGCCTACACCACGAGCTCGTTCCCTGCCTGTGCACGGAGACACAAGACCCCACAGTGCCCTGGGCTCTGCTGAGCTCCTGGGACTGGGGCACAGAGCAAGGTGGGGACATGTGGCAGTGGCACCAGTGGCACCTCTTCGGTAGGAGCACGACTGAACCCTCACGTGGCTCTGCTATCACCAGCTGTGCCCAGTGCATGCTTCACCAAAGGCCATGTGGAATCACCTCTGGAAGCTCTGGGGTCACCAGCTGTGCCCAGAGCATGCCTCACCAAAGGCCATGTGGAGTCACCATCTCTGGAAGTGCTCAGGAGGCACTTGGGGTGTGGTTTAGGGGTGATTATGGTGATCCTGGGTTCATGGTTGGACTCAATGACCTTGAAGGTCTCCTCCAACCAGGACAATTCTGTGGTTGTGGGAAGGCCATGGAGGCAGGGAGGGTTTAGCAGCTTTGAGGTCTGAGATGCTGGAGGTCCCTCAGAGTCCTGCAGTTGGGAGGACAATTGGCTCAAGGCTGAGCTCTGTCCTCAGCAGGACCTGCCTCTCCCATTCCCAGCCAAAGGACCTCGTCCAGCCCCTCCAGAAACCTCCTCAAGGAGCCACAAACCAGGATTTGACAGGACCCATCAAAGCATGAGGAGAAATGAGACCAGTTGAGCCTTCACCCCAGGAATGAGGCCAAAGTCCAATTTCTGCCCCCAGATTTTGGGGTGGATGCTGTTAACTCATGGCCTGCCCTCACTGGATGGTTCATGGCATTGAGAAGGGAGCCAATTCTGGCACTTTATAGCCCTTTTTTGCAGCTCCTTCTGATCTGAATTCCTGCAGGGGATCATTATCGGGTGATTGCAGGCTCCTGCCCAGCTTTTGCTCTTCCCCATCAGCACTCATCTCCAAGACAATTTGAATTAATTGTGTGAAGGATTTCACCAGCCTGCGATGTTGAGAAACATGCAGCTGAAATCAAGGCAGGCTCTGATCCCACACTTGGGCAGAGGGGCGAGGGACTGATGGGGTTTTATGGCTGCTCCTCACCCTGAGGGAGAGAAAAGCCTGGTCCTACTCATCTTTGTGCCCCAAGTCCAGCATTTCATCAGCAGAACATCTCCCTGGTGAGTGCCATTTGGTTTTTGAAGGTCTTTGTCCTCTAAGACTACTCCGTGCCTTCTATAAGAACATAAATTCCCCACCATTTTTACTGTAATTTCTGCTTCCCCGTGGCTGTTCCCCAGAGGTGTGAGATCCTGATCAGCCAACTCTGCTCACCCACAAGGTGAGTGAGACCCAAATCCACTGACCAAACACAGCCAGGCCTGGGAATTGTCTCTTCCCCCAAGGAACAGTCTCAGCAAAGCAAATGCCACTTTCTCCACCCATGTCTCCCCACCTGCGCTTACCACCAGAGACATCCTCCTTATCTTGCTGATAATCATGTTGATAATCATGTTGATAATGATAATAACCATGATGGTGACAGTAATGGCAATTAAGATCTTACTTTGAGCATAGTCTTGGGGATCCCTGTTTCTCCATGGCTGCCCCATATCAGGGGCAATCAAACCAGCTCTGAGAAAATTCCAGCCCCCAAAAGGGAAGCTTGATGCCAGCTTTTTGTATAAATTTTCTTTGTATGAATTTTCTTTGTATGAATTTTCTTCCCCCTCATGTCTCCCTCCTGCCTCTCGGTTATGCAGCATCACCCTGTCCTCAAGGTTCACACACCTGAGAAAAGCAAAATAAATCTGAGGTTTACACTGAGTGTCATCACAGATCAGAGGCTTCAGTCACATCTTTAGCATGGTCAGGCACTAAATGAAGTCTGAAATAATTAATAGTCATCATTTAAAAGCATACCAGGCTAAAATTCAAGTTTGAAAGAACAGATCAGAGCAAAAAACCTTTTAAAGCCTGTTAGCAATAACGAGGTTCGAGTTTTGTTTTTAATTAAAACAAATTTCCTTGACTAATATCACTTTTTAGTGCACAGCAGGTTCAGATTTTTTTTAAGGAGTAAAATGAATTTTTTCTAAATATTCTTCTGCCTCAAAATGCCACTTCAGTCCTCCGTGTGCACAGTTCAGTGGAGGCTGTCTGTACTTGATTTAAAATCTTTCCACTGAGCCACCCGTTCTGGATTGCACCATTTTATTCCAGATGTGAACCAGGACTGAGCCTCCTCTGCTGCTCCCTGCGGATTCCTCCTCCTGGAAAGCAGCTCCAGAGGAAGCAATGGGGCAGGAAGATCTTTTTGCAGGAATTCCTAAATTGTTGTGGCTCTGTTTCCACCCCGGGGGCTGCTGGAGCCTTTCAGGTGAGCACAGCATTAAACACAAACTCCCTGCACTCTCCGTGTGAGGGATCCAACAAATCCAGATTCTCCTTTTACTTTCCTGGATAAAAACGCTTTTGTTTTAACTAATCTTTCATTCTCAGGGGTGATTAGGTGCTTCAGCTAAATGAATCCTATTATTTAAAGCCTTCTTGCCTCCTTCTCAGTGTGCATTCTGACTCACAGACCTATTTTCATGTAGAGATTGTAGAAATAAGGTGGATTTTTTGCCTTTTAAAAATAGCAGCAGGCAAGTTTTGGGACCGAGCCTTTTCTCTGGGGATGGCCAGGGGTTGGTCCCATCTTAGCGAAAAGAGCAGATGCTCACATCCCGTGGGTGCTGCTTGCTGGTCATGTTTGACCACTGTAGAAGAAAGTGCAATGGAAATAGAATCACAGAATCACGGAATGGGTTGGGTTGGGTTGGGTTGGGTTGGGTTGGCTTGGCTTGGCTTGGCTTGGCTTGGCTTGGCTTGGCTTGGCTTGGCTTGGCTTGGCTTGGTTGCCCTCAAAACTCCTCCCATTTCCCCCCTGCCATGGGCAGGGACACCTTCCACTATCCCAGGCTGTTCCAAGCCCCATCCAATCTCACCTTGGATATGCCAGGGATGGGAAATCCTCAGCCTCTCTGGGCACCCTGTGCCAGGGCCTCACCACTCTTGAAGAATTTCTTCCTAAAATCCATTTTAACCCTGCCTTCCTTCAGCACTGTGGTCCTTCAGACCACTATGGATCCTCACTCATATTTTCAGGCCTTTAAATATTAGAAGATGCATCTTAAACCAAAAAAACTCACACAGCCAAAATACAGCAGTGCATTGCCAAAGCCAATCCAACCCAAGCTGGGTTTCCGTGGGCTGCAGAGGACACAGGGGACACGGGGAGCGGCTCTGGAGCTGGGGGTGATGAGATTCTGGGATGGGGACAGTGGTCCCAGGGAGCACAGGGGGCAGGAGACGAAACTCTTTGCTTCCTTCTGTGGCTCAGAGCTGGCAGGGCTGGAGGCTGCAGCCCCAGAGCAGCCAGCCGAGGTTTGCCATGGGAACAGCCCTGCCCTACCTGCACCGGCTGGGCTCCACTGAGCTCCCCGGCACCCCACACGGCCGTGCCCCACGGGAAACCATTCCCTCTGCCCCTCTCTCCCAGCCCAGCCCGTGCTCCTCTTCACCTCGCTGCTCCCTGGCCAATGCCATTTTCAGACTCCTTGTTCCCCCAGCAGGATAAAGATCTGCTGGAGAGGGATCCAGTGGCTCTTTGACACAACATTCTGCAGCTCAGGGTTCCCCAGACCAGCTGCAAAAATAACCACATGGACCTGGAGTCAACATCCAGAAAAGATCAATTGAGGAAGAAGCCAAATACAAAGAGCGCGGGGAGGGAGAAGGAACAGGAGCCAGGAATTTGCATTCCCAGGACTGAGGAGATTTATCTGCATTTCTAGTTAATAGAAGACATTAATTGATTCATGTTTTTTATGGCTGCACACTGAGCTATTTCTGTCTGGAAGGAGACACTCTTAAATGGAATGAGTCAGACCAGACCTGTTATGTCACCCTGGGACCCTGAAAGACTGGTTAATAGCTCTGAAGAAATCGAGTTGCTTCACAGGGCTATTTTCTCTTCAAACATCAAAAGCAGAGAGAAAGGAGAGTAGTTCTGAAGGCTGAAAATGATTTTTTACATGGTCCTTTGCATTTGACAAATAGCAACAGGATAATCAAAGAGCTTTGCTCTGCACAAGACACTTCCACAGACATCCCAGCAGGGTTTATCTGTCCAGCTAAACATGAGCTCCTGGAACGAGGCTGGGGAAGTCCTGGCAGGTCCCAGCTCCTCAATTCACTTCCTTCCAGATTCACTTTGCAAATCAAATAAGAAGGAAATTTTGGATTTTTTCCTCTTAAAAATATTTCAAAAAACATAGGAAGGAATTGTTCCCTGTGAGGGTGGGCAGGCCCTGGCACAGGTGCCCAGAGCAGCTGTGGCTGCCCCTGGATCCCTGGCAGTGTCCAAGGCCAGGCTGGACACTGGGGCTTGGAGCAGCCTGGGACAGTGGGAGGTGTCCCTGCCCATGGCAGGGGTGGCATGGGATGAGCTTTAAGGTCTTACCCTACCCACTCTGGGATTCTGTGATATTCTTCCTCCAAACCCTTTTTCCCTACAAAGGCCCCTGTCCTCCAGACAGGAATAAATAATGCTCTTTGTTATATAGGAAAACTCCAGTGCCCTTCCAGGTGACACAAGAGCTGCTGGGACACAAGAGGTGACAGCTCCTGGGACGGAGCCAGCCCAGGAGCTGAGAGAGGACAGTCCAAAGTGACAAAGTCCATCCGTAAGAACCCCCACCTGTTCCTTCAGCCCTCTGCCAGCATTCCCACCTTCAGTTTGGAAAGGCAATCAGGTGGTTTGGGACTCAAACCCACAAAGGCTTTGTTTTCCACCATTAGACCAAAAAAAATCTGTGGGAAACGTTGACAAACTGAAAGCATACGTCATTTCTGCTTCTGTTTCCCTGGTGACAAAAAAGGAAAAGAAAAGAGAAATTACCAAAACACTACAACCCCCCAGTTTTTCCAGCCTTACAGCTCATGGGCTTGTCCATTCCATCCTGGTATTTGCCTTGCTCCCTTTGGTTCAAAGCAGGACAAGGCTGGCAGCGCCCTGTGGAATCAGCCTCGGCCTCTTCTGGAAAGCTGAAGCCTCTTTGCCAAAAACAGCTGGAGTCTGTTTGCCTCCCTCCAGGCAGGAAAATGCCGCCTGGCCTGAGCTGTTCTTGATAGAATAAATGCCTGCATTGGCCCCATCCTATTTTGGAAGTGAGAGTTGTGCTTCCTGTCGTGGCAGCCTTTGCCAGGGAGGAATCCTCCCTCCCAGCAATGATGATGAGACACCAGTTTTTTTCTCCCCCCTTTACTTTGGTGGTGCTGCCTTGAAAATTTGCAGCTTGTGGACATCAGAGGAGCCCATCAGAGAGCTCGGTTCTGTTTTACACACACGCAAAGTAGGAGCCTGCGTTTCTTCTGAGCTCTGCTGGCACTGGGTGGTGGTGGTGTTTGTCATCATTCTGTGTTTGTGACTCCCCGAGCAGCCCCGCAGGATTTCAGGAGCTGGCCTGGAGTGTGGGGGGTGTAAAAACCCTTACAGCTCAGACAAAAGTGCCTCCAGCCACGTCCACAGTGTCATCCTTCCTAAGGAAGAAGCCTGGGAGTGGGAAAATGTGCTAATTGGGCACCCCTGGAGCCTGTGGAGAGCATGGCTCGTGAGCCCTGTGAGGGTTTAGTCAGGGAATCACAGAATCCCAGGATGGTTTGGGTTGGGAGAGATGCTAAAGGTACAGCTCCACCCCCCTGCCATGGCAGGGAC
Source organism: Origma solitaria (assembly GCA_013397895.1). NCBI lineage: Eukaryota > Metazoa > Chordata > Aves > Passeriformes > Acanthizidae > Origma > Origma solitaria. The sequence goes on along the minus strand of VZRL01006893.1, from coordinate 148,859 downwards.
ACCTCCCACTGCCCCAGGCTGCTCCAAGCCCCAGTGTCCAGCCTGGCCTTGGGCACTGCCAGGGATCCAGGGGCAGCCACAGCTGCTCTGGGCACCTGTGCCAGGGCCTGCCCACCCTCACAGGGAACAATCCTTTCCATATATCCATTCTAAATCCGCCCTCCTTAAGCTTAAAGCCATTCCCTGTGTCCTGTCCCTCCATCCCTTGTCCCCAGTCCCTCTCCAGCTCTCCTGGAGCCCCATCAGGCCCTGGAAGGGGCTCAGAGGTCTCCCTGCAGCTGAGGCGCTGTGCCAGGAAGGCTCAGGGGGTATTTTGGGGGAGTCTCCCCTCTGTGTGAGTCTCCTGTTGACAGACACAGACACAGAGCTCACCCCAAGTGCTCTGTGCCCAGCACTCTCCCAAACTCCACCTCTGGGGCGTTGCAGCTCCTGGCTCCCCAACACCACCCCTCAGCTCGCCCACAGCAGCCGCTGCTTTTGCTGTCTGTTCTCTGTCAGTGTAGACCTACATGAAAACTCTCAAGAATCCTCAAAAGCAGGAAGCCCCTGTGGCAGAGCAAGGACCAATACAGGTGAGATAAACACAGCCTGTGCTAGCTGGAGCTCTTGAGCTTTGTACCACAGATCTCGGGGTGTGACACCAATTCCAGGGCTGGGGGATCCTCCTGTGCTGCCATTCTCTGAGGCTGTGCTGGGGCTGTTGTGTGCTGTGCCTCTGCAGAGTGGGTGGCCTGAAACTCACGCTGGAGTTCACATTTGGCTTAGGGAGCACTCACATTCCTCCTCCTCCACTGCTCTGTGCTGCTCCTACTGTGCTGTCCCCAAGCCAGCACAGAACCCCAGAACCACAGGGTCACTGAGGCTGGAAAAGCCCTCCCAGCCCATCGAGTCCATCCTGTACCCAGTCCCCACGTTGTCCCCAGCCCAGAGCACTGAGTGCCACGGCCAGGCCTTCCTGGGACACCTGCAGGGATGGGCACTGCAAACCTCCCTGGGCAGCCCTGCCAAGGCCTGAGCACCCTTTCCATGGAGAAATTCCTCTTAATATCCACCCTGAGCCTCCCCTGGCCCAGTCTGAGGCCGTTCCCTCTCCTCCTGTCCCTGTTCCCTGCGAGCACAGCCCGACCCCCCCGGCTGTCCCCTCCTGTCAGGAGCTGTGCAGAGCCACAAGGTCCCCCTGAGCCTCCTTTGCTCCAGGCTGAGCCCTTTCCCAGCTCCCTCAGCTGCTCCTGGAGCTCAGCCCTTCCCAGCTCCGTTCCCTGCCCTGGACACCTCCAGCCCCTGCATGTCCTTCTGATCAGGAGGGTCCCAGAGCTGCCCCAGCACTGGAGGTGCCCCAGCAGGGCCAGCACAGGGCACAGGCACTGCCCTGGGGCTGTGGCCACAGCTGGGACAAACCTTGGCCTTCTTGCCCACCTGATCATCTTGGCCACCACAGCATCCACGAGGAGCCTGCTGGGCTGGTGTGGGTTCAAAGCAGCCTGGCCTTAGGTCCATCCCGCTGGAATCCTCTGCTCTGGCTCATTGTGTGGGCACAGCAATGGCTGGAGCAGGCAAGATGCCCCGAGAGATGCAAATTCCCTCTCCTGGTTGTAGCTTTGGGAATGTCATTTTAAACTCCACCCAAACCCCTGGTTTAACTGCAAACCTTGTGCACAAATTCCAGTGTGTCACCTCAGTTCTGACGTACACCCAGGAACTCACCTGTGTTAGGGTGAGCTGAACCACTGCAAAAACACCCACTGACCCTTCCCCTGGAAAGCCCAAATGACTAAAAGCCAAATGACTCAGACTGAAAGCTCCATTTTTAGATGCTAACTAAGCTGAGATGAACCCCATCTATATGAGCCATGTGTGAGTTGTGAGCCTTGCAAGGGATGGGTTCACCTGGGCACGGAGGGTGATGTGGGCAGGGAGCAGTCCCATGTGTGGGCTGCCCTCCCCTTTTTTCCCTGACAGGATTTTCTCCCCTCTGTGGAGAGCTCTGGAGGTTTGACATTTGAGGCACAGGACCTACCCTTGCTGGAAAATCAGAGGGTTTAGAGGAGAGAAAAGCAATGGCCTGATCCGTTTATCTGTGAGTGAATCAATTCCTGCAGAACGAGGATGGGAACAGACACAGCTCAGGGAAGGTCTGAGCAGCTGGAAGTTGATGGACTCACAGCTACAGCAGCTCCTTCTTGAGGGATATTATTTGTGCTCTCAGAGCAGAACTACAAAGGCACAAATAAATCCAGCTTCTCTGGGAAATTGTCCTTTATTCTGCTCCCCGTCAGGCACTCGGGGTTGCTGGAACAGGTTTATTACAGAAACATTGTCCCTGCTGGGCTCCAAAGCTCCTCAGAGAGTGCCAAGGGAGGAAAAGGGATCCATCCTCCACGCCTCGTGGCAGAGCTGCTGGGACAGAGTGTTCCTCTGGGGAATGACCAGTCCATGCTACAGAGCTGCTCTGCCTGCACAGTGCTGGCCCTGATGAGAGAGTGCTGGAGAAATCCCAGCTCAGACCTTCCCACTTCCGCACTGAACCCATCCAGGATGAAACCCACACTCTCAGCTTGTGCTGGCGCTGTCCTTCACTTGCCTGTGACTTCCCCTCGCAGGTGCTGAGCCACCACAGCGATGCAGGATGATCCCACACCTCCCAGCCCTCCTTTTCTGGGCTAAAAAAGCTGAACTGTCCAGCAGGACAAACCCTCCCCAGAAAATGCTCTTTGCAGCCCAGTTCTGTGCCTGCTGCAGGGTGAATTATTCTCCCTTGAAGGGAGCAGAGGAAGAGAAACTTCTCAGTGTCTCCTGCACCTCCTGTGGGTGATTCCTTATCCAGAGAGAACTAAAGAATGGCCCAAAGGCACCAATTTTTGTGCCTTCTCTCTGTTCCCTGGCGGATCGTTCATACCCATCCTGAGGGCTGGAGGGTGTGTGATAAATGCAGTGAATTTGTCAGGAGTTGGGGATCCTCCAGCTGGAGGCACTCGAGAGGGCTCCCTTAGGGTCAATCACCCTTGTAGGTGCTGGAGGACTCAGACATGGTTAAGGTGAGTCTCCTCTGGACTGCTCTGGGATGTGCCCCAGAGCAGAGCCTCTGGCTCCAGGGGACACCGAGGAGCAGAGGCACCAGAGATGGCCTCTGGCTCTGCCTGGTCTGTGCTGCCTGCCTCGGGAAGAAGGGAAGGACAGGAGGAATATCTGCTGGGAATCCTCTGTGCCTGGGAAAGCTCCATGAGCACCATGTACCCTAGCCATGGGAATGCAGCGATTCCCACTCCATGGGCCAAAGGGACCATAACCCACAGCTCCAGCCCGAGCTCCAGCCCCAGTTCACTGCAGGCTGAAGATACGGACACTGCTGAATTTCTGCTGATAAATATCCCTGGGGCTGCTGCTGGGAATTTCCAAGTTCCAGCCATGTGCTACAGGATGAGGAGCAGGAACCTGAGGAGCACAGGGTAACTCTGCTCATGCTCTCTCACTCCTTTTCAAATGCTGCTCAACATTTGCTGGAGAATCCGTGGAAAAAAGGTCACTATCTCCAAATCTCAGCCTCAGCAGCACTGTTCCCACATTCCAGAGGGCTGGAACAGAAGGCTTTCTGTCCTAAAATCTGAACCAGCCCTCAGCACCTTCTTGAAGGAGGGAGGTTTGTTCCTTCCTGTGAGAGCAACAAACCAGACAGCCTCAGGCCACGAGGATCACCCAGAGCTGTTGGTTGGTGCCAGGACAGACTGAACAGCTCCTGTTTCTGACTCTTCTCCATGCTGGGTCATCCTGAGGGTGATCCTAGGCCTGAACCCCTCTCTGTGTGCTCTGAAAGTCACCTCAGCTGAGCACAGGGGTCACACCTGATGCCACAGGCCAGAGCAGATCTAGGCAATGGATCTCCTTCTCCTCCTCAATCTCCAGTTTATTCTCATCAAACTTCCTCACTAATCCGTGTGTCCCATTTGATCCACATTCCAGTGCTGTTCCTCTCTCCGCTTCCCCACCTTCAAAATTTATGTAGCCATCCCTGTTGATTCCATGGCTTTCTCAGGAGACAATGGTGCAGAGAAAGGCTTTGAAAATGCTAAAACTTCCCTCTGCTATGATTACCATCCCCAGTTTACTGTCTCCCCTGCAGTCCTGCTGAAATATTTCAAGCTACTTCCATCATATCTGCAGGTGAGCAAGAAGCCAGAGCTGTGAGAGGCTTGTGTAGAAAACCCAACAGAAAACCCTGGTTTGTTTTCACTTGCTCTGTACAAATCCTGATTTTCACCTGAGGGGTGAGGCTCTGCCAGAGCCTGGCTGTGGCTGTGCCCAAAACCCCTGGGAGCAGCAGGAAGAGCTCCCTGGCAGTGGGAGGGAGTGGGTGACAAGGACAGGGACATGGTCCTGGTGGTTCCAACAGCTTCCTGGGGCTGTCCCCATGCAGGCTCCAGGTCACTGCTGCTGGCACATGGGGAATTCCAAAAGACTCTCCAGGGAACTTGGGAAATAAGCCCAAAAACTCTAGATCCTCCAGAAGGCTTGATCCTAACTGCAGGAATGGCAGGGAAATAGGGAGTAAGGTCTGAATGCCATTCTGGGCATGGAAGCACAAAGTGTCCCCACACATTGTCTGCACTTGGGAGAGGGGCAGGGTAGCCCGGAGACCTCAGCAGAGGCAGGAAAAGCACCAAAACATGGGCCACCATTGTTTTGCACAATCTTTTCCTATCACTCCCCAAAATTACCCAAAAAACAAGTCAGAACTGCCAATACTTGGCATTGGAGCTGCTCTGCCAAGCCAGGGGGGGAGGTTTCAGCGTCAGGGAGAGGTGGAATCATGGCTTGTGCGTGTGTTTATGTGGCAGATGTGTCAGGATGAAGCACGGGACAGAGGAGGGGCTGGGAGCTGCCAAACCCCTGCCAGGACCTGCCTCACCCCTGGATTTGCTTTCAGAGATCACAGAATGGTTTGGGCTGGAAGGGACTTTAAAGACCATCCCATTCCATTCCATTCCATCCCATCCCATCCCATCCCATCCCATCCCATCCCATCCCATCCCATCCCATCCCACTGTCCCAGGCTGCTCCAAGCCCCAATGTCCATCCTGGCCTGGGACACTGCCAGGGATCCAGGGGCAGCCACAGCTGCTCTGGGCACCTGTGCCAGGGCCTGCCCACCCTCACAGGGAACACAGGGAACAATTCCTTCCCAATATCCAATCTAAACCCACTCGCTGTCCCTTCCTCCTTTTCCTGTCCCTCCAGGCCCTTGTCCAGAGGCACGGATGGGAGGGGAGCAGCCTGGAATGCCATGAGCTCTCCTTCCCCCCGTGAGAAATCTCATTTGTGGTGGGCAGGGATCAGAGCCTACACAGGGATTAAACATCTGAGGGAGAGAGGAGCAGCGTGGGTGCTGCAGATGAGGTGCTCTGGGTTCATGTGCTCTGTGGGCTCTGTGTGGCACTGCAGGAGGGTCCCACATTTATCCTCTCCCTGCTCACACTCATTTCCCTGCTGCCTTGTGCCTGTTCCCTGTTGCTGCTGGAGCCATCTCCCCATGATCTGGAGCCTGCAGGGAGCAAACACTGCCCTGCTGAGCCACTGTGGCCACCAGGGCCACCACGGGCTCAGGCTGGGCTCAGCTCTGCACCCTCTCAGCAGCCCTGACTCGCTGTGCTCAGGCTCTGAGAGCTCTCAGCAGCCAAAGCTCTGCACTCGTGTGGGGCACAGGACAGAGCTGGACCTGGGACTGGACCCCCAGGCTGGTGAGCCGTGGCCCTGGAGCTGCAGGAAGATCAGGGAGCCCTGCGAAGGAAAGGGTGAGGGGTCACCAAGCTCAGCACCAAAGCTGTGTCCCTCCCCAGAGCCACAGGGACTTTGTTCCCAACCTCTCCCGTGCAGTTCCCGCTCCCCCCAGTCAGGGTGTCCCATTTTCCCTCAGGTCACAGCAAACTGGGGCGAGCTGAGCATATTTCTGGCAGCCTGTGGGTGCACAGCATGAGCTGCTCCAGGGGATGAAGCCCTGCCCTGGGAGCTGAGGGGATGGCAGGAGCTCAGGGAGCTCAAGCTCACCCCTCAGGTGGCTCTGGCAGTGCCTTTCCTGTCTCTCTCTCCACAAAAGTGTGTCCTGCACACTCCTGACCCCACAGCACCCACAGGTGGTGCTCCCCTGAGCCAAAAGCTCTGCCTGCTCTCCCTTCTGAACCCAGCATTTTTCAATCCCTGCCTTGCACACAAACAAGAGGAGCAGCACTCACCAAAGTGCCCTCTCCGGCCCAAATCTACTCCACAAACTTTTATCCACAGCTCCCTCCAAGCACAGATACTTCACCAGGTCCTTTTAAAGCCTTAACTCCTATTCTGCCTCCTAATAGCAACCTCAGGTTGTTCTCATCACCTATATTTGAACTGGCTCTATTTTTAGTTTCCTGCTTTAAAATGAAGATGAGGACATGCCTTTTATAGACTGTGCACTCCTGCTATCTGAGCAGATCTTAAATTAATACCACTTACTTCTACCTTGGAATAAAGCGTGGTGCTACATTTCAAACAATAGAGGCAGTGTGATGACAGACAAAGAAGAGATAAGAGTGGAGCACCTTAAGAAAATGTTGAAGGGCTGTGTTTCCAAAGAGCAATCCAGGAATTGTGAGCACAGATCTGGCCACACACAAAGCTCAGCCCTGCTCAGAAATGGGGTTTGAAGGACAGCTTTACTCAGCAGATCTGCAGCTCTGTGGCCACACAAACATTTTCCTTATCGCTCAGCCTGTGTCCTGCATTGATCTCAGTGTCTGAAAAAACTCCCACCAGCAAAATCCTGGAGTCAGGGAGCAGTTATCACCCTGCCACGACCTCCCTTTGGGGGCACATTGTACCTGTATTTCTTCTGGGGACAGAAGGTAGGGAAGAAAAGGAAAAGAGGAAAAGAGGAAAAGAGAAGAGAAGAGAAAAGAAAAGAAAAGAAAAGAAAAGAAAAGAAAAGAAAAGAAAAGAAAAGAAAAGAAAAGAAAAGAAAAGAAAAAAGAAAGAAAAGAGAAAAGAAGGCTCTAATGTTTCTTTAATCCATTCCTGGTTCACAGGGGAGATGCAAACCCCCTCTTCCCCACGGGCAGGTGTGCAGCAGCACCAGGGGCTGCTCTGCATTTTACTCAAGTTAATTTTCTGCAGCAGATCCAAGGCAGTGCCACTGAAATCCATCACAAACTTGCAGCTATTGGCAGGAAATGGCCTGGGGCTCAGCTCTGTGCTGGAGGAGCTGGGCTGTGCTCCAGGGGCTGTGGCAGCCACAGGAGGCACTGGCAAGGCCCCAGCTCTCTGTTCATTCACTCGCTGGCAGGACTCTCCACGAGGCACAAGAACTGCCATGAAAATCTGTCGCTGGCCAAAGGCTCGCTGCTCATGGAGCCTCCTGCCATGGGCTGGAGTGCTGCTCCCTGCCGTGCAGCCACTCACTGAGAACGGGAGGCAAAGAGCTGCTCTGGTCTGCACCTGCCAGACAGAAATCCCAGGTTCCATCCAAGCCCCAGACTGCCCCAGATCTGGGTCCTGGCAGCTCTGCTACAGGGGAGCCCAGCAGCAGCCTCGAGACACTGCCAGGCAGTGATGCTCTCATCTAGGAAAGGCTCTGGAGAACTCTTCCTGACTGTCTTTACCTAAGGAATGAGGTAAAGTCTCTCTCTGCTGCCAGGAGAAGAGACTGGGGCTGTGTTTGTGTTTTCCAGGAGTGTGATGGGCACTGTGTGAGGGATTCAGGGCCCTGGGGAGTTTGAAAAGCACTGCTTGATGAGCCCATTCCAGTGTTCCTGGATGATGGAATGGGTTCAGTCCACTTCTGGGAGCAATGAAGATGCTGTCAGGAAGGAAAGAGCTGTCCCAGCACATCAGGAGCCGAGCAGTGGGAAGGCTCAGCCCTCTCCAAGGCTGGCTCTGGCTCTGGGGGTCCCAGAGCAGCCACCCTCTCTCATCCTTGGGCTGCACTGGATGGATCCTTCCCAGCACAGGGTGACTGGCAGAGGGGCAGAGGGCAGGGCTGGCTTTGGGAAGTCCAAGCGAGGACATGATCCACTCATCCTTCAGTGCACAGCCCTCCCTCACATCCCTCCAAACCCTCTGTTCTTGGACAACCAAGGGCCTCCCCCTCTGGAGAGCCTCCAGGCTGCAGGTCCTCTCCATGTGCAGGGAAATCGCAGCTGAGGGCTGCACATTCCTTCTCCTCCACCCTGAGGGGCCGCGGGGCTTTCACTCCACGCCCACCCCTGTGGGGGCAGCAGGAGCGATTCCTGCCCCAGGGGAATGAATCCATTGCAGCCTCCAAGCCCTCACAAAGGACTTCATTCAGTTCCTCCTTTTCTTTCCTCCCTGCCCCTTGGGAATCCCACATTTTGTGTTCCTGGAGACCAGGAGCAAATGTGGCACTGCAAAGGCTTGCCTCACCTCTGAGGTAGATCTGCTCCAGCCTGATTTCAGACCCTGAACTCGATCCCAGCAGTGTCGCTCTGGCAGCAGGGAATTGCTGAGCTCTGGTTCTCCCTGAGCCCACAAGGAGCAGCTCAACAGCTGGGAATAACTTCTGGATAAAGGCAGTCCTTTCACGTGTGTGTGCCAGAGAGAAACTGCTTCTTCTCAGAGTGAAAATCAGGGCTCTGCTTCCAAAGGCCTGGGCAAACTTCTCCTGCAGCGTCTGCTGAGCCCATCCAGGACAGCCGATGGCTCCTGTGGGCACCGAGCCTCCCACAGCCCCAGGCTGCAGCACTCCGGGGGGATCTGACAGTTCATGGACAACAGGGGACAATGGCCATCGGGGTCCTGCTGCTGGCCCTGTGACATTAGGGGTTGAAACAGAATCATGGAATCATGGAATGGTTTGTGTTGGAAGGGATCCCAAAGCTCATCCAGTGCCACCCCTGCCATGGGCAGGGACACCTCCCACTGCCCCAGGCTGCTCCAAGCCCCAATGTCCAGCCTGGCCTTGGGCACTGCCAGGGATCCAGGGGCAGCCACAGCTTCTCTGGGCACCTGTGCCAGGGCCTCCCCACCCTCACAGGGAACAATTCCTTCCCAATATCCCATCCAGCCCTGCCCTCTGGCAGTGGGAAGCCATTCTCTGTGTCCTGTCCCTCCATCCCTTGTCCCCAGTCCTTTAGGCCCTGGCAGGGGCTCTGAGGTCTCCCTGGATCCTGGAACACAAATCAGTCTGGGACTCTATGATACCAGGAGTCATGGTTCCATCTTCAACCTGTGGCCTTCAGACATTACCAAAACACAAACTGGTCATAGCCAGGGCCCCATGTGCTGCCCAGAGAAGAAGATAAATCTGTGCCAAAGAGTAAAACCCACCAGTAATTCCAAGTCTGGCTCCCAGGAAGTGTCTGCAGTCACTTCTGTGACCAGGAGCTGTGTGGGTACACCCCTGCAGTGCCCAGTCTGATCCTGACTACTGAAGGGTAAAAAGAAGCTCCTAAGACCAAATAATTCCCCTGGGAGCGAGCACCATACCTAGAAAGTCAATCAGGAAGGCAAACCTGAGCCCTGTGTCTCCACAGACACTTCTCTGATGATGAGCTCACCCCAAGGAGTCCCTCCCAAGGAACTTCAGCAGATAAACTGTACACAACACACTGGCTTTGCTCTAGCAGTGGATTTTCGGGAGAGCTCAATTTCTGCATCTGCCAAACCCTGACTGTGTTGTTGTGAAGAGACCACAGATGCTTCAGAACCACAGATCCCTCTGCAAAGTCCCCTATCTGCTCCCAAGAGTCTCCAATTCTTTCATAATATTTGAATTTCTTATTTACATCTGGCAAGCAGAACTAAGAGCGAATGCAGCCCTGCCAAAGGCACATCAATCCAGCTCTGGGGTGAGCCTTCATTTAGGTTAAATTCCCCTTTTGGGGAGAGAACCAGCCTCAGATACTCAATGACACCACAGCAAGAAATCATAAGGGCTTTTTATCCAACAGTTCTTGATCATAAATAGAGAAAAACACGTTCTTCAAAGAGGAGCTTGTGGCAAGCAGCTGCAGCTCCAGTTTCACAGACAGCTGGGCTGTACCTGCCAGCTCTTCCCCAGCTTTCAGCTCAGCTTTCAAAGGTATCTGCCAAAACATCCCGAGAGTTGACAGACTCTCTGTGAAAGGATGGCCAATAATAGGCAGGGCTGCTTTCTTCTCCCCTCAGCCATTGTCATTTATTTTGTTATCCTGTTAACGCACAGCAGAAGGAAGAAGGATCTGTCCTGGAGCTCCAGATTATTGAAAGCCCTCCATGGAACCCAGCAGGGGGCTGGATGCAGTTTGTAGGGCTGGGCAGCAGCACTGGCTGCAGATGGAGAATCAGTGGAGTGATAACTTCTGGGATTTACCTTGGCATGGGAACAGGAGGTCCTCAGCACTGGTGGTGGGGAAGGAGAGTCCCAAACTCAGGGTCTGTCGCAGTGACCACACACAAAGCCAGGGAAGCCCTGGGAACCCCAGCTGGCTAAACTCCCAGCTCAACCCTGGCTTTGCCTTTCCCTGCCTCAAACACAAGATTCTGGCTATCACCATCTCTAAGAGAGAAAGAAGATACAACCCCAGCCCTGTCCTTGTTCCCCAGGAAGCCCCTTTGACCAGGCCCGGTTAAAAACACCAAAATCAATGGATGGGTGAGCAATGGGATCTCCAAGGGACAGAAAGTGTCTCCTGCCCGTGGGAAAGGCTCCGTTCCTTGCTGCAGGCAGCAGCTCCCATTGCACAGCTGGCTCTGCAGCAGGGATCCGTGTGCTCCCTGCCACAGGGATCCATCCCCTGGATCTCCTGGCTCTGCAGGGATCCATGTGCTCCCTGCCACAGGGATCCTGTGGATCTCCTCCTGGCTCAGCAGGGATCCGTGTGCTCCCTGCCACAGGGATCCGCTGGATCTCCTGGCTCAGCAGGGATCCGTGTGCTCCCTGCCACAGGGATCCGCTGGATCTCCTGGCTCAGCAGGGATCTGTGGGCTCCCTGCCCAGCTTGTGGCCATCTCCCTGCTGTTCCGAGGGACAACAAGCACAAGGGACGCTCTCAGCTCAGCTGCCAGCCCTTGTGCTCATTGCTGGCAGTGTGGGACACGCTGGCCTGGAAAGTCACATCCCCAAATGCTCCCTGCAGGGTCCTGGCCAGGCTGGAGACTGAAGGGCACGAGCCCTTCACCTCTGCCGTTTCAGTGTCCCCTGCAGAAGGTGGCACCTGGGGCTGAGGGAGCTCTGCTGTTGTCCCCCCATCGCTCGCCCACAGCAGCCGCAGCCATTGGAATGTTTTCCACGCCCTCCCCTCTCCTCCCACCCGGCTATTCCGAGGGCTATAAAAACCAGAGCTGTCCAGACTCTGCTGAGAAATGGACTGGCCACGTCTGAGGCTGGTTAAATAATTCAGAGCGGCTTGAAATGTCCTATTGCGTAATGGAATCTTTCTGCAGAGCTCCGAGGCCCCTTCCACATCCCAATGATCCTATTTTCAAGTCAATACAATTAAGTGTCAGAATATGCAGCAGTTGGAATTAATCTGGAATCAGAATGCGAGTGATCTTTAGCACAGCCGCTGCAAGACACCATCAAAATCATCCGATATTATCCAGGATAAACACAAAGTGATTCATTGGGATGCAGCGGGCTCGGGCTCCACAGCTCTCCATTGATGGGATGTCTAACAAGTGTTTAATGAGCAAAAGGACCCAACACACCTAACCCTCAATTTTTGCAAATCTATTCACGGCAAGTTACAGGTGCAGGTATGAAAAAAATGATACTTAAAGTTCTGCCTTTGCCTGTATTAATGAGTCTGCTGCAAGTGTGGATTACTAATAATGGGGGCAGGCTGTAAATTCCAGCTCGGAGCTGATTCACTGCGTGTTTTGTAGCTGCTCTGGGCCGAGGAAGTTGTGACAGATGTAATATAAGACCCCAAAATAACAAATTAAGGGTATTAACCAGCACTTTGGGAAAGAAACTGGAACACAAAGCTGCAAGCCAAGCAATGGGGAACCAGCCATGACAGCAGGGAACCAGGGCACTGTTGGAGGGAGGAATCAGAACTCTCAAAGTGCTAATGAGGAGCAAATTAATAAATCTCTTTCCTCCCATTCATCTCTGAGTTATGTTTACATGCCAGTGGAGCAGCAACAGTGCTGGTCCTGAGCTGATGGCTGTAACAGGGGCTCGGTTTGGGGTGTCCCCCAGCAGCAGTGGTGTGGCAGAGGGGCACTGCGTGTGCAGGAGGAGGAATTGGTGCCAGCCCCAATGTCCCATGCTGCTCTCCCACACCGTCTCACGTTCAGTGGGAATGCACAGCCTGCAGAGCTCGATGTTATAAATCACCTGAGGTGTCTGCACCGAGATTAGTTTGCATACAGATCTGTCATTGCTGAAATACAGAGCCTGTCAGAGACACTCCTCAGCCTGCAGAAAAACCAGTGAAGGATGTGCAGATGAGAGAGCACAATGGATGGGGAGATCAAAATATCTCAGGGAGGAAATGACCTGCTCCCCATGTTGACACAGGATGTCCCCAGCCCTGTCAGCAGTGACAAGCTGTTCTGAGAGCCACACAAACACAGCCTGGCACTGCTGGCTGGGCAGACACAGCCTCAGCCCTGAGTCACTCCTCTGGGCTTGCTCTCTCCTCACACGGCAAAGGCATCGCTTCCAGAGGGAGCACTGAGCCCTGGGGCTGGGAAAACGCTGGAGCTGCCAGAGGAGGAATGGGTGAGACAGTGGAGCTGCCCCAGCTCAGCTGGAGACAGCGGAACAGTGCGGGAGGGTCTGAGTGCTGAGTGTGATCCCGAGCTGCCTTTGCCTGTCCATGGCTGCCTCTGGAGGGGCTGTGCTGATGTCCAAGCCCAGAGGCTGAAGTGGCAGATGAGGCTTTTGCTGAGTGAGCCTTCAGAGCCCTGGAGCCCACTGAGCTGGCCCGTGGGATCTGACTCTCCAGGAGGCTGTGGGGTGCAGGCTGGCCGAGGTGCCAGCTCAGACATGAGGTGTTCCCTCAGCGTTTCAGAACCCCTGACAGACGAGCAAGGGGAGAAGCCACGAGCCTCAGCTGCCTCCTCACACCAGCCACTCTCCCTTCCAACCTGGCTGCATCTTCTGCCCTCTCACAAGCTCCTGCAGCTCCCAAACCCTGACCCCACGAGGCAGCCCACCTTCCCCTGCTCTGTCTCCAGGAATAGATGGTCTCTCTGCCCTCACGCCCAGGGAAAATGACCTTTGTCTAAGATGGGATGAGCTCAAGAACACTTTTCTCCTTTTGAACACGCACGAAGCCAGGAAGGAGGATGTTCCTTAGGAGACACCAGGGCTGGCGCTGGCTCTGAGGACTGGCACCTAGCTGGGTGTAAGGTCCTGCTAAAGGACAGACAGCACATTCCCACCCAGCAGGCACAAACCCAGCCCTCCCGTGCCCCCAGAGCAGTGCCCTGAGCCATGTGCCCGTGCACGAGGTACAAGAGCAGTGAGAGCAGGGGCTCGGCAGGCCAATCCTGCAGTCAGGCTGCAAATCTGCCGTGTCTGAACAGGGAATCACAAGATCAAATGTGCCATGGGGAGCTTTTCTGCTCAGTCACCAGGCTGGCTGCTCAGCTCGGCTCTGCCCAGCAGGTTTGCACCTTGCCCACACTGAGGGTGATGCCAGCACGAGGGGCTGGGGCTCACAGCCACAGCCACGGCCCCGCACACGTGGCTCGTCCTTTCCTCTCCTTCCTGCCTGCTGGCACCGCAGGAGAACATCCCCAGAACAAATTTTAGTGGGGTGCTCCAAGAAAAGAGCTTCCTGCAGATGCCCTGACTCAGAGCACACCTCCCAGTGAATGCAGGCACAGCCCTGAACCAAGAGTGAGAACTTCCATTTCTGGAAGTGTTGTTGGGCAGGCTCTGGGGACATTTTGACTCTTGCTGAGTTTTCCACAGAGCTCTGCCTCTGCAGCTCCTCAAGGATCTGGCATAAGCTTACAAGCAGCTAACACTGTATGAACAGTTCTGGTTTTCCCTATAGGATGACCCTGTAAGGTTTAGAAGAGTCTAAACCTCCCTCCTGCCTCACTGTTCCCAACCCCTTGCACTCAGTACAAGTGGGAAATTATTATTTTTCCAGAAAATAACCTCATTATTTTTTACACTCTTGCAGAGCTATCAGAAAAATGAAGAAGTTGTTCAGTGACAAACAGAGATTATCATCTGCTCTACAGAATTCCTGCTGCTGTCCCAGACTGCTGAAACTCAAGGAGTTCAATTCCAATCAGAAATTATCTTCAAGGTCTGACACTGAGAGTAAAAAAAACCACTCCAGAAACAAAATAAAAATCACGTTTTTATCTGAAAACTCACAATATGATGTGGAGTGAATGTGCTGCAGTGTTCCCTCCCTGGGGGTGCAGCTGTGTAAATCCCCTCCAGCCTGGGAGACTGCACAGAGCTCTGGGGAGCCCTGGCAGCACTGAGGGCACAGCCCCGGCCAGGGTGGTCCCAGCCTGGGGCACCTGAGAGTGCCAAGATGCTCGGAATGGGCTGAGAAGCTGAGGTTTAATCAGGTTAGTGCACAGAGGGGAGAGCTGGCTCCTGTCTCCCACATGTGTCCCTGGAGCACTGAGTCCTCCTACAGCACCAGGAGCAGCAGGAGCTGCTCCTACACAAAGGTGGGATCCATCCTCCTTCCCTGAGGTCTGAGAGAGGGGCAGAGGTGCCCTGTGCCCACCCCGTGAACTCCTCAGAGTGTCCCCCAGGTGCCTCTACACAGAATGAAAAGCTGCTTCCTCAGAATGAACCACCCAGCTCCGGCCCACCTAATGTCAGATGAGATCAGCCCTGCCATGTGCCTCACCATGGCGACTTCCACAGCCCGAAGAGCTGCGATCCATCCCTGGATCACCCTGACAGGCTGACAGCAGAGTCCCTGCCCATGGCTCAGAGAACACACGTTGTAATGGCTTTATAGCGTTTAAATGCCAGGCAGTGATGCACTGCCTGGTGGAATGTCAGGGGAGAGCCATAAATCCCCATCCTGCAGGAGCCTGGGCGTGTCAGACATGTGAATATGCTGATTTGGTATCCATGGTACTTTGGCATGTCTCACATCTTTGTCTTCTGCCCAAAATAGTTGAGCTCTTAAATATTACTCAGCACTTGGAGTTCTGCCATAGCACGGAAGAGAGCTGAGAAAACACCGAAAATGTGTCTCCCAGTGCAAAGAAATATTGAGAGAAACTTCACTGGCTTTGTTCAGTCCGTGGGCAGAATCCTCTCCACGGTGGTGGAACAAGGCAGGGTGGGGTTATTTGGCTGAAGTGGAGGTTGGAACACAAGGACTGGAACTGAAATAGGACAGGACCTGCTCATCTAAATAGGAATAGGACAAACCAGAGCAAAAGCTACTCATCTTAATAGGAATAGGACAAAATCTACTCATCTAAAGCCCTGGCTGAAGCTCTCACCCCACCTTACAAGTACTGTCACTTCAAGCTGAACACAGGAAAACTGTCCCACAAAATTTCCAAAAATCCAACCATTTCAGGCACAATCCTAACAACAGAACCCCTCAGTCCTTTGTGCCACCTGAAGTCTCCACTGCCACAGCACAAACAGACAACCAGATCATGTCACAGACAAAGACAAAGCCACACACGAGCACAAGCAGGTCCTGCAGCAGGGGTGAGATGTTCATCACTCTCACCACTCAGCCGTGGGCGAATTTGCCAGGAAGAAATTAGAAATGAACCTTATAGCACTGTTCAAAACCAGGTGAATTTGGCTGAGAGGTAAATTCTAAGGCCAGTCCATTCTGATGTCTGTAAACAGTCAAGATATTGTTTAATCTCTTCAGAGAACAAGAGCCTTTGATTCACTTTGGGAATCACCCTCTGTCTCATGGCTGTGGTGTATAAACAGCCTGCACTCCCACTGCCCCCTCTCCCACCTTCCCAGGGACGGGAAATGTGCTCTGGAAAAGGTGTGGAAACCACTGGCCCACCTCCAGGAGAGCAGAGCCCCCAGACTTTGCAGCTAAAGAAGGAAAAGAGGTTTTGTTCTCATGTGGGAAGGAACTGGGAAAAGCCTTTTGTGCAGCAAACTGCTGTGAGGGGACTCAGGTGTCTGAGGTGGGGATAATTCCCCTGTGTGAGACAAAGGGCTGGATTTACAGCCCTGCTCAGGGTTATCCTGGGCTGGGGGGAGGATCTCAGGACACTCCACTCCATCGACCTTCTCTCCTGGGCTACATTTGCTACCTGACCCTAAATACACTCCTGCTGTGTCAGGACATGGCTGTAAAACTCCTTTGGGATGGGGACACCTTGTGTGAAATGCCACCCACGGCTCCTTCCTTGAACCACTGCAACTCCCAACCCACCTGAGGTTGGAAGGCGACTTCCTCTGCTTCCCTTCCTTGGGGCAGAGCCCGACTGGGATTGCAGATGTTGGATTACAGGAGTGGGATTGCAGGGTGTTGGATTATAGGAGTGGGATTGCAGGGTATGGGATTG
This sequence comes from Origma solitaria, assembly GCA_013397895.1. Lineage (NCBI taxonomy): Eukaryota > Metazoa > Chordata > Aves > Passeriformes > Acanthizidae > Origma > Origma solitaria. The sequence continues at coordinate 132,404 of VZRL01006893.1, read as the reverse complement.
CAACTCTGGGATTGAGGGTATTGGATTACAGGGTATTGGATTGCAGGGTGTTGGATTACAAATATGGGATTGAGAGTATTGGATTACAAATCTGGGATTGAGGATATTGGATTACAGGACTGGGATTGCAGGGTATGGGATTAGAAGTCTGGAATTTCAGGGGTATTGCATTGCAGGGTATTGGATTACAGGACTGGGATTGCAGGGTATTGGATTAGAAGTCTGGAATTGTACGGTATTGGATTAGAAATCTGGAATTTCAGGGGTATTGGATTGCAGGGTATTGGATTACAGGACTGGGATTGAGGGTACTGGATTAGAAATCTGGAATTTCAGGGTATTGGATTACAGGACTGGGATTGCAGGGTATTGGATTAGAAATCTGGAATTTCAGGGTATTGGATTACAAGTCCCACGGGTGCTGCCTCAGCCTCAGTAAACTTTATTTAAGCACACACAGACATACACAGACAATATACATATATTTGTTTCTTCTCTGACAGTTCTACAGGACCAACACTGCTTTGGATGACACTCGTGGAGAATTGCAAAAAGTGCAGGAAATGTAGGAAAAAAATCCATGTCTTTTAATCATTTGTGAATCACGGTCATCCACAGAAACAGCAGAGGAGTGTTCAAAGGCGAGCACGAGGACACAGCTGCACATACAATCCATTGGTCTACAGAGGGGTCTCCACATACATTGTGTCTAGAGGGTACAGCAGTGTGGGGCAGGAGGACACAAAAGGGCATTGGAATGGCACATGCACCCCCAGGGTCACAGCCAGGTGGGACTGGGGCGGGGGGAACAGAAGGACACTCCAAACACATCTCACTGTACACTAGAAAAACTCACCAAATAGGCACAGCGTCATCAGTGAACATTGCCCGGGGCTCTGGTGTCACCAGGACACAACTTTGGTTCACCAGAGCTCCTGGCATGTCTGAGTATTTGTCTTAAAGAGCTACAACTGTCTCTCCACATAGATTTATATACAGTACATGTACACAGAACATACACAGAGCAGTATATGTATATTTTTGTGTTTTCCTGTTTGTACATTATATCACAGATTATAGGAACACATAAAAGATAGGCTTTAGGACCTAAAAAGAAATAATTTTATAAAATATTCGTCATACCCCCCCATT
>VZRL01006893.1:109457-129066 GCA_013397895.1 Origma solitaria | reverse complement strand
CCAGCCTTCCCTCCCAGCAGAGCTGCTCCATCCCTCTGCTCATCCTGGAGCTCCTCTGGACTCTCTCCAGCAGCTCCAGCTCCTCCCTGTGCTGGCCCAGGGCTGAGGCAGCTCTGCAGGTGGGGCTCACCTGAGCCCCTCTGTTCTGCCCCCACTGGGTCTGAGCAGGCTCCAGTTCCTGCCCTCAGCAGGTGCCAGGCCAGGAGAGGCTGGCACAGGCTCTGCCATCCCAGGAATGGTGCTGGAGAGCCTCAGAGAGGCCTCTCAGGGCAGGCAGGAGATGCTGACACTGCTGACAAATGTTTATTCCTATCTAATAGAAGAACCATCCCACTCCCTTCCCACACGTTTGTTTTCTGGTCAAGGTCAGCCGAGTGCTCCATGGAAATGTCACCAAACACAGAGAGAGATTTTCTACAGTTTTGGGAGTGACAGCAGCTCCCAATTTTCTTCCTACAGCCGTGACAATGTGTGGTGGTGGCAAAACCCTCCAAACATGGAGGCATCCCTCAGAAATGCCCTGAGAAGAGTTTCCAGAACAAATAAAAAAGGATTTTCAACTTCAGTGGGAAACATCATGGGCTCTTTTTCTTTTCTTCCTACCTCCCTCTTGCAAACTCTGGATTATGGATTCCTGGAAAAAGGCAGCAGAGCTCTGGGTCCCTGGAATTATTTGTGCTCCATGAGATGTTTGAGCTTGTCCTGAGGAGCTTCCAGAAATGCTCTGGGGCTGCAATGCCCAACTGGATTTCCTTTTCTCTATCCCTCTCCTAAAATATGCTGCATCTTTGCCTTCCAAGGAGCCAATCTCTGCTTGTATCCCAGGAATCTCTGTGCACTCAGGGCCAGCCACTGGTGATTGCCACTCGAGCAGTGCTATAAATTTCCTGTTTTAATCCAGGATAAAAGACCCACGCAAATATTGCTGTTACCTCCAGCTGAAATCAGCTGTCTTTGAGAGGTCCCTTCGGAGGATCTGCTTAAGACAGAGATCAAGAAGGGGAAGTTTATAAAAAAAGCAAACATTTACTGGCAGATTGAAGATTGTTCATCAGCCATTTGCTCTCTGAACCTTGTTCTGCCCCTGCTTATGGAACATTGTAGTTCAATTAAAACATCCCTGTGATAACAAGCCATTAGCATTTGAACAGGAGTTACATTTTCCCAGGAGAAACCTGAATTTGCAGACTTCAAGTAGCATGACTTTTCCCTTTTCATGGATATATTATAGGATGCTACGTTTGCTTTTGGTTTTGCTTTTTTTTTATTCCTGCTCACTTGTGATCATTTTTCTCAGCTTTGCAAAATTCTGGGACACAGCTTTTCCTCCCCTTTCCTTACAGAAGTGCCTTGGGGGCTGCTGGTGGGCCAAATCCAGGTGTTGTTATTCAATTTATTTGCCATAATCCCATCCTGAGCGGGGTATTTCCCATTGGAGGTGAAGGGTCCCTTGGAGCACACCCAAGTGCAGGTGCCCAGCAGCCCCAGCAGAGCAGTGGGAGCTCAGACAGGCCCACGACAGACCAGGAAATTCGCCGTTTTCTTCTCCCCTGAGACTGTTTTCCTCTTTTCGGCCTCTGGCTGTGCTCTCTCCAAGGTGCTGGGAGTCCTTGGGAGCTGCTGGAGCAGGATCAGCACAGCCAGAGGGGCTCAGGCACGGCTTAGAGAGCTGAAAGAGCTGTCTGGGAAGCAGCTCCTGGAACTGACCCAGGATGGTCACCCTGACTGGGCTGAACCTTGGAGTTACCCTCTGCCCTATGGTGAGAGAGCTAAAAAATGCTGAATTCCTTGGAAAACTGCTGTGAGTTTTCATTTACTTTCAGAATTAAGGGATTTTTCATAGAAACACAAAATAGTTTGGATTGGAAAGGACCTCAGAGCTCTACCAGCATGGGCAGGGACACCTCCCACTGTCCCAGGCTGCTCCAAGCCCCAATGTCCAGCCTGGCCTTGGACACTGCCAGGGATCCAGGGGCAGCCACAGCTGCTCTGGGCACCTGTGCCAGGGCCTGCCCACCCTCACAGGGAGGAATTCCTCCCCAGTATCTGATCTATATCTGTTCTCTGTCACTTTGAAGCCATTCTCCCTTTTCCTGTCGCTTCGTCCTTTGTAAAGAGTCTCTCTGCATCTTTTTTGAAGGCTCCCTTTAGGCTCCTTCAGACCACAGTGAGGTCACCCCAAAGCTTCTCCTCTCCAGGTGAACAATCCCAGCTCTCCCAGCAGAGCTGCTCCATCTTCTCCTCATCCTGGAGCTCCTCTGGACTCTCTCCAGCAGCTCCAGCTCCTCCCTGTGCTGGCCCAGGGCTGGGGCAGCTCTGCAGGTGAGGCTCACCTGAGCACAGGGGCACAGGGGCACAATCCCCCTCCCCTCCCTGCTGCCCACGCTGGGCTCAGCCCAGGGCATGGGGGGTTTTGGGTCCACACACGCCCAAATCCTTCTCCCAGGGCTGCTCCCCCTGCTCATCCCCCAGCAGTGTCCCCATCCTGCCACCCACAAGTGCAGCAGCCATGGCTCCTCCATGTGTCCTTGTCTGCCCAAGGGTCCTGCCTGCACATTTTTAGGGGTCTGGGAATGAAACCTCTGCCCCATAACTGTCCCTGATGGCGTCTAATGACACAAACTGTTTCCAAACAAAGCAGTCCCCCTGCCTGGTCCCACGGCACACAGCTCCCTGTGCACACAGATTTTGCATCTCTGCTTCTCCTGGGTAGGATCAGATCTAAAGTGCTGCTTCAGAGCACTGTGTTTGACCTACTGGAAGAGGCTGTTCCTGCTCTTTTGCTCCCTGCTCTGGCTCAGGCTCAGCTCCATGTGCTCCAATGCCTGTAAGGCCCTGGACTCAGCACACGCTCCCAGGGAAAGAGCAGGGCTGGAGCAGAGCCGTGGCACCTAAACAAACCACGTTGAGCCCTTACACAACTTCAAATTGCCAGCAGAGATTGAAACAAGGTGAAATTCCACTTCTTTCCCCCTCTCCTCTGTTTGCAAGGCACAGGCGAGGCAGAGAGCAGAGGAGTGCTCTGCCTGCCACACAATGACGGCAAATTCTTCAGGGCACTGAGCTGCGAGGGAACATTTCATTACAATGGCATCCTACAGAACACACATATGGAACAACCTCAGCCACAAACTGCAATTACAACCCCGGCTCTGCTTTAACAGAATTATTAGAGCTGAACTAAAATGCTGTTATCCACCTCTTGGAAATGTTATTACTGAGCACAGATTACATCACCCCGAGAAGGGCAGACAGGGACTGGCATGGACAGACTTTTGCAAGATGCACAGAGATGTGACCTCAGCCTCGTCACAAATTGCCTTGGGGAAAAACCCTGCACCCAGGGAGGAGCCCTCCCATCCAGCTCCTCAGCACAGACATTATTGTCACACAGATCTCTGCTGGAAAAGAAAAAATCCTTTTATTTTGGGGGATTGGATGGAGGATCCACAGCCTCCCTGCTCCTGACGCTGCTCACTCCTGCTGGAGTGATTTTTTTGGGGCTGTTTCCCCCATAACAGAGCAGGAGCGATCCTTTGGAGCTGTTTTTCACAGCAAACAGCCCTGGGCCAAGGGCAGGAGCTGCCAGAAGGGCTGGGAGGTGTTTGCAGCGTGCTCTGCACCACCCCCGTCCTACCCCTCTCACTGGGGGACCTTGGGAAGCGAGGGAGGCTCAGCTCCAGATCCAAATCACTGAATTCCTGCCCCCAGAGGTGCCCAGGGCAGGCAGCAGCACCACCCAACCATTCTGGGAATCTGTGGGTGCCAGACATGGCCACAGGACTGAAGGAGGTGTTTGCAGGCACCTTGGGAGCTCCTCTTGGGGCGCAGTTTAACAGAGGTTACGGCGATAAGGGACATCCCAGGGATGTCACTGAGACATCAAACATCCCCATTTGCCTTCTCCAAACAACCCAAAAAAGCAGAAGCCAGCTGGCATCTCTCACACTTGTCAGAAAGCAGCGCAGGGAGGGCTCCACCACTGAGTTTTGCCTGTTTAACACCATCCTTCTGGCATTGCTGCCTGTCCAGGAGAGGAAAATATGCACAAAAAGGCAGCTGGAAGGAGTTCAGTGGTACTTGGGGTGAGCTGTCAGCATTGCACAGGCAGACATGAACAGGATGAAGTCCAAATCAGTGCAGGGAAGATCAGATTTTTCCATGTCCTACAGATATTCTGGAGCTTAAATCACACTGGTAGGGCTAATGACAGCCAAGTTCCCTGTCCCAGGAATTGCAGAATCACAGGAATAATAAGGTTGGAATAAACCTCTGAGATCACCAAGTCCAACCACCAACCATGTTCACCACTTAGACCATGGCCTCAAGTGCCACATCTGCATGTTTTGAACCCTCTGGGCAGCCTATTCTGGGGCTTTCCAACCCTTCCCATGAAGAAGTTTTCCCTGTTATCCAATCTTAACCTCCCTTGGCACAACTTTTCTTCTTGTCCTGTTGTTCCCTGGGAGCAGAGCTCCCCTGGCTGCACCCTCCTCTCAGGGGGGTGTGGGGAGCAGTAAATGTGACAACCCATAATATCACCTTCTCTCAAAAGAATTTCTTCCTTTTTGCCCCTTTTCCTCCTGCCAAGCCTCTGTAACATCCCTCCCTGCTTCATCCAGCTTTTTCTCCATCCCTAAGGACTGCTGAGCACAGACCCTGCTGCGATCACCCCATGGGGACATGTGGCCACAGACAGAGCTGGACAGAGGCCAGGGTGGCTTTGTCCATCCCATTCCTGGATCCCTGTCCATGGGAAAGGGCTGCTGGGGTGGGGATCTCGGTCCCTGCAGGTGCCCAGGGGCTTGGGGGACAGGAGCTGTGCCCTGCAGGAGCACAGGGGCAGAGCTGTGCCCCAGGGCTGGGAGGCTCTGCCTCAGGAAACACAGGAACAGCTCAGGCTAGGATCACTCCCCAGCCAAGAGGGAATTTGGGTTCAAAACACAACGAGAGGATCATTCCAGCTGGAAAATTGAGAGATCCTTACTTTTCCTTTTGATTTATTCCAGTGTGACTTTTGCATTATCAGCCTTCAGGGGACATTTGCATCACTTTTGCCACCCTTCCTTGCAACCAGGCCAGGTAAAAGCTCCCTGTTCACAACCGAATCATGGAACTTTCAAGTGAAACTACTGGCCAGGAGCTGGGCTTTATGGAAAATGATGCATCCTGGAAGAGTTCCCAAAACAAGGATGGGGAACAGTTCCCTGGCACAGGGTTTGGAGCAGTCCAAACGGGCAGCCCTGCCAGGGATAGGCCCACTTAGTGCCCAAACGCAGAGCACAGAGCTGCACCAGGCCAGCTCGGACTCCTGGACCTGCCTGGCGCTGGAAAAGCTGGAGAAAGTGAATCTAAAGCTGGGCTGGCTCCAGTGGCCCAGGGAACATCTCCTTTGTTAATTGTTTACTCCGTTAACTACAGCAGCTGTCCTTGACTTTGAACCCCCTGCAAGCTGGAACAGGCTAGAAGAGGCTTCAGGAAATGGCACTTTTAGGTTCTGTTAACTTTAAAAAATGAGTCTGTGGAAGCAAAGCCCAGGAGTGCAGCGCTCGAGGGTCTCACCAGCAACGTGGGCTGACAGAAATACAGTGATGAGCTCATACTCCGCTCAGATAAAAGCACTTTCAAAAGGAGGGGATTAAATGGGTAAGAAAATAAAACACAGCCTCTCTGCAGCTCTCCAAAAGCGTGTTCAGGGCAGCACAAGACCCACAGAAGGACTAGAGTAGCCCTGCTCCCATGGGCTGCTGCTCCTCCCCAGAGACACATGTGTAGCTTGGAGCTCTAAAGCTCCCCAAAAAGCAAACCTAAAGGCTCCTAAAGCCACTAAAGCCACTAAAAGCCACCCTTTTGCTCTGCAGCACAGCAGGAGGAAGGGGGCCTGTGGATGTTGCCCTTTACAGAATCCCTGGATGATTTGGGTTGGAAGGGACCTTAGAGCCCATCCAGTGCCACCCCTGCCATGGCAGGGACATCTTCCACTGTCCCAGGCTGCTCCAAGCCCCAGTGTCCAGCCTGGCCTGGGACACTGCCAGGGATCCAGGGGCAGCCACAGCTTCTCTGGGCACCTGTGCCAGGGCCTGCCCACCCTCAGGGAGTAGAATTTTTTCCTTACATCTGCTCCAGTCCTGCTCTCTGTCAGACCCTCTAGAACTGCCAGAGCCATTCAGAAGCTCTCAGGGCTGCCCAGGGTGGGATTGTTGGGGTGTCTGTGTGGGGCCAGGAGCTGCACTGGGTGATCCCTGTGGGTCCTTTCCAACTCTGGAAATTCTGTGGTTCTATGATTCTGTAGAGATATTTTATAGCCTTGATTTGTTTATTCTTTCACTACATTTTTTGTGATGGCCCTGGCACAGGTGCCCAGAGCAGCTGTGGCTGCCCCTGGATCCCTGGCAGTGTCCAAGGCCAGGCTGGACATTGGGGCTTGGAGCAGCCTGGGACAGTGGGAGGTGTCCCTGCCATGGCAGGGGTGGTAAGAAAATGAGTTTTGTGGTCCCTTCCAACCCGAACCATTCTGGGATTCTGTGACTCAGGGGAAGGAGAAAAATTCTCCTTCTGCTTCCTTTCCAGGCCCTGAGCTCATTCTCTAATCCTGAGCACTCACATGTCCATGATAAACACCCTCAGGGACAGTCCATAGCAGAGAGTGAGGAGTGTTCTGCCCTCCTGCTGCATCCCGGAGCAGGCAGCAATCACTGCAGGCTGACTGAAGGTGTTCTGCACAGAGAATATCAGTCACCATAACTGCTGCAGCCTTCCCTATGCACACAGCTCTGCCCAGCTCAGTGCTTCCAGGCCATCACAGCCCCCAGAAGAATCAGCATTAGTTCCTTTCTGCCGACTCAAGGCCACTCTTCCCTCCTGGCAGCCTCCGAAAAGCCAGGCTAGTGTGGGAATCACAGGCAGGCAGTGAGAGCTGCTTCCCGTGAGAGCAGTTTGTTGTTGCAAATTCTCACAGTTGCTCTCTAGCCCAAAACAAGCAGGAATCCATAAAGAATGATCATAAGAGACTCACAGGTGGTGTTATTGCAAGATGTTGTTCTAACTATGGGTGACCAATGCCATTGTGGGGTGGTGAATTGAGAGCCAATGGATGTGTGACATGGAAGTTAGAAAATAGTATAAAAAGGCTTTGGAAAATAAAGAGTTACTTCATTTTCTCTGACCAAGAAGCTGTTGTGGTGAACTTTTTACTTGTCATGACCATCTCAACGACAGGCTGGAACTTTCCTGATCCCTGCCAGGTGGGGCTCATGGTCCATGTTTTATCCATGCAGCCCCACAAAGTGAGTGGGGACATGAATGGAGTGCCCTTGTCCCACATCCCCTCGTGCTGGGCACCAGGGGGGTTTGGGGATCTCAGAATTCACTTGTGCTTAAACCCATCCCACCTGGGGAAGGCTGTCGTCCTCCAGGGCAGGAATCTCTGCTGGGCTGCTGGGAGCTGCTCCTTGGCATCCCAGGGAAGGAAAAGAAACAGAAAAAAAAGGGGAAAACAAAAAAGAAACACAGAAGAAAAAGAAAAGAAAAAAGGAAAAAAAAAAAAGGCAGAGGCAGCAGTTCCCTGGCAGAAATCTCCAGGGAACAGTTGCAGGGCTGTGACAGAGCCAATGGTGGGAGAAGCATCAAAGCAGCCACAAACTCTGAGGTGTCTGCGCAGCACCACAGCCCTGGGCTGCTCTGCGTGCTGGGACAGCCCAGGTGGCTCTGGGACTGCCCTGGGTGGCTCTGGGACTGCCCTGGGTGACTCTGGAACAGCTCGGGTGGCTCTGGGACAGCCCTGGTGGCTCTGGGACAGCCCTGGGTGGCTCTGGAACAGCTCGAGTGGCTCTGGGACAGCCTGGGTGGCTCTGTGACTGCCCTGGCTGGCTCTGTGACTGCTCTGGGTGGCTCTGGGACATCCCAGGTGGCTCTGTGCCTGCCAGGCTCAGCCCTGGGTGTCTCTGTGCCAGCCCGGGTAGCTCTGTGCCTGCCAGGCTCAGTCCTGGCTGCAGAGTGGGGCTGCTGCTGTTCCCAGCCCTGCAGTGTCCCTGGCTGTGGGGCTGGGCTGGGCTGAGCTGCTCCGGGGGCTGTGACATCCCCACAGTGTCTGTCACCCCCCGGGCTGGCTCCCTGGGGCACTGTGGTGGCACCAGCCCGACAGAGCCAGGCTGTCCCTGGTGACACAGATGACCCAACTGGAGGAATGAGCACAGCTCCAGAGCCCCAAGGTGAGGAAATAAACTTTATAGATCCATTTAAAGGGTGGTATAAATGAGTCTTTCAGTATTAATTTGAACTATGAGCTCTGTTAACTATTTCTGGTGCTTTGATTAGAACATTAAAACATTAAATAACAATAAACACTCAGCTCCACCTCTGAGGTGAGCTCCTTTGGCTCTGGAGGATGTGTAGAGCTGCATCCATGAAGCGTGGCCATAAATCTGCTTCCCTTCTCCCAGCCCTAATTCCCAGATCAGCAAGGAAGAAATTAAAAAGTTTCCAGCCAGAGGAAGTGCCAGCTTCGATACACATAAAGCCTTTTGGTTGACACATTTAGAGAAACCATATTAATTAATTATCTCATTAATGTCTTAGCTGCTTTTCCTGCGGCAGTGTTGGGTTTGGTGGCCCCTGAGCTGTCCCCAGCAGGTGAGGGCTGAGCCTCTCCTGGTGCTGCTGGCAGCTCCCAGTGCCCCTGGTTGGTGTCATGCAGGAGGTGGCACTGCCCAGGGCTCACTCTGACACACTTCTGCCTTGGCAGAGCTGAAATTCCACTCCCTGTGAGCACTCCAGTCCTCGCCCTCCTCTCCACGGTGAGCTCGGAGCCTCGTGCCCTATTCCTGCTCAAAACCATCATGAAATCCCAAATCCCTGAGGCTGGAAAAGTCCTCCCAGCCCATCGAGTCCATCCTGTGCCCAATGCCCACCTTGTCCCCAGCCCAGAGCTCTGAGTGCCACGGCCAGGCCTTCCTGGGACACCTGCAGGGATGGGCACTGCAAACCTCCCTGGGCAGCCCTGCCAAGGCCTGAGCACCTTTTCCAGGGAGAAATTCCTCTTAATATCCACCCTGAGCCTCCCCTGGCCCAGCCTGAGGCTGTTCCCTCTGGGATTTCAGTCCATGTCAGGGCAGCACCAAGCACTGATGGTTTTACACATTTGATCTTCCCACAAGAAATGGGATTTTGGGAAGCCCCAACTCCAAAGGACATGTCCTGTGCTCTGAGGTGACCAACAGCGGTGGCAGAGCTGCGGCACATAGCCCAGGTGACCTTGGGGGACTCCAGGGACCTCAAGGGATGTGAGCTGCCACAGCTCCGACATTTGGCTGTGGCAAGAGAAAGGTCCTATTCTGACCTGCAGCATTTTTCTTTTTTTCTTTTTCTTTTTTTTCCCCTTTTTTTTCTTTTTTTCCTTTTTTTTTCTTTTTTTCCTTTTTTTTTTCTTTTTTTTTCTTTTTTTTTCTTTCAGGGTCCTGTTCTGAGCTGGGGCCCCTGCTCCTGAATAGCAACAATAATAACAATAATAACAATAATAATAACAACAGCAAGAATAATAAGTATAATAAGAATAATAACAGTAATAATGATAATACTGCAGGTCAGAATAGGACCCTGAGAAAAATATTATTATTATTATTATTATTATTATTATTATTATCATTATTATTGTTGTTGTTGTTATAATATTTTTTCAGGGTCCTGTTTTAACCTGGGGCAACTGCTCCTGTATTACTATTATTATTATTATTACTATTATTATCATTATTATTATTGTTGTTGTTGCTGTATAATTTGCCTATTTATTTCTACAATTTGGTTGTCACATTCCCTCTCTGAAAGGTTTTGGCTCTCTTCCAGCAGCCAGGGGACAAACAGGACAGAGCTGGACACCCACTCACCACCATGGGGTTTTTCCTCATTTTAGCTGGGACATTCCAGTGGCACCTCCAGTCCTGAAAAGGGGAACTCTCCAGAGGATAAAGAGATGCCAGCATCAAACACAGGACCTGTGAGTCTGGTGTTGGGGTTTTGTGCAAGCCCAGCCCTTAATTTCCGAGTAATAACATCTCCTGAGATAACTGAGGGCAGCTGCTTCATCCCTGCATCCTTAACTGCCTTTAAAGCAGCACTTTTAATTCAAGATGAAGATACTCATTTCAGAAGTGTTGAAAAATTCTGCATTCACATTCATCTTCTTGAAGAAAGAAGCTACAAAACCTCAGCTACACTCCCCAAATGCATTTGGCTCATGAAATTACTCCTCAACAAACAGAATTTTTAGGAATACATGGTCCACGTGCCCATTAACTGCAGCCTGCACGTTGTAGGATGACTTTCAGGAGAAAAGGAGGATGACGACTGAATTTTCCTTCTGGGTAAGGGAGTGAAAGGGGATGGACCTGCTGCTGCCTCAGTTCACTCTGCAGAGCTGAGTCCTGAAATCACAGGGGCTCAGGAAATCTCTGGAAAAACAGGGATAAAAGGAGAGGAAATGACTGTGTGTAGGTCTCAGTCACCTTCTGAAGGGACTGATCCCACCAAGAGGAGCAGGAGGGGCAGAGTATGGAAAGACACAGGTTTGTCAATAAAAAATGCGATTTGGTTATTAATATTTGCTTTTTTTTCTGGTTAGGATAGGAGAGAACTTCCTTTTGAAAGACAGGATAGAATAGAACTTAGTGAGGAAATGGAAACAAGAATTCATGAGGGAGACAACGCGGCTGAGCAGGTGCTGGGAGGGATGAAGGACTTCCCTCTTCTCCGGTGGATAAGAGAAGGGAAGGGCTCCCTTTTCCTGTAGGGCCACAGAGAAATCAAGCCTTTATGTATCCTGGATCTTCTCCAAACCCAGCCACACCCTCAATGCTGTGGGGAAAAGCAGCCTGGGGAAAAGGAGAGTGGCGAAATGGGCATTACACACACAGAGCAGTGAGTCCCTGGGGGTTCCTGCTCTGGAATGTTCTGGAGCTCCTGGTGCTGCTTTCTTTCTTTATGGCAGAAGGGGAGGGAGCAGAGGGCTCCAGACAGGGATCACGAGTGGCTGTCTGTCTGTGGCCTCGCCTCTGCTGGCTGCCACCAGCAGCAACTCCAGTGACACCGCCGGGCCACGGCTCTGGCTGTGCACGAGGTGACACCTGGACACGTCCCCAGCCAGAGGGCACAGCTGGGCATGTCCCCAGCCAGAGGGGACACCTGGACATGTCCCCAGCCAGAGGGGACACCTGGACACGTCCCCAGCCAGAGGGGACACCTGGACACGTCCCCAGCCCAGGGCTTCCCAGGCAAACCCATATGGAAAGCTGCCCAGCTCAGCAGGGAGCAGTGTGGGTTTGGCAGAGCTGCAGGTCACCAACACCCAGACATCCCTGCCGTGAGCCCCTCAGCCCCAAAGGGGCTTTCAGCAAGGGAGGAGAGGGATTTCACAAGGGCAGTGACAGGACAAGGGGGATGGCCTTCCGCTGAAGTAGGACAGGGCTGGATGGGATATTGGGAAGGAATTCCTCCCTGTGAGGGTGGGCAGGCCCTGGCACAGGTGCCCAGAGTAGCTGTGGCTGCCCCTGGATCCCTGGAATGCTCAACATTCAAGTAACACCCGCGTTTATTTGGGTCAGACCTGCAGGGGTAGGGCAGGGAGCCGTTCCCAGAGCACACTGAGGAAATCTGCTGGCCCAGCTCGTGCTGCTGCTAATGAGAGCTCAGCACCAGCAATTCCATGTCCTGCTTCAAGAGGGCTCCCGGGAGTGGCTCTCAGCAGGGGCTGCTCCCAGCCCTGTCCCCTTCCCTTGCTGTGGCCCTGAACACTCTGTACCCCTGGAACTGAGCAGCTGCTCAGGGGCTGGGGAGCATCACAGCCAGGCAAGCTGTGCTGCTTCTGCTGGAGCTTTGCTGATCTCATTTAGAGAGGGCCTAATATTCCCCTCCTAATTAATTTGTTCTCTTCGCCTGCGACCGAACTGCCTTTTGTTCTTTGGGAGCTCCTCAAAAATTAGCTGCAATACCTGACGGAATTTAATTATATAGGCTAAGGAAAGTGATTAAGGGCAGAGGGAGAGCTGATCACACCTCACAGGCTTCAAGGGTATCAGCAGAAGGCAGGTAGAACCTGCTTTTCTCAGGTGGAGGGAGAACATTGAGGAGTGATTGTCCCAGCAGGGATTTAAGGCTGGAGATAAACATTCCCTGCTATTGGAATGCCTTTGCAAGGGTCAGCTGGCTATGACTAAAGCTGTCCAGATCTGCCTCAGATACCATTCCAGGGAAATTAGGTCTGCACATCACCCCTGGCCCTGTGTGCCAGCTCTGGATTCAGATGATCTTCGGTTCCCTTGGGATCTGAGTGCTCCTTAACGGAAAACAGGCTGCAAGGGAAGCATCCCCACTGAGCTGAATCAAGGGCTCTGCTCCTGATCCCTGCCAGGTTTGGCTTGATGCAGAGTCTGGGACTCCATATCCCACTTCTCAGGGGGAGAGCTGATACCCACGCTGCTAAACATGAAGGGAATGCAGGAATGGGGGCTCTTGGGCCAAACTTCAGCAGGTACTCTGTAAAACTGCACAATTCCAGCAGTGTCTGGGCACCACAGCCATGAAAATCTCTACTGCAGGGCAGAGAAAGAACTCTTATCCAGAGAAGAGTACTGACTTTCATTATAGGGTGGCTAAGGAAAGAGAGAACGAAGTGAGGAAGAGAGGGGAGAGGAAGAACTGATCCCAGAAAATCACAGAGTTCCACTGCTGGGAAGTGCTCCCATCACACAACTGAGGGTATCCAACGTCAGTGAGTGACCAGGCTGGGAAAAGCAAACTCCTTCCCAGGCACATCCTGCATTTCCAGGGACTGGAACAGCCCTGATGTTCAGGCGTCAGGTGCCAACACGTCCTGTTTGGGGTCTGAAACAGTGGGGTGAGAGGTGGCCAGGGTCCCGTGATCCAGAGGCACCCAAAGGAATAACCCCTCTGGCACAGGATGTTCTCTGTGGCAGAGGTGTCTGCAGCCCCCTGGGGCACTGCCTGAGCCGGGACAGGCTGAGGGACAGGAAAGGACAGCAGGAAGGGCTCAGGGAATGTCTCTGCTCCAGACTGCAGCACCCTCCTGGGGAGGCACATTGGGAGTGGGGCAGGGTGCAGGCCCAGGATCTCCTCAGGGCAGTGGCTGAGCTGTACATCCCCACCCGAACTCACCATCTACCCGAGTCCTAAAACCACCAGAAATGACAGAAAATCCCATCCAACCCCTTTGCCTCGAACAAGCTGTGCAAAGCTCCTGCCACATCCCAGGGAAAGCTTCCCAGAGCCAATACACCAACCTGGTTGTGCTTAGGAAACAGCCCCTCCATGGGGAATGGGGCAGCCAGGGGTGAAGGAGCAGGGCAGGAGCCCTGCTCCCAGCATGGGACACAGCAGCTCCAGGGACAGGGAGCTCTGGGGAACTGCAAGCATATAGTGAGAGCTACCTTGTGGTGGGAACTGCTGGTTTGCCTCAGTTCTCAGGCATTGGTTCTAGCTCAAAACAAGCAGGAATCCAAAAGCAGTGATATCTGACTTCTCACAGGCGGTGTTATTGCAAAATGTGGTTCTGACTATGGGTAACCAATGACAGTGTGGGGTGGTCAATTGGGAGCCAATGGATGCATGACATGAATGTTAGAAATTGTATAAAAGAGGCCTTGGAAAATAAAGAGTGGTTCCTTTCTTTGACCAGAAGTTGTTCTGGTGAGTTTTTATGTGTCGTGTGCATCTCAACAATGACAGAGGTCCCCATGGCAGCAAAGGGCTCCGTGCAGTCCCTGAGCTCCCTGTCCCTGCCCTGCTCAGGGATCAGCAGCAGCTGAGGAGGGTCCTGGCACTAAGGAGCTCCTCAGGGCAGTGGAAGAGATGAAGAACTTCCCCCTGAGTGAGGTGCCAGAGCAGGACAGCCCCAGCTCTGCTGCAAACAGAGCCATTTGTGTCCCTGCTCTCTGCCTGGCACTGATGACCTGTCTGACTGAGGAGCTGACAGGGGGCACGCAGAGCCCAAAATAAAGAGTGGTTTGGACCTGTCTCCCAAAACCACCTTTGGTTGATTAATGAATTATCTCTCCAGACTTCCCCAAGGCCTCAGGAGCTCTGTGATGGTGCAGACTCAGTCAGGCTGGAGCAGCAGCTGGGCAGGCTGGGCCATGGGGCTGTGCTGAAGTTCACCATGAAGTCCAAGGGGTTCATGAGCTTCATGGAGCTCAACAAGGCCGTGTGCAAAGGGCTGCAGGTGTGTCAGTGCAATCCCAAGCACCAGCACAGGCTGGAGATGAGCAGAGGGAGCAGCCCTGGGAGAAGGATTTGGGTGTGTTGTGGGTGAGAGCTGGGACCCAGAACCCCCCATGCCCTGGGCTGAGCCCAGCGTGGGCAGCAGGGAGGGGAGGGGAACTGCGCCCCTGTGCCCCTGTGCTCAGGTGAGCCCCACCTGCAGAGCTGCCCCAGCCCTGGGCCAGCACAGGGAGGAGCTGGAGCTGCTGGAGAGAGTCCAGAGGAGCTCCAGGATGAGCAGAGGGATGGAGCAGCTCTGCTGGGAGGGAAGGCTGGCAGAGCTGGGGGTGCTCACCTGGAGATGGCTCCAGGGAGACCTCAGAGCCCTGTCCAGGGCCTAAAGGGCTTCAGGGAAGCTGTAGAGGGACCAGAGACAAGGGATGGAGGGACAGGACACAGGGAATGGCTTCCCACTGCCAGAGGGCAGGGCTGGATGGGATATTGGGAAGGAATTCCTCCCTGTGAGGGTGGGCAGGCCCTGGCACAGGTGCCCAGAGCAGCTGTGGCTGCCCCTGGATCCCTGGCAGTGTCCAAGGCCAGGCTGGACACTGGGGCTTGGAGCAGCCTGGGACAGTGGGAGGTGTCCTTGCCATGGCAGGGGGTTAAGGTCTCTTCAAACCCAAATCACTCCATGATTCCAGGAGTGCTTTTCCTCACTCTGCAGCCAAAGTGTGGTTCAGTGGCTTTTCCTTGCTATGGGAATGGTCTCTGATTCCACCCCACAGCATGGACTGCTTTGGTCTGGTCCAGTATTTGAAATTTGGATTTTGAATTTGTGCACAAGAGCTAAATGCAATGAACTTGCTATCCAGGGAGGGAGACGTGAAATGGGGACAATGTGGCAAATCGGGAAGCCTGAGAAGGAAAAACACTGAGTGGATTCAAAACTGAAAGAGATCCCACACTAATTAAAACAGCCTGATTTGGTAATGATTGCTAATGGCACATTAAGCTGTCTAGTCTGAGCTAGACATTTGTTTTGCTGCTTCTTGGATTCAGTTTGCTGTTTATTTGTTTGTTTATTTTGCTGGTTTTTGGGCTGGTGGCCTCCTGAACACGACAATCTTGTCATAGCTCTGACAGGGGTGACACTAATGACCAACAATGACCTCTGGTCATTAAGGAGCCCCCCAGAGTGCCTGTGCCTGGCCTCCCTTGCTGCATATCTTGTAAAAAGGTGAGTGAAATTGAGTATGGAGAGAAACCATTTGGAAAAAGGGAGCAGTTTAAACTTCAGTTTGATTTGGGCATTTCTTTCCTAATGTTATGGCAGGTTTTAGGAGGAAAACAGATTTCTGGGATGGCTGTGACAATGTCACTCGTCATCATGGCTTTATTTTCTGCCCTGTGCAGTCCTGTGGCTGTTCTGAGCTCACACAGCCCAACCCCGAATACAATCCCTCCTCTTACAGCTGTGGAACTGCTCCCACCCTGTGCCACCCCTCACCAAACCCCCTGCGCTCAGGGTCCTGGCAGGGAGGGCAAAATCTAACCTCAGCTACTGGAGACTCAGGGCTCTCCATCTGTGCTGGCTTTAAGTGACTTTCAGCTGCTGACTCTGTGGCAGATTTGCCTCTCTGGGCCTGACCCACAAGGAAAAAGGAATAGACATCAAGACCTTGTTCTTTAATTCCAGCTTTGAGGGATTCCTGCAAAGCTGGCTGGAAACTGGGGCTGCAATGGCACCAAAATGGACAAAGCTCTCAGGAATGCACAGGGTGGGATTGCTGGGGTGTCTGTGCAGCGTCAGGGGCTGGACTTCCATGATCCTTCCAACCCAGGATATTCTACAATTGTATGGATTCATTGCCTGATGATAAGAAAGAAAACAAAAGAATCCCACAGTCTAATCAAACACTTCAGTCTGGACTTCTATTATTTTTATCCTATTTTTAGGTGACAGCTTGTTGAAGTCCCAACTTGTTTTGAGCAGGAACCGTATCTCTTCCATTTGGAGGAACTCAACATTAAATACACCAGAGTGTTAAAAAAGGAACCTCAAGAAACACAAATGCACCAAAACTGCCTGGTTTTCTCAGTGTTGCTGTGACATCTCCCTGTGAAGGAGCAGCAAGTCACTGCCAGGGTCACTGCCAGGGTCACCAGAGCACAGATCTGAGCAGGCTGGAGGTGCCAATGGTCCTGGTGGGATTGGGAATCCACCCCAGGAAACCCCATTTGATCTGCAGCTCTGTCACAGACCCTTCACAAGGACTCTGTGATGCTGTGGGTGGCTCAGGGGAGGCTCACCAGCTCAGCTCATTCCTCAGGCTGGGAATTCATGTTCGAGGGAAGCTTGGGCTGTGCCTGAACTGCTGTACTGATGGTGGCAATCATGTTGTTAGCTGTACTCCTGGAAAATGCTCCTGCCCATATCCATGGCACTGTAGGGTGGGGATGACTTCCAAAGGCTCCAAATCCAAGGCAATAACTAATGGGACCACAAACTGCAGGAGGTTCTCCATCCCACTCACTTCCTGGTGTGAGCTTTTGTGCTGCTGAACTGCTTCAATTTGTGCCTCTTGACCTGTGTGTGTTACCTGAAGGAGAGGAAATGCTTGAGGGAGAGGAAAGACATGGAATTGGGTATTCCACGCCTGTGGAATTGGGTATTTCAGGCTTGTGGAATTGGGTATTCCAGGCCTATGGAATTGGGCATTCCAGGCCTATGGCCTTGGGTATTCCAGGCCTATGGAATTGGGTATTCCAGACCTGTGGAATTGGGTATTCCAGGCCTATGGAATTGGGTATTCCAGGCCTATGGAATTGGATATCCCAGGCCTGTGGAATTGTGTATTCCAGGCCTGTGGAATTAGGTATTCCAGGCCTATGGCATTGGGTGTTCCAGGCCTATGGAATTGGGTATTCCAGGCTTGTGGAATTGGGTATCCTAGGCCTGTGGAATTGGGCATTCCAGGCCTGTGGATTTGGGCATTCCAGGCCTTCCTGTGCAGTTGCTGCTCAGCTGTAAACGTTGAGAGCCCAGGGCCAAAGGTCACACACATCACAGAACTTTGGGTCTCACTTCCTGCACTGGGACATGAGGCTGCTGCAAGCCATCGATTAACCCCCAAAACATCAACTAATTAGAGCTGGAGACACGACATCATCATCATCATCATCATCATCATCATCATCATCATCATCATCATCATCATCACGATGGCCTCAGAAGCAAAGGAGGAGCTGGGAGCTGTGGGCAGGTCTCTGCCCTGCTGCAGCCATGGCAGGGATTCCATAGTCCCTGGAATGCAGGAGGGAGAGAGCGAGGCCTGGGGAGCCCCAGCCCTTCCAGAAACAGGAGCCAGGACCAAAGTGTGCTTTGAAATCCTAACGGGAAGATGTCCCCTTCCCAGGGACAAGGCTGCTCACATTGGGCACTCCGCCTCCTGTCACTGAGCAGGCGATGGCCCCGGGGCCATGCGACCCAGTGGGGACAGCAGGGTGCAGCCCAAGAGGTGAGCTCTGTGTGCTGAGGGGTGACTCCAGTGTCACTGTCCCCAAGGTCCCAGTCCAGTGGGGTGGCACTGCCCTGCCCTCTGGCCTGCCCTGACTCTTGGTATTTTTCTGTTCTATTCTCTCCTAATTCCCCTGTCCTCCATTCCTCAGTTTCAGGCATGGACCATAAAATATTTCAATTCGCTGCCTTCTCAGGCTGGATCTTGCAGAGCAGAGCAGGTTTGGATGGTTCCTCCTCCCATTTCCAACACAGAGCCAGGGATGAGTAGGGAAGAGAATGGAGGGTATGGAGAGACATGGGAGGGACAGGAGAAAGGAGAAGGGAGAAAGAGGACCAAGAGATGAAGGCAAGAAAGTGAAGGAGATGGAAGCAGCAGATCAAGGGAGGCAATTCTGCCCCTCTAATCAGGAGACCCCACCTGCAGAGCTGCCCCAGCCCTGGGCCAGCACAGGGAGGAGCTGGAGCTGCTGGAGAGAGTCCAGAGGAGCTCCAGGATGAGCAGAGGGATGGAGCAGCTCTGCTGGGAGGGAAGGCTGGGAGGGCTGGGATTGTTCACCTGGAGAGGAGAAGCTTTGGGGTGACCTCACTGTGACCTTGCAGGACCTGAAGGAGCTCCAAGAAAGACGGGAAGACACTCTTCATAAGGGATGGATGGACAGGACACAGGGAATGGCTTCCCACTGCCAGAGGGCAGGGACAGATGGGATATTAGACATGATTCCATTGATTTAACCAAAACTCCTTCCCAGGAGTACCTCTGTCCTCTCCCACCAAATTTCAGACTGCCCTGGGCATTCCTGAAGGGAACAGGGCAAGGGGAAGAGACATCTCACAGCTCTCAGGTGCATCATTAACAGCACTGGGCAAAGGTGGGAATGGGAAATGGGAAATTATGGGAAATGTCGACCCCAAAAACCTTCCCATTCATATCCTCAGGGTGTGTGGAAGTGGAAATAGTTTGGGTTGGTCAGAAGCTGTCCAAGATTTCTGTTGTCATGGTGGTAAGAGCAGAAGAGCAGGAATGTTTCCAGAAGGAGGCAATTCAATGTCCATATGGAACACATTAGGATTTTTTGAATCCTGCAGCACTTGGAATTTGGGACAGGTGTTTGAACCAAAACCTTTCCACCTCAGACACAGTGACAATTTCCCCTTCTGTTTTTAGGAAAGAACAGATTTTTTTCCAAGAAGCTGCCAGTTTCTTGTAGCAATCCACCCTGGCGCTGCATTCCTCTGTTTCACAAGCAGGACCAGCTCTGTTTGCAGCAGTTATTTCTTCCAGCCTGGATGGAGCTGGAAAGCTGAACTCCACAGGTGCCTCACACCTGGGACAATGGGAGCACTGAGTCACTCAGCTGCCTCAGGATTTCTGTGCTATCATTCAAACCACTCAAAATCTTTTGAAGCCCAGGAGGACACCTGACAACTTCCAAAGGATCCCAAAATGTCATCGTGAAGGAAGAGTCACACTTTCCATTGGATTTCTGATGTGATACTCACTCTTCTTCCCAGGCATTAAGAAAGGGCAACCGAAAATACCTTGCCAAGGTCTGATGTCACTGCTCTGCCGAGTGACCTGAGCCAGCCCTGGTGTCACTGCTGTGCTGAGTGACCTGAGCCAGCCCTGGTGTCACTGCTGGGCTGAGTGACCTCACCCAGCCCCGGTGTCACTGCTGTGCTGAGTGACCTGAGCCAGCCCTGGTGTCACTGCTGTGCCGAGTGACCTGAGCCAGCCCTGGTGTCACTGCTGTGCTGAGTGACCTGACTCAGCCCTGGTGTCCCTGGAAATGAGGGAATTTGCCAGTCCCAAATGGATGCCTGCTGTGCTGAGTGACCTGAGCCAGCCCTGGTGTCACTGCTGTGCTGAGTGACCTGAGCCAGCCC
>VZRL01006893.1:73114-108910 GCA_013397895.1 Origma solitaria | reverse complement strand
GCTGAGTGACCTCACCCAGCCCCGGTGTCACTGCTGTGCCGAGTGACCTGAGCCAGCCCTGGTGTCACTGCTGTGCTGAGTGACCTCACCCAGCCCTGGTGTCACTGCTGGGCTGAGTGACCTCACCCAGCCCTGGTGTCACTGCTGTGCTGAGTGACCTCACCCAGCCCCGGTGTCACTGCTGTGCTGAGTGACCTGAGCCAGCCCTGGTGTCACTGCTGTGCCGAGTGACCTGAGGCAGCTCTGAAGGGCCTCAGGAGAACCAGCTGGATGCTGAAGATCCAGCCTCAGGGAAATGAGGGAATTTGCCAGTCCCAAATGGATGCCATAGCCTGAGAGATGCCAAGTGCTGTGGGAACCTCTGGTACATGAATTTGCCCTTAGAAACTCCAGGTGTGCCTGGGGGAACAGCTCCCCTGGCACATCCTGCTGTGCCCTGGGAGGGAAGGCTCCTTCATTCCCCAAATCCCATTCCTGGGCTCTTCGGGCTCAGGGATGCTCCCTGTGGCTGCATCCTCCAGTGGTGCCTGCCCAGAGCAGCAGAGGTGAGTTGGGGCAGGTCCCAAAGTGGGACACCCCTTCCCTTTGCTCTCCTGAGCTGCAGACGGGGTTCGGGCGGATTCAATAGGCATACCTGGATGGCAAGAAGCTGGGATTCTCCCAGGCCATGGTTTAGCTCCTGAAAGAGTGGCACAAAAGCAATTTACATCCAGCCTGGATGTAAACTGAGCCAGCAGAGTGCCCTGGGGGGCAGTGGGATCCTGGGGGGCAGGAGGAAGAGCATTCCCTGGTCAGGAGTGACCCTGCCCCTCTGCTCTGCTCCTGGAGCTGTGTCCAGCCCTGGGCTCCCTGGCTCAGGGAACCACTGCAGAGGGTCCAGTGAGGGCCACAAAGATGATGAGGGGACTGAGGAAAGGCTGAGGGAGCTGGGGCTGTTCCCCTGGAGAAGAGACCACCCAGAGGGGACTTTTTCCATGAGCACTAACAGCTCAGGAGCGAGGGCTGAGCGGCCATGGCCAGACTGACCCCAGTGGTGCTCAGAGACAGGACAGGGACCCCGGGCACAAAGTGAGCCCCAGGAGGGTCTGTCTGAGCTTGAGGAGAAACTTCTCCTCTGGGAGGGTGACAGAGCCCAGGCCAGGCTGCCCAGAGAGGCTGTGGGGCTCCTTCCCTGGGGATGTTCAAACCCACCTGGATGAAATCCTGTGCTCCAGGGGACCCTGCTGGAGCAGAGGGCTTGGAGCAGAGGATCTCCAGAGATCCTTCCCACCCCAACCATCCTGGGACTCTGTGGTGTCAGCCTGCTTGGTTTTGTTGGACAAATTGTGCCTCTGCCTGCGCTTCAGTCTGAGAACTGGGAAGTGGTGATAATACTGATTTTCTCAGCTGGGCCTTGGGAGCCTCCTTATAAATATTTATGAAGTGCTCTGTTTATAATTGTAAGTAAATAAATGGGTGTATGGAATTCACAGTCCAAGGATGCAAGTTGTTCTGTTTCACACCCTCAAACGGAGTCATTTATGGTTTCTGCTTTCCTCTGGAAGTAAAGGATTTGGGAAGAACAACTTCAAAAACTCCCATCTCAAAGGCAGATGCAATTAGGAAAGAAAAGCCAGGACTTAAGGGGCAAATCCTGCTGATGTCAGGAAAGGCAGGGAAAAGCTCTTGTAGGTACTTCATGTTCCTAAAGATGAGGATGGTGCCTGTTGAAGTTTAAAAAGTGCTGAAGTGTCCAGATCCTTTCTTAAACCATTTCGAGAGGGGACATCATGCTCAGAGACTCAGAATCTTTTGGGATCTTATCCACTCCTTCTCCTGTGACAATGCAGTAGGTTACCTTTGGGGACCTTCTGGGAATCCTCCTGGTTGTCTTTTTTCCTCTTCCCACCCCTGTGTCCTGAGCAGCAGTTATCCCTGCCCTTGTCCCTGACGCTGTCCCTGCCCTTGTCCCTGACCTGGTCCCTGACCTGGTCCCTGCCCTTGTCCCTGATGCTGTCCCTGCCCTTGTCCCTGCCCTTGTCCTTGATTTTGTCCCTGCCCTTGTCTCTGACCTGGCCCCTGAAGCTGTCCTTGCCCTTGTCCCTGGCACTGTCCCTGCCCTGGTCCCTGCCCTTGTCCCTAGCTCAGCAGCTGATGGTGCCCTTTCCCAATGAGCCCATGGGGTTCTGGTGGAGCTCCCCGAGCACCAAGAGCCTCCTGCTGCCACCACCTAAACTCTGAGTGCAGCGATGGCCTTTCCATGCTGTCCCTCACCTCTTCCCCTGCCGAGGCTGGCAGAAGGGCACAGGGAGCAGAACACGAGCCCCTGTTTGGAGGGAGCTGACCTGAGCTGTGTTTTCACACCCTCAGACCCCTGCAATTCCCAGCTCCAAGCCCTGGATCCCAGCACAGATCCCGGCTGCTGCTCCTGAAGTGTCTTCTAGAGACGACACCCACACCAGGGCCCACAAGAACTGTCTCCTGGTTCTGGTTTGTCCCCACGACGGCTCCGTGACCCTGGGGAGCACTTCACTCCTCCTTCTGACTCAGTTTCCCCAGAAATTGTGGATGTTGGTTCTCTCCAACATCCCTTAAAAGCAAGGGAGGTTTGTTCTGGAGGGAAAGTCAAGACTGCTTCAAAAATTGCACTGGAATAACGGGCATGCAGGTCTGGCATGATTATCAGAGATTCCTTTAGTGATTATATTTTCATGCTTCCCTGCATTCCTGGAGCTGGAGTGCTCTGCAGCTGACCCATGAAAATGGCTCCATCCTTCACTGTGAGGGCAATGGATGATCCCTGCAGGCTGCAGAGCTGCTTCCCAGCACTTCCAGGATCCCAAAGCAGAGATCCCTAAGGAATCCCCCACCGCACCAGTGTGGGAGGCAGTCTCCCCAAAGCCACCTCCTGCCAGGCCTGCCTGTATTTGAGTTGCTAATGGGAAAATGCAATGTGTTCTCATCCCAGTGGAGAGCTGGGGACACGCTGGAGATCTCCAGCTGGACAGGATGGAAGTGGCATCGATATCTCATACTCCTTTCATGCTTGATGTTAATTCAGAGGTGTCAGCAGAGCCCAGGCTGGGCTGGAAATGAGCAGAAACAAAGGGAAAAAAAGGTCTACAGCCAAGCCTAAAAGATTATCTTTTAGTGATCCTCTAATTAAAAGGTTAGTGAATAAGAAGGAGAAAAGCAGCATAAGTTAAGAGGCTGCTGAGAGGAGAAGCAAGGAGCGGGAAAGATTCCTGAGGTGTTTTAATAAATGCTGGATATGGATGAGGAGGCTGGAGAGAACCAACAGCTCAGGGTCTTTACTCAAATAACAGAATATCAGTAAATCAATGTCTGCAGACACTGGAGGAGCATTGAGGGGCTTTGCAGGAGGCAAGGCCTGGAGGTGTCCTGCCTGTGAAGGGCTGAGATGCTGATCCTTCTCCCGCCAGAGTGCAGTGGGACACAACCTCCAGGAGAGTGGGATCACATTTTACCCACCCCATGCTGTGTTAAGTGAATCTTCTGCAGGATTTATTGTGCCTGACTTCAGAGGAGGGGGTTCTACCCCTCTGTTCCTGTGCCGCCCCACCTGCAGTGCTGTGTCCAGCTCTGGGGCCCCAGCACGAGAACCTCATGGAGCTGTTGGAATGAGTCCAGAGAAGGCTGGGAGATGCTCTAAGGACTGGAACCCCTCTGCAACAGGGACAGGCTGGGAGAGCTGGGCTTGTTCAGCCTGGAGAAGACTCCAGGGAGAACTCAGAGCCCATTCCAGTGCCCAGACAGGGCTCAGGAAGGACAGAAAGGGGTTTTCATAAGGACATGGAGTGAAAAGGGCAAGGAAGAATGGCCTTAAGGCAAGGGAGGGTGGATTTAGATGGGATATTGGGGAGAAATTCCTCCCTGTGAGGGTGGTCAGGCCCTGGCACAGGTGCCCAGAGCAGCTGTGGCTGTCCCTGGATCCCTGGCAGTGTCCAAGGCCAGGCTGGACATTGGGGCTTGGAGCAGCCTGGGACAGTGGGAGGTGTCCCTGCCATGGCAGGGGTGGCACTGGACAGTCTTTAAGGTCCCTTCCAAGCCAATCCACTCTGGGATTCCATGGGCCTTTCCTGGATGCCTGTCCCAGCAGTCAGGCCATGCTGGCCGTGCCCTGCAGCTCCTCCTGCACCTCAGATCCCACAGCCAGCCCAGCAGGGACTGCTCCAGGCACCTCCTGTCCCCCACATGGTCCCACAACTCTTTCCTTCACCTGAATGGACACCTGAGAAAAAAATGCCCCAGGCCCTGCCTGTCTGCCATTACCATGGGAATGCTTTCCTGCCCATGCTGTCAGGAGGTGACAAGGAGCTGAATCGCACAAGACAGCCACTGATGGATTATGGCACCCAAAATTAACAAGAGGGATATTTATATTTTCCCTGCCGAAGCCTTGGAATGAGTCCCTCTGTGTTTGGCAGCACTCCCCAGAGCTGCTGAGGGCTGAGGCAGATGCCTGCAGAAAGGGAGTGCTGGCTTTGTTTACGAGGGACTTACTCTCAGAGGGAGGAACTCAGCCAGTTGTTTCCATCTTAAAGGTGACACCATTATTTTTGTGCCTCTCTTGAGTGAAAGTGGGCTCAGCCCTGGCCCCTTCTGCAGGCACTTGTACTGTGAGACTATTTTCTTGGTCTGAGTCATAAAATCCTAGAATCATGGAATCATAGAGTCATTGAATCATGGAATCATGGAACCATAGTCATAGAGTCATAGAATCATAGAATCATAGAATCACAGAATCATAAAGCCATCGAATCATAAAATCATAAAATCATAGAGTCACAGAGTCATAGAACCATGGAATAATAGTCATGGAATCATAGAATCATAGAATAATAGAGTCATAAAATCATAAAGTCATAGAGTCATAGAGTCCTAGAATCATGGAATGATAAAACCATAGAAACATGGAACCAGAGAATCATGGAATCCCAGAATAATAGAATTACAGAATCATGGAATGGGTTGTGTTGGAAAGGACCTTAAAGCCCATCCCATCCAATCCCATCCCATCCCATCCCATCCCACCCCTGTCATGGGCAGGGGCACCTCCCACTGTCCCAGGCTGCTCCAAGCCCCAATGTCCAACCTGGCCTTGGACACTGCCAGGGATCCAGGGGCAGCCACAGCTTCTCTGGGCACCTGTGCCAGGGCCTCTCTACCCTCATAATGAAGAATTTCTCCCTGATGTCCAATCTAAACCTCCTCTGAGTCACTCTAAACCTGTCTTTTTCTAGTCCTGAGGCAGCTCTACACATGATTTTGGTTGTGTCCTGTAAGGAAAAACTCTGGTAGAATTTCTTGGTAGCAAACTCCTCACAGGGTGTGATGGTGGCTCAGCACCATCTCTGCAGTGCCAGGAAGGATGCCCAGGACAGCGGTGGTCAAAGCTTTAGCAGCTCTGTGAGCCAGGCTCCGGGCAGCAGCTCGGCCGTGGCCCTGGGCAGGGTGTCCTGGCAGGGATGTGGCAGGAGTGAGCCTGGCCCTTGCCAGCCAGGCTGGGACATGCCATTGCCATCCCTGCATCCAGTCTGCTCCCTGGCAGTGAGCGCTGTGATATCTTCCCCTCCTGCTGCTCCAAACCAGGGCTCAGCAGGCCTTTTAATCTGAACAACCACCGCAAGGGAGAGAGGTTTAACCCCTGAGTCTGCAGCTCTGACCATGGTGAGCAGCACAAACCTCGCACAGGGCAGGGGCAGGACCCGCAGGACCCTGTGCCCCTGGGCAGGACAGAGCTGTGTCCAGCTGCCCATGGCTCTCACTGGACAGAGCTGTGTCCAGCTGCCCTCCAGGGCTGGTTTTGCTCCCCTCCCTGGCAGGCACCAAAGAGCCTTCAGGGCAGCCACCAGGCCACCTTGCTTTTTGGACTATTTTCTGTTTGGCTGAATTGCTAATGCCAGAGTAATTACTTAGGAAAATTCCTTAATCGAAATCACATTTGTGGAGGTGGCGAGCAAATAGGTCAAGGAGAGCGACGTGCCTTAGGAGCAGGAGCTGCTTCCCTGAGCTGCCACAGAGCCGTGCCCTGCGGGGCCCTGGGCAGGGCCAGGGCTGTGCTCCAGAGCTCTTTGCAGGGCAGACATTCAGCCCAGGCTGCCCTTTGGGGTGATCTGTGCTCTGGGGAGGCTGCAAACACCTCCCAGGGGCTCTCTGCCCTGGTTCTGAGTGCTCCGAGCCACTCACCCTTCCAGGAGCATGCTCCTTTCACAGGAATGTCCTCAGTCTCTGCACGGATCTGCCCTCAGCTTTAGAGGAAACCTGGCTGATAGAAGCTGCCCTGGGTTCTTGGAAGGGTGAGATCCACCCAAGATTTGGATAGTCTGAACCATCGTAAGCACAGAAAAGATTTACTCTGAGATTTCATATTTTAAGCAACTAAATGCCAAGATGAAGCAGGTGCTGCTTGAGACCCAAAAGCCACACTCAGAGCTGAGTTGGCCAAGGGACAGCTCACTGGCCTTGGAAATATTCTCACCAGACTGTGATCCTCACACAGTCCCTGCTGTCAGCCTCAGATGTGGGAGTTTGGGACAAGTGCACATCACACACAACTTTTGGCACCTCCCTGCGCATCTTCGCTGGATCATTCAGGAATGCATTGAGCAGCCATGGCCCAAAACAGACCCTGCAGGACTCTGCTCACCCATCCCCTGCCAGACCTGACTGTTTGCTCTCATCCATTGCCTCCTGCCATTTAATTTGGTATCAGTTCTTGAGCAGACTTTCCTCTCAGCCCATGCTGCTCTCCAGCACTGCTGATGAAAGACCTCGCTGGCAATTCCCAAAGAAAAATGACAGCATCACTGCATCCCCACGGCAGCCAGGCCCTCCAGGAGCCCTCCTTCCCAAAGCCATCCTGCCACTCCCACTTCATTTTGTTGCCATCCCTCATGGTGCCTCTGCTCCAGCAGCTTATCCTTCACTGCCCCAGCAGCATCTCTAGAGCCTTCCTCAAGGTGAGTGTCGCCACCTTCACTCAGAGGCTGATGGAATGGGTGCTCTGAGCTCAGGGTAACTCAGCAGCTCCCCTCTCAAACCCCTCCTCTGAATATTGTCCAGGTTACTTTTTACCATTTCATTGATAAGATTTTATACAAAACTTCACTGGTTCTTCAGTTTCAGGGAGCTCATCAGGAACAGCTCCTACACTGTACAGAAATCTCCTGTCCTCCCCCTCCACAGGGATTAACAGCACGAAGATTAAAAAGCTGGGGGTTTGTCTTCCCAGAACACCCTCACATTCTGAAGACACACTTTGCCGTCATTTTTGAGCAATCTCTGCCTAAAAGATTTCTCTCCTTTAGATCAAGACATCAGATTACACAAGAAAAATACAACATTTTTTCTATTGCAAAATCTCCTTTCATCTTGAGATGATTCTCTGGATGAACCTCAACAGAGGAGATTCCTGAAGCACATCTGGGAGAGAGAGCTCAGCTTTGTCCAAAAAACTCCAGGCAATTCCAGACTTGAGCCTCTGCAACTCTGAGAGTAGAAAGGAATTTTGTGGTTTTTATGGTTGTTTTTAAATCTGTTTCTCTAGCTATGATAAAGGAATTGCAAAAATTACCAAGAGAAAACCAAGAGCAAAAGTAAAAAACTCTCAGACCTATGGAAGATAGACATTCCATGGCACATGCTTCCTGCTGGGAGAGATGGAAAATTGATTCTTTCTCAGGAAATCAGTTTTCCTGGAAAAGAGTCAAAGGAAAAAGGAAAAAGGAAACTGGAACAAAAACTGATTCCAACCCAAACTGAGGTTAGCCCTGGTCTTTAATGCTTTGCTGGAAAGCACAGGAACAGTGCCTTGGGACCTGATGTCTATTCCAAGTTTAGCCTTGTCCTGGGGAGGATGCCCATGCTCCAAAAACATTTGGACTTTGTCCTGTGTCTCTGCCCACCCTGAGCTGAGCCAGCATCCCTCAGAGAGGCACCTCCATGGCAAGAGATCAGTGCCAGGATGAAAGGAGTCACCCTCTGAGCACTGCTGCTGTCCCCAAACTGAACGCAGAGTCCCCAGGGTGTGAGCTTGGCCCCAGCACCACACCAGTGCCACCCTGAGCCCCTGGCACACGGCAGGGTGGCACTGGAGACCCCAGGAGCACTGAAGGGGTGGGATGGGGGACCTGGGAGGGTCAGCGTGGCCCTGGGTGCCCTCGGGAGCAGGGCAGAGGAGTTGTTACTAATTACTAGTGCCCCAGCAAAGCCCTGATTGAAGAAGGGCAATGCAATTAAGGCTCATAAACATTTCAGGAGCGTAAATCAGGAGAGGGCTGGCAGCAGCCAGTGAAACATTAATGGCCTGACAGCTGCTCCAAGGTAAATATTTCATCAGCTCCACCAAGTATCACTCTGACAATTATGTTAAAGGGATGTTCACAGGTGTCACCTGCGACTGAACACGAGGCTGTGCCAGCAGAGTCCCCGTGGAGTGACAGGCCAGTGGGCACCTGCCAGCTCCTGACCAGAGCCCGGACACACAGGAGGTGTGAGAGCACAGCACAGCCCCAGGGGGAGAGCAGGAGCTCAAGGAGCAGAATTTGTGCTTGTGGGGAGAACTGAGAGCTCCTTGAACTGCCAAAATCTCACTGAGCACCACGGGCAGGAAAGCAGCTCCTTGGGGGAGTTTGGATTGAGCATCTTGGAGGTCTTTTCCAACATTAATTCCATGATTTGCTTTGAACTCATGAATGCTGAAGAAGCAAACATGGGAGGACCAAATGTCTCAAGATCTTTGTCTTCTTCTGCAGAGAAGGAACCAGAAACTTTGTGTTCTTCTGCAGAGAAGGAACCAGAAACTTTGGGCTCTTCTGCAGAGAAGGAACCAGAAACTTTGTTCTTCTGGCTACTGAACTGCACAACTTGAAAAGAAAAAGGTCCTGATGGTGTTTTCAGTTCTCGCTCCTCTGTGCTGGTCACTGGCACTGCTGCCCAAGCCCTGCCCTGCCTCAGGAATTTGCATTCCATGCTCTCCACTCATATTGCCCCTGAGCCTGAGGGTGCTCAGCGTAGTCCTCACCCCATGAGGTCCCAGCTGAGCATCCTGGCGATCCTGCACAAAATGTTGGTATTTTTGCAGTGCATCCATTAAAAATTAGAGAAGCAGAGACAGGCAGAGGAGGTGCCACAATGGCACACGGAAAGCAGCAGTGAAATGAATGCACCAAGAATAGAGAGGATGGAGAAGAAATTTGATGAGATACACACTACCAGAAATGTGCCAGGGCTGGAAAGTCAGGAGGTACGGTCAGGAGGGGCTGAAAGAAATGCTTTTGCCAGAAATGGTTTTTGGTTAAAAGTGAGCAGAACTTGAATTCTGGTGTGGGATCTGCCCCTGGGCACTGCAGGAGCCCCAGGAAGGCTGGAGCAGGAACACTGCTGGGAAATAAAACTGGGTGTTCTTCATAAGAAGCAGAAAAGAAAGTGTGAGTGGCACTGAGTGCCGGGGATAGAAAGAGAAAATTCAATTTTCTAAGGGAAAAATCCAAATAAGTTAAAAACCTTAGCCCAGATTAACAATAAATAACTAACTAAATAAATAAATAAATATCTGCTCCAAATCCATGGAGGAAAGAGCCCTGGAGAAGGCATTGGCACGAGGCTACCACAGGACCTGCTGCTTACTGTGAACCTGCCCAGTGGGACACAGGTTCCAGCTGAAATCTGTGCCATGTCTTGCAGCCATCCACCACTGAGAACTTCATCGCTGGGGGACAGTTTGGCTTCCACCCCCAGGCCAAAGAAACACCAAGAAATAACAGGAAAGCCCTGCTGTTTCTGCCTGAACCAGCTGACAAATCCCTGCAGCAGCTGGGGGCCCACCAGAGCTTGTGCTGACTGGGACTGTAGAACTCTGAAAGGGGCTGCAGCCAGAACTGAGGTGCAACTTGACTTCAGAGGACAAGAATAAAGATGAAGTAGGGAGACAGACACCAAAGGACTAAAGGGCTCAGAGAAACCTGGAATTTCCTCCAATCCTGGTGCTAAAATTACCCAACTGAACCAAACTAAAGGTCTTAGTTGTGTCAAACGCCGCAGGATGCTCTCCAAACCCACGGTCTGTCCCTGTTTTAGATGTGTGACATTTTGCACGTAAAAACAGCCCAGGATGTTGGGGGAGGCAGCTTGTCCTTGGCTGGGAGGCTGCCCTGTGTCTGTGGGAGGTTTGTGGGATGCACACAGAAGCAGAGGCAGTTTCCCAGGCTGGCCCTGCACAGCCCAGCCCCAGCAGGGCTTTGGGGGCTTTTTGGGGGCTCCTGCTGCCCTCCCCAGCCGTGGGCACACCGAGCTGCTCTGCTTCTGTGCTGCTCCAGACCTCACAGCCTGGGAATGATCCAGCCCCAGATCTACCCCTGGTTGTGTGCCAGGACAGGAGGGCTGACGCTGCTCCTCAGGGCTGGCACAGGCACTGGCCTGGGTCACCGACAGCCTCCTGAGGGACAGGGTGAGCTCACAGACGGGGAGTGACAGCCACGGTGCTACACAATGCACTCCTCCCCTCCATTCCAGAATGTTCCACAGCAGCTCAACCTGTCCAAGCCCCACTCCAGCTCCTCTCCCCTCCACCAGGCAGAGAGCATTCAGCACGGGTCAGATCCCACGCTGATCCTTTGACCCGAATCCTTGGATAGATAACTGCACTCAGAATCCTGTCAGGCAAGTGGAGAGCTGAGTGGAGCAATTCCTCCAGTTCCTTGTGCTGCCCCGTGCCCCAGCACAGACGCTGAGGGCACAGAGCAAGGGACAGCAGTGACAGGAAAGCTGCCCTTCCACCCCAGCTCCTCCAGCTGTGCCACACCTGCAGCACCCTGGGGTCACCCCTGTGCCTCTCATTCACCAAGGAGAAACACAGAGAGAGCAGCCTCAGAGAGAGAGGAGCCTGTGCTGCTGGGTGTGCCCGGGCAGCATGGCTGGGATGCAGTGAGGGCTGCAGCTCCTCCCGAGGGCAGCTCCAAGCTCTGCTCTGTGACAGTGACAGCACCCAGGGAACGGCTGGAGCTGTGCCAGGGCAGCTCAGGCTGGAGATCAGGGAAAGGCTCTTCCCCCAGAGGGTGCTGGGCACTGCCCAGGCTCCCCAGGGAATGGGCACAGCCCCGAGGCTGCCACAGCTCCAGGAGCGTTTGGACAGCGCTGCCAGGGATGGACAGGGTGGCATTGTTGGGGTGTCTGTGCAGGGCCAGGGGCTGGGCTGGGTGATCCTGTGGGTCCTTTCCAGCTCAGGAGATTCTCTGGTTCTGTGCATTCCTGCAGTTGGCAGACTGTGGGTAGAAAGCCACACACTGGAGATTTAGTATTATCTCAGTGCTTTTGGAGGGGCCACTCTGAGCCCTGGGGCAGAGCTCTGCACTGGCAGTGATGGAATTTCTGTGGGGGTTCTTTTAGAGAGCAACTCTTATCCCCAGAAGTGATTTAACACCAGAGACAGAGGTGTTGGCACAGCCGACAAACCAGGGACAGATCTGGGGAGAGAGCTGCAAAAGGCCAGCCACATATTTTAGAATTATTTTCCTGAGGAAGATTTGATGAGATGTGAACTTCATTATTTGCTAATGTTGCAGCACAGAGCCTTGTCCAAAGCCCAGGAGAGTCAGAAGGAATCTTTCCATTAACTTCACTGATTGTAAGTGAGATTGTGACAGATGTACTCCCTTTCCCTTCCTCCTCAAATATTTTAAATCAAAGAGCAAGAGCAGCTGGATGTGTCCTTTTCTGGAGGAGGGCATCGTTCCTTCTTAGGGCTGCTCATATAAATAACCCCAGGGGAGCCTTTCAGGTGCCCATAACAAGTCAGATGGTCTGAGGGTAATAAAGCTTCAGAGAAGGGGAAGTGAGGCAAGAGGCACTAAATTCCCAAAGCACACCCGTGGCTGAAGGGCCAGGAGGAGCAGGGCCTGCACCAAGGATAAAAGCTCTTTGCAGACAACAACAAAACCATCCTCAGGCCTTCAGCTTGAGCCAAACCTTCCTGCTATGTGTCAGCCTAGAAAAAAACTTTCTGAGAGCCACCAGAAAACACCCCTGGCACATCCCAGAAGGAGAGAATGGCCTGGAGATCTGGGCTGTGGGGCAGTGCCCCAGGCAGAGAAGCTCTGCTGAAAGGAAGGGCAAGGCAGAGACTCAGCCTCAGCTCTTTGGCCGAGCAGAGCCCCAGACCAGGCAGGGAGAGGCACGGGGATGGAGGGGCTGAACCAGAACACCAACAGTGGTAGGTTTTCAGAGGCTTCAGCAGGGTCTGCTGCTGGGAAATGTTCCCCCTGCCCCGAGGCAGAGCTCTGCAGGTCTGTGGGAGCTCCCAGCTGGTGTCAGGCACTCGTCACACACCAGGGAATGGCTCACTGGAGTTGAACCAGGTCACCTTTCCAGCACCACCTGCACTCCCACCCACATGGAAGCTGAGCTGGTGTCCCATGGGAAGGCTGCGAGGGGCACTTGGAGCTTTGCAGAGCCCATGCCCAATGCTCTCGTGGGGCTGAGGCCAGTGGGCAGCTCTGGAGTTCACTGCTCCAGGCAGCAATGCCAAGAATAAAGCAGGGAACCTTTGTTCCAGTGCATTTTTGTGGAGTTTTAAAGTAAAAAACCCAACTGGGAGCTAAAGGAAGCTGATAGTGATGGAAGCAGGGCATAGATTGAGTTGCAATATCTGGGCAGGGGTCCAACAAGAGGGGAAGGGAAGTTTACTGATTCTGGCACGCTCTTAATGGAGCATTGCTTCCAGCTCCTCACCTCTGTTTACACTTCCATGGAGTGTGATAGGATCAGCAATCAGGAACCAGGAGAGGCTCAGCACGCAGAATGTGCTTATAAAGATTTCATTCTTCACAGTGTCAAAAGCAACTTTCTGGAGGCCAATTTAATTGTTGTCAATACCAGTTGCAAATTGGCCTTAACATTTTAAATTGATGTTTTCTGTAAACTGCTCTGATTAATGGAAGAAAAAGATTGTGTTTCTGCCTTTCTTCTGAAGATCTAATGGAGGTAACAAACAATAATTGATCTCTCAAGACACGGAGAGGCAAACAGGGAGAGTCGAACCTGCTACAGAAATGATTTTCCCCATCCACAGAAGAATGGCACAGTACAGAACAGCTGATTAGAATGTGGGCTTGGTTGGGTTTGTTCCCTAAGGAAACTCGGAGCAGCTTTAACTAAAGTACCTTCACTGCAGGCAGAAGGGGTTTGACTGGAAATTGCCACCGTGGTGTAAAATCTGAGCTCTGGAAAATCCCAAACTTGCTGGCCAGAGCCTCAGCCCACATCTCCTAGTGACTTGAAGAGATTGAGAGTCAATCCCAGTCGGAGATCAAATTTCCAGAGCATCTAAATGTGGGTTCCCCTGTGGACTTTCTCACAGAAACCCTAAAACCTCTACTCGAGTCTGAGGGACTCGGCTCTGTGGTACCAAGCAGCCCTCCCTGAGCAGGGCCATCCCTCTCAGCCCTGCTCCTGACTGCACTCCCACATCTCAGCATCTCACCTCCTCCTCCTGAGCTGATTCTGCTGGTGAATGAGCGAAACCATGATGTAGGAATGTGAGAACTCCAGAGCCAGGAGAGAGAGTGGCCATGGCAGAGGTGTGAGAGGGAGGGGATGGAGCCCTCAGTTCCATCACTGGTGTGGCTCAAGCTCCTGGGAAACCGGAGCTTGGGAAGTGTGACAGGGCACTTATCCCTTATCCAGGACAGGACAAGGGCATGGCCTGACCTCCCCCCGTTTAGGTGTTCTGGTCCAGAACTGTTCCCGTTTCTGCTGCTGCGTGTTCTGAGAACAGCATTTCTCTGCCATTCCCAATCCCAGTGTACAGACCCAGGAACTGGGAAAGCTGCCAAATGTATCAGGTTGGACCTCCTACACACACAGAGACTCCATCCTCCCTAACTCCGTCCCACCACTCCCTGTCAGTGTTCCTGTGACTCCTGCACCCATCCGTCCCACTTCCCAGGATCCCATTATCCCATCAGCCCAGGATCTGCTCCTAAATCCAGCAGCTGTTACAAATACCAGGCAGACAGTGGTAGGACAAGGGGAATGGTTTTAAACTGGAAGAGGAGAGATTTAGACTGGATATCAGGGAGCAATTCCTCCCTGTGAGGGTGTGAGGCCCTGGCACAGGTGCCCAGAGCAGCTGTGGCTGCCCCTGGATCCCTGGCAGTGCCCACGGCCAGGCTGGACATTGGGGCTTGGAGCAGTCTGGGACAGTGGGAGGTGTCCCTGCCATGGCAGGGGTGGCACTGGATGATATTTAAGGTCTCTGCCCACCCAGGCCGCTCTGGGATGCTGTGGTGCCAAAGCTCCCAGGGCTGGGGGTGCAGGGGGCTGGGAGCTGCTGTGGAGCAATTTGGGATCACTCAGAGCGTCCCCAGAGCCCCTCAGTCCCTCCAACGTGTTGGGTACAGCCTGCACAGGATTCCCTGACTTTTTCCACATCTATGCCCCTTCTCCACTGGAGCACCGTGCCAGAAAATCTTGCTTCAGTGCACTTCCACATTATCCCTGTGTTTTGGTGTGGAGCTCTCAGCAGGCTGAGTTGCACAGGAAGGTTTTGTTTCAAAGTAAATCTGTCACCTTAGTCCTCCCTCCTGCTCACAACTTCCATTAGTCTGGCTTGAAAAAAAAAAATTTAAAAAAAAATAAAAAAAATAAGGCTGTTGCCATAGTAACCCCCCAGTTTGCAGATATCGTCCGGCTGATCAGCACCGTGCTGGCCTCGTGGCTCCGGGCCTGCACACTGCCCAAGGAATGCTAAATTCCACCAAAACGCTTGGAGCAAGCACCTGGTGTTTATCCCGTGGTTCTGGATGCGTGGATCCTGTGAATGTCATTATCCTCTCTTTGTGTACACACTCACACCCTCCACCTCCTCCTTGTTTCCCCACAACAGCCAGACTTTCTGATTTATTTTTTAAATCTCTTTCAGATTTGTCACCGGTTAGCTGCTTTAACACACAAACCGCTGCCGTCAGCCACGGCAGATATCTGGGTGTGAGACACCAGAAATGACTGCAAATCTTGCTGCCTTTCAGTCCTCACAAAATTCACCGGGAAATAAATCTGCACTGGGGATATTTTGTTGTCTTGTTAGTGGGGCAGAGTTTTCCCAGAGGTTCTTTTACACAGATTACCCTAAAACTTTACAGCTCAGGAAAAGGCTCAGGAGAGCAGAATAAACCAATACCCAGAGGCAGCAGCCGGTGTGGCTGTGGGAGCTCAGGCTGTGCCTGGCAGTGCCCCTGGGCAGCCAAACCTCTCACGGATGGCTATCCCCCAACCCCTGGCAGCCCTGGTACAGGGAGGGTGGGTGTCCAGAGCAGCAAGATTAAGGAAAGATAAGCAAAGAAATATTTATCCATTAAACAGATCCGTTTGGGATCAGGACAATTAGGCTCTCTACATTCCAGCTCCTTCTTCTGGCTCTCCAAGCCATCCCTTCTCCTGTATTTCTGGGCTTTAAAACTGTTTGGGACAAAGTCTTTGCTTTCCGGTGCATGTTGGGGGAGTACTGACAGCATCCAGCCCTGTGCAGGGTAACAGAGCCTACAGGAGTGAGGATCCTAAATCCTTAACCCCACAGAGGAGAGCAGCTGGTGTCCAAAGGGAGGATCCTAAAGCCTCCACCCCACAGGAGAGAGCAGCTGGTGTCCAAAGGGAGGATCCTAAATCCTCCACCCCACAGGAGAGAGCAGCTGGTGTCCAAAGGGAGGATCCTAAATCCTTAACCCCACAGGAGAGAGGTCCAAAGGGAGGATCTTAAATCCTCCACACCACAGGAGAGCAGCAGGTGTCCAAAGAGAGGATCTTAAATCCTTAACCTCACAGAGGAGAGCAGCAGGTGTCCAAAGGGAGGATCCTAAATCCTCCACACCACAGGAGAGAGCAGCTCTCCTCTCATCTCCCCCATCCCAGCAGCACCTACCTCTCCCCACTCTGCTGGACTGATCCTCCCCCTTGGCAATGATATTTTCGGTGCCAGGACACTGAGTAACAGTTCCCCTAAAAATGTTCTGAGACAGAAACTCTGACATTTTCGGGTGGCTCAGAAAATGCATTCTTAACCCATTTGGGATTTTCCTGGGAGGGAAGGCATTGGGGCTTTCCATACCATGGGATGTGCTGGCACGAAAAGCAGATGGAGTGGCACTGACTTACCCTAGCTCCTACAGATCCTCAAAGATTCAAAGCTGGTCCTGTTCCTTTCTTTTCAAATGTCAAGGAATGGCAAGGGGAGTATGGAGAAAAGCAAAACCCCGTTCCTGGAACACTCCGGGTGTTTTCCATGTGGTTTCCCTAATTCTTCACCCACCTGCACCTTAAGTAGTTTCTTACAGCAGAGGCAGGGGCTGGAAAACGACCGGGGGATGGTTTTACACCTGCTTTGTATTCCCCCGAACAGCTGTAAATGACAACACAAACTGCGAACAGCAGGCATTGGAACGCCTTCCACACACACTCCTGCGCTGATCCTCGGCAAATTAATTCAAATAGTTGCTGGGGATTTGGGGGAGAAACTCGCTAATTCAGTCAATGAGGAAAGGAAGAATTGGAAGCACAGCCCGGCTGATTCGGGGGATGGGAGAGAGGGGAAGGGATGGGTGAGGGAAAGGTATTGATAACCTGAGGGAATCTGGATCCCCCTGGGAAGGCATTGATAACCTGAGGGAATCTGGATCCTCCTGGGTTTTAGGGGAAGGCATTGATAACCTGGAGAGAATCTGGATCCCATGGGCTTTAGGGGAGGCATTGATAACCTGAGGGAATCTGGATCTCGCTCAGCTTTAGGGGAAGGCATTGATAACTTGAGGGAATCTGGATCCCCATGGGCTTTAGGGAAGGCATTGATAACCTGAGGGAATCTGGATCCCACGGGCTTTAGGAAAGGGCCCGAGCCCTGCAGAGCCCCTGGCCCCGGGGCAGAGCCCCTCCCGATGTGATGCCCAGGGTGGAGGTGGCCCCACGCCGCTCTGCCTGGCCTTGGCTGGAGATGTTTGCTGCCATTTCCACAAAGATTAAAGGCCTCTCCTGCATTTGCTCACATTCACAACAAGCTCCGAATGTGCCTCTGGGTGCAAGGCACTGCTGAAAGCAGCACTCTGAATACATCCATCTCTGCAACATCCTGACTCAAATGGCTTATTAAAAGCCTTCCCCAGATAGATCAGGCTAATCAGAGCCCTGGCCTGGCTTGTTTGCTGCATTCCAAGTGGAGATCCTGTCAAGGAGCTGTTCTTCACACCTGCAGGGCCCCCTGTCCCCAGCACAGGTGAAGAGCAGATTTTTAACACTGGGAAAAGTCTCCCTGTGGTCAGCACTTCCCTGGCACCTCTGGAGCTGGATTCAGACCAGTGCATTCCCCTGGAGAGGAAAATGGATATCCTGGGAATGAAGAGATCAACAGAATATAAAACTAGGCCAGAGCCTTTCCTCCAGCAAAAAAGAGTCTTGTCCTTGCCCTTGCAGCCTCCTGCTCCTGGAGGTGCTCAGAAGTTGCAGAATTCCAGGCACAGATTTTACCTCCCTGCCTCGTGCTCAAGCAGGGACACCTGGGGACCCTTCACTGCTGAAAGCATTCCACAGGGATCACAGGGACAGCCGTGTCCTGAACAGATTTGGAGAAATCCTCCACCCACACAGCTTCCCACAGTCTCACAGTCCTGAATATCCCTTTTCTCCCAGGCTGGGATTGACACCAGGGGAAACTGCACGGAAAAGAGTTGGTGTGGAAGAGGCAGGAGGAGGCTGAGAATAAAGGAACACTTCAGACATGTGCTGTCTTGGAGGATCAGAGATCTGTACCGGCTGTGGGGCAAGATTTGAGTCCCCTTGATTCCTGAGGATTTCCCAAACCCAGCCCATGTCCCAGCACTACCACAGAGCACTGATTTACACCAGAAAAACGTTCCAAATCCTTACAAGGGGTTATCTGGGGCTTGTTCTTGGCTTGGAGAACAATAATGAGATGACCCTGCATGTCTGCCAGTCCTGAGCTGGCCACCTCTGTATTCCCTGGGCACTCAGAAAACGCCCCTGGGACCAGAACTGGGAATATTGCAGGTGCTTTGCTTTGCCACGTTTTGAGAAAAGCAAACCTACCCTTTGCATCTGAGTTCCAAAAGGCCTTCAAATATCCTTTGAAGGCCAGAAATATTTCAAGTATTTTGAAAACCAGAAGGCCTTCAAAAACATTTGCAGGCTGAAAGAGCTGAGGGTGTTCAGTCTGGAGCAGAGAAGCTTTGGGGTGACCTCATGGTGGCCTTGCAGGATCTGAAAGGAGCTACGAGAAAGATGGAGGGGGACTGTTTCCAAGGGCCTGGAGTGACAGGACAAGGGGGAATGACTTTAAGGTGAGGGAGGGTAGATTTAGACAGGATATTGGGAAGGAATTGTCCCCTGTGAGGGTGGGCAGGCCCTGGCACAGGTGCCCAGAGCAGCTGTGGCTGCCCCTGGATCCCTGGCAGTGTCCAAGGCCAGGATGGACACTGGGGCTTGGAGCAGCCTGGGACAGTGGGAGGTGTCCCTGCCCATGGCAGGGGTGGCACTGGATGGACTTTAAGGTCCCGTCCAGCCCAAACCATTCCGTGATTCCGTGCCCCATGGATGCTGTGGGAGGCAGTGATTCGAGATGAGAACCCAGTCAGAATTTCTGCACTGCTGCTGCTGTCCATCAGCGTCACTGTGACAGGAGCTGCCCTCGCCCTCTCTGACACTGCACTTGACTGTGGAGGTTGCAGGGGAGCTGCCCCTGGCTCCAGCTCCATGTCCTGTGCCAAATGCAGCACCTTCTTCAGCTCAGTGCTGCTCACTGTGACTGTCCCCAGCCCGCAGGAAGCGCTGACATTTCTCACACCCCTCAGCCCTGCCTGGGTTCGCTGGGTGGGCACAGAGCAGATGAGTGGTGCTGACCTTCACAGCAGATGTCAGCACAGATAACATGGCCAAGGAGGAAAGGCAGGGGAAATGAGCTCAGAGCTTTCCTTCCAACACCCCCACAAAGCCCTGCTGGGATGGAGACTTGAAAGTGCCGATGGAGACGAGATGGATTTGTGTAATCCCACATTCATCAGCTTTCACCTGTTGCTCACAGCACAAACACTGACCCAACCTGAGCCCTGTGGGCTGGAGCGACACTCCTGGCACAGGATGGGCTGTGGTTCACACTGATCAGGGGGTGCACAGCTGGAGCACAGCTGGAGCTGTGCTCTGACCTGAGCCACACTGCCAAAACAGCTGCACTGCATGGAAACAGGGAACAGAAATGTCCATGGAAGCGAGGGGGGTGGGAGAGAAGAACTGTCCTGTCATTCCAGAGGGCAGAGCTTGATTCCCAGAGGGATTTTGATTCTCCAAAGAGGCAATAACCTCTGGAGAGATGCTCTGCAGACACTTGGGGTGCTCAGGCCCTGCAGACCCCAGGGTGGGAAGGGTGTCCTGCCTCTCCCAGCTGACCCCCACAGGCCAGGGAAGGGGGCCTTGCAAAGGAAGAGGCTGAAGCCTTCTCAAACCAGGGGCCTTCTCTGAAGAACAACAGTCTCCCTGTCGAGGGCAGGGACACCTACTTCTCTTTTCCCTTTAGACAAGAATTAGTTAGACCTGGGACTTCCACATCAAAGCTCAACAGAGAAGTTAAAACTAAACGCAGCCCAGGCCCTGCTGTGCCACCACAGAGCTCAGGGAGCTCTGAAATCACTGCCTGGGGAAATCACTGAGCACTCGAATGAGTCCTGAACTCTCCCTCAGGCATTCAGTGCTGGGGACAGTGCCCATGGCAGGGTGGGCTGGACATTCCCACCTGTCACCCTCTGAGGGCTGTCAGAGGGCTTGGATGAGGCCAGGCTGGACAGGGCTTGGAGCAGCCTGGGACAGTGGAAGGTGTCCCTGCCATGGCAGGGGTGGGATGGGATGAGCTATAAGGTCCCTCCCAACTGAAACCATTCCAGGATTCCATGTGCTGGTTTAGATAGGATATTGGGAAGGAATTATTCCCTGTGAGGGTGGGGAGGCCCTGGCACAGGTGCCCAGAGAAGCTGTGGCTGCCCCTGGATCCCTGGCAGTGTCCAAGGCTAGGTTGGACATTGGGGCTTGGAGCAGCCTGGGACAGTGGGAGGTGTCCCTGCCATGGCAGGGGTGGGAAGGGAGGTCTGCAAGATCCCTTCCCACCCAAACCACTCTGGGATTCTGGGATTCTGGAGGAGCAGCAGCTGCCATGTGGGAGATGGGCTCCTCTCCACCCTTCCCTGAGGAATGCCCTCCCAGGCAGTGCAGAGCTGCAGCCCTGCCCGAGCTGCTCCGCTTGGACTCTGCAGCCTCAGAGCCAGCCCAGCTCCATTTGTCACTGTCACCTGCAATCATCCTGTTCACTGACACCACAGCAGCCTCATGGAAAAATGAAGCCAAGGTTTATTTAGCAAGACTTAGGGGCACCCTTCCAATTATAAGTTTGGAAACAAAAGTTCCAAGTCAAACAAACACAGAACTCAATCAGCCGGTGTGCAGTGAGGACTATCCTTTCTGGCTGCTTAACCTCCCATCCTCTGGGCTCCTCACACAAGCCACAGCCACAGACCTGCTGCTTTTCAGGTGCCCACAAAAACCCCTACAGCTGTAGGCTCCTTGAGCCAATTTGCAGCACGAGTGAGCAGTGCCTTGCCTGGATACTGCTTCTTTTTCCTCCAGCTGCCCCTATTTACTTCTTTTTTGTTTTCTCTTTTCTTCCCCTTCTCCCCAAAAAACAAACATTGGTGATTTTCTGCTCCACGCCATGGCTGACCAGCTTTGTTCTATTTAACAAGTTAGGACACATTCTAGTTTTCCAATCTGTACTTCCTTCCCAATGGAAGGATTTTAGGATCCACTTCTACAATTTCATGATTCCCACAATAACCTGAAGTTCAGCTGAGTGACCAAATACAGACAGAATGCAGCATTGCCCAGTTCCGACCATAAAACATTACAAGAAAACATTACAAGAAAACACGACTTGTTTTATGAGCTCATGATCTTTGTAAGGGATCAGCTTTCTGTCTGATATGATCTATGAGGAGCTGTCGATGGTGGCCACAGCTGAGCCAGGAACAAGTTCTTTTTGGGCAGGTTCTCCCTGCCCGGCTCTGCCAAGGGCTGGTGAGAGGTTCAGTCCAGCTGGCTGCCCCGAGGCTGTGCTGGGACTCCTCTCCTTTGTGCCTGGCTTTGGGAATGTCTCCGAGGTGTGTTCCTGCCTGCTCCAGCCCTGGCTGGACTGTGATGGCTTTTCCCCCTCACACAGCCTGGGCAAACGTCACCCAAGCAGAGCTGGGTCCTATTAATGTCCTGCTTTCCCTGCTGTGCCTCTGTGCCTTGATGTCACACCCCAGACCCCAGCAAGGACCAAGAGTTCCTGATTGGGTGCTGTCACCCTGCAATGTGGCCATCTGGTCACACCACCTGTGCTCTGGTCCTTGCATCCTTCTGTGCCTCCACTTCCGCACTAAGAACTCTTAGAAATGTCTCTTGGAATCCTCAGCTCCTCACAGACAGCAGACAGGAGTTCTGCAATCAGCAGTTCCCCTCCAAACACTCCCATTTGTCTTTTCTCAGATTTGACAGTGCCTGAGCATAGCACCTTAAGCCAGACTTCCAGCACCCAGCTGGTCCCTTCAGCTGTGAGCAAAGAATTCCTTCTGCACCTTCCTTCTGGGCTTGTCTGCCCTGACTGAGCAACAAGAGCCAGTGGGAGGAGACAGCGTGTCTTCAGAAGGTATTAATGGCACATGTTGGGGGAGAAGAAATGGGAAGGTCTTATGGAAATTATTGCTTAGCAAAAGATGCTGAAGCATCAGAGGAAATAGAAATGAAGACAAACTTTGAAATACCAGCCAGTGGACAGCTGGAGAAAAAAGGGTTCAAGCTGAATGATGTTACAACAGAAACTTGCATTTCCTCTGGAGTGGATCCGAAAGTAGAAAAACCAGTTTTGTAAGATTTAAATATATAATAGCTATGGTAATATGAGGACTCTCATAGGCTGTATGCAAATGATGTAGAATTTGTATCCCATTCT
This sequence comes from Origma solitaria, assembly GCA_013397895.1. NCBI lineage: Eukaryota > Metazoa > Chordata > Aves > Passeriformes > Acanthizidae > Origma > Origma solitaria. The sequence goes on along the minus strand of VZRL01006893.1, from coordinate 86,877 downwards.
AGATTGGTTAGTAGAAATTGGAATATTCATCATGGAAGCTGTTTTACCTTGTTGCACGGGCCAGATGCCCTTTCTTGCCTCTCTTGCAACTTCCTNTCTCTGTCCTTGCCAAGAAATCAACGCTACAGGCACAGAATCCCAAATCCCTGAGGCTGGAAAAGTCCTCCCAGCCCATCGAGTCCATCCTGTGCCCAATGCCCACCCTGTCCCCAGCCCAGAGCTCTGAGGGCCACGGCCAGGCCTTCCTGGGACACCTGCAGGGATGGGCACTGCAAACCTCCCTGGGCAGCCCTGCCAAGGCCTGAGCACCCTTTCCATGGAGAAATTCCTCTTAATATCCACCCTGAGCCTCCCCTGGCCCAGCCTGAGGCCGTTCCCTCTCCTCCTGTCCCTGTTCCCTGCGAGCACAGCCCGACCCCCCCGGCTGTCCCCTCCTGGCAGGAGCTGTGCAGAGCCACAAGGTTCCCCTGAGCCTCCTTTGCTCCAGGCTGAGCCCTTTCCCAGCTCACTCAGCCCCTCACAGGACTCATTCTCTGGACCCTTGTCACCCTAAGGCTGATGTCAGAGCTGTCCCCTGATCCTGCCTGGCCCTGTGCACTGGCCATAATCCCTCATTCCTTGTGATTCTATCCTGGGGCACAACCACAAATCCTCTCAAGAGCCAGTCCCAAGCTTCAGATATGCAGAAGCGTCTCCCCCTTCCAGACAATTTACCTCAGGAGCTGTTCTCCAGACCAAGGCTTTATCTCACAGATCCAAATTCACACACAAAATCCCAGGGCTCACTGGCTTTGGGGTGAAGATGGGAAAGCAAAGGAATCCCTCTCAGCTCTCAGGGGAAGTGTTTTGTCCCCAGCAGCAGGGGAGGCTTCCAGAGGACACTGTCACCTGGGCCTGTCTCCACAGGGTGAGGACATTTCACCAAACCCTTCAAACTGTCACAAACCAGCCCTGCCTCAGCCAAGGCTCCTTTCCCTCCCAGCTGAGCCCACAGCTCCCGCTGGTTTCCTTCAGACCCTTCCCCAGCGGGGACCACGAGAAAAGCGAGTGACACCGGGCAGGAAATGCCACCAGAAACTGCCAGGGGAGGCTGAGCAGCCTGAGAGGGGAGGAGGGCACATCTCTGTCCCACGGCCGGCCCAACACCGATGGAGCATCTGCCCCAGCCCCTGAGCAAAGGGCACTGCTGGACAGTGACCCAGGATTATGGATTATCCACCCATGCAGCATTACATCAATCAGAGCAATGTGTGCAGCTAGGAGGCTGCAATCCCTGGGCCACTGGGGAAATCAAGGCAAAAAGAAATCACTTTTTTTTTTTTACCAAAAGAAGCTGAAAACAACCCAACAGGTGCCCTAATTCCCAGGCCAGCACTCCTGGAGCATCTCTTGGAGCTCCTGGGACGCCCTCTAGGTCACCTTCTGCACTGTCCCAGATTATTCCTGCAGCTCACCTGGATCCCCAGCCCTATGGAATTCTCTGTCCTCAGCTGCTGTGTGCAGGGAGCTCGGTAATGCCTCACAGCACATGTGTTCTGTGGGAAATACACAGCTCAACACCAGCTCCGGGTACAACCTGAATTTACACCTCAGTGGTTGTGAATTTTTAAAACGCCTGGAGAGGAGAGCCGCTCCGCTCAGCAGAAACCTGAAAGAATCATCACCACTGATCCCTGCACTCCCCTGCTCTGCCTGATTGCCTTTTAAAGCCATTTGCCATCCTAATTTTACGTTTACAAAGCCTGCTGTTGTTCAGGGCGATGTTCTGCTGCTCCTAACACAGCTCTGAGGAAAGAGAGAGCAGCACTTACCTGGGTTGCTCTTGGAGGTGCGCACTGGGGTGTAATGGTTTTTGGAAGAGGTCCTGACTGGGGTGTTTTCTTTGGGGGAGGTATCTATGGCCGAGATTGTCTCTCTTTCACAGTGTCCGATTGGGATTGGTCCCTGCTGCCTTAGGATGTCAGCCAGAGCCCTGCAGAGACAGAAAAAAGGAAAAAAAATTATTTTCGCACAGCAGCTAGAATTCAGTATCTGTACTTGCACAGTCCATGAATCCAGGAGCAGTTGGATTTCTACCATAAACAGAAAAAAAAAAAAAAGCAACAACAGTAATAACAATAAAATAAAAAAATATGGCTTAAAAGCTCTGTTTCTTTCTGTGAATCTGCTGCAAGTATTTCCAGGCTTGCCTGGCTATTGTTTGGTTTCTCATCTGCTCCCTCTAATTCACTTCAGCCCAGGGTTATGGTCCCTCTCCATCATTTCCCAGAGCAGACAAACTGTTCCTGGCACATAAAGCACTGCCTCCGTCAGGAGCCACTGCTGGCCACAGCCCTGGCACCTCCTCAAAGTGACACCAAAACTGCCCTGCCCATGGCAAACTCCTTTAAAGGTGACTCAGGTCAGGAGTCTGGTCCCCACATCCTGAAATCCCTGGTTTTTTCTGCAAAAAGCTCAAACCCCAGCAGTGCTGGGAGTGTTTCTTAAAGGAGAATCATGAGCCAGAGAAAAAGGATTAAACAACTTCCAGGGGTTGATGTCAACACAGCTCTGAGCCTGCCTGGAGCTTTGTGCTCCTCAGGGATTGCTTTAATGGCTCAGGTCTCCCTGCTATTCCCAGGAAAAAGCAATGTCACACAGTTCAGACACAGCCAATGTTTTCCCTTTGGATACTCCAAGATTTTTTCCTCTCTCTGTGAATATCATGAGCACAGTGGGATAATTACAGTGTGAAATGCCCTGATTTTCCTAGCGCAGCCACAAGCTCTCTCTTGACCCCCAGGAAAAGCAGGAAGGGGGAGACTTGTGTGGTTTGTAAGGGACAGTGGCACTTGAAAGCTGATGGAGTTTGAAAAGCTCTTTTCTCCTGGCACAGGGAACATGTCTGGTGTCCCCTCTGGCACCAGGGAAGATGTCAGGAGGAGAGATCCCTGCATTGCTTATTAACGAGAAGGATGCTGGTGTTGCTCATATCCACTGGCCTCCCTTAAATGCCACATTTCTGGGCTTTCAGATGAGAAATAGTTTGGGACCTGAGTCTGTTCCATTTTCCAAATCATTTCCTCTCCAGGCTCCTGTCCCTGTGCATAATGGATTGCAATACTAATGTGCTCCACAGAAGGAACTCTTGGAGGATCTCAGAGGCTCCCGAGGAGGATTACATTAGTTCAGCACCATCCTGTACAGAAACGGGATATTTTTACCCTTTTTTGATTACTTATTGATTGTAGAGAGAGCAGACCTGGAGGCTATAACCAACCATGGAATATCTGTGTGTGCACACAGACTGATCCTCAAGGAGGGAAGGGATTGTTGTTTGTAAGGACAGGAGAGCACAGGGTGTGCCAAGAGAGAGGTGACAATGACAGCAATGAGAGAGCGGTGCTGAGCCTTGTCCCAGGGCAGGACTGCCTTTGTTTGCTCCTAAGGAAAGGAGGAACTGGTGTTTGTTTGGTGAGGAACTGGCATTTAGTGAGGAGCTGGTGTTTGTTTGCTGAGGAACTGGTGTTTGGTGTTCTCCCAGGGCAGATGGATTCCTTCCCTCTGACTGGTACAGAGCTGTGGGTGCTCCTCCCTGTGTCCAGCCGTGCCTGAGGTGTCTGTAATTGGTCCCCAACCCACAGGACACATTTGACATTTTGGCTCCTGGCCCAAGGTCATGGAGAACGTGAGTGACAGAACAAGGACTCGAACCTGTCCTGAGGCTCCTGCCCCGGGTGACACCACATGGTTCCCTCCTGAGGAGAGGATCATTCACCCCATAACCCCGGATTTCCCAGGATTTCCAGCACCTCCCCACTGCCTCAGACCCTGCTGAGGGGGAGGCCAAGGAGCTCTGTCTGTCTGGCACCACCCCAGCACATCCCATTGGAGACATCCCATTTTTCACGGGCAGCAGGTTGGCAGGACCGAGCCCTCGGTACATATCTCCGAGATATATTAAGCATCAGATGAGCATTTAATGGCATCTGCAGTACAGAAACACTGAGAGCCATTTTTCAATCACACACATTGCATTAGGACCGTTATTTACTGGCCCACAGTGGTTTGGGCTCGTTTTGAACACTTGTCCGAGACACTCGTAGTGTCAAGGGTGCAATCACTCAGAGAGCAGAGGATAACATTAAAGCAGGGTGGATAACACCAGAACACCCCATTTCAATTATTTTATGGAGCCAGCTGGGCAGGAACAGGCAGGGCAGGGACTTGGAGAGGGCAGAGATGTGGAGCTGGAGGTTCCGGGGGTGGAAATGGGAGAGTGCAAACCAGTTCTGCCTGAAGCTTAACCTCAGCTAAAAGAGACCCAACACTCCACTAGCGGGCACAGAGCAGGGCTGTTCATGGGGCTAGGAGGCAAGGGAGACAAAAGGCTGGGGTTTAACAGGAAAAAGTCACAGTGGGAAAGCAAAACACTGGAACAGAGAGGCTGAGGGACCTCCACCCTTGGAGATGTAATTCAGCTTGCAAAGGCCCTGAACAGTCCCCTCTACTGACATTGGCCTTGCTTTAAGCAGCATGAGGACCTCCAGAGGTCCCTCCCAACCTGATTTCTGCTTCCATTGAGTCTGGGACCACCTTGCACTGCAGGTCAGGCTGTTTCTCCTTATTCTCTGAATGGGCTGGATGCAGCCCTGCCAGAACACCTTCCCTGTGTCCTGCATGGACAGTTTACCTCCATTCACTAAAAATAATTAAGGTAATTCAAGTTGTTCCCTGGAACAACTGAAGCTAGCGAGAAGTGAGAATCTGAGCCCTCTCAGACATTCCCTACCTGAGAGCTGAACCTGGAGCCTGCTGCCCTCCAAGAGGACAAAACCAGAAGCCCAGAACAACATTTCAGTTTGTGATCTTTATTGCAAAGAAAACCACAGCTGAGGTACCTGATAAGAACAAATTTAAACCCTTTTTTGGTTTTCATCCTGAAGGGATAGTAACATCAAGAGCCACTCTCTGGGTTGGTTGCTGGTCACAACTTAACAAGAAAATGATTTTGGGTGCCAGACACCTGGAAGGGAAGAGTCTTTTACACCCAGACATAGTGAAGAAATCCCAGGAAAGTGATGCCTGACTTGTCAGACCTTGCATGAGATAAATTGGACAAAACTGTCTGAAGCAGCCCTGGCTCCTTTGTGTGTGGGACTAAAGCTGTGTGAGCTCAGCAATGCTGGGGGTGTCACCTTCTCATCCCCTAAACACCCCAATCTGGGTGCCCTGAGTGCTCACTGCTCACCCTCCACATGTCTAACAGAGGGAAAAAAGGCTGTTCAGAGCAGCAGAACAAAACAATAAAGGTGGAGGAGAAAGTCCAGCTTGGATGGAGCTGGTTTGTTCTGTGCCAACTCAGTCACGTTGCTGTGTGGGATTCAGTTTATTTCCATAAAGCCCTGAGGTGGTGGAAGGTCAGTCCCACTCAAGGGAGGAAGAATTTGGTTGGTGAATGCCCCTTGGGTCCAGCTGGCTCACTGCCCACCACAAAGCTCCAAGAGAACAGTCACAGGAATATTTGGGTCCCGTGTGCGCAGCCATTTGGGTACAATTAGTCCTACTGATGTCACCAGCACCCTAATCACCTGCAAGAGGATATGAGACACTCCAGAAATCTTCCTGTGACGACACATCTCTTATCTGAGGAAAACAAACCTCCCTGGCTGGAACATGTCAGCTGTGGCGGCGGATGGAGCAGCCAGAGCGGCAGCGTCGCCGCCACAGATAAGAGTTTGTGACACCTCTGTCACCCACGTCATCTCTGTGACAGCACTGGAGCTTCGTTCCACCTGAGCCCAGAATAGCCACAGGGCCAGCAGGGATGCTGCTCCAGAGGGCTGGACTGGCAGGGTGCGAGGGACACCTGCGGATGTGTCCTGGGGCAGATCCTGCTCCCAGCGATGGCTCTCGGGGGACTCTGGGCAAATGGAGCCCTTTGGGAAGAAACCCAGCGGGATGAACATGGGCCAGGATGCAAAGAAGGAGCTGTGGCCATTCTCAGAAGGAAAAATCAAAATTCAAAGGTGTAAATCCAAAGGAACCGAGGGGATTTGTGGAAGCAGAGGGGCAGCAACGTTGGGCATCAGCTGGGGCCTGATGCTGGAAGGGGAAATGACAGACTTTGATCCCAAAAAGTGGCTTTGTAGCCAGGGAAAAGTGAAGCGGCAGGGCTGTGAGGGATCAGCTCACTGTAGCTCACCCTGTCCCTCTAACCCAGCCCAGATCCTGAACCTGCTCCCTGAATTACCCATGAGGGAACAGCAGCTGGAGCAGTGCTGTCCTCCCCACAGCCTTTTTCAGAAAGCATTGTCCCATTTTCCCAATATCCACAGATTTTCAGCACTAACTGATAGTCTGAGTGTGGGCACAGGTGTTCCTTCTGCTGAAGACAAGGAGAGGTTTGGTGACAGCTCCACCAGGCTGGGATGTGGAAAATAAGGGGAAATAAGGTTGGGGTGCAGGAGTCTGTAGGTGCAGGATGGGAAAGGCACTGGGGAGAGCTGCCCATTCCCACTGGTGCAGGGTGAGCACACTCAAAACTTCACTGATTTGCCTTCTGAAAATCCCCTCTCGTGGAGAGCTTACAAACAGGGTGCTGGAAGACAGAATTTCCTGTTCCAAATCCCTCTGAATTTGGGGAAGAACAGAAGGAGAATGACCAAATGGGTCTGGCAGAGCACAGTGAAAAAAGCAGTGCCTGGCTGAGCTGAAGCTGCTAAAAGCAGAGCTGGGATGGAGTTGGTGGCAGAACTCCAATCACTTCAGCACAGCCAGGATTTCACTACAAGTTCTTCCAAAAAAGCGAGGTTAAAGACTCCCCTATGCTGTGTTAGTAACTCGGGAAGCAGAGAGAGTTATTCCGGGAGAGGATTTATCCAGCCCGGAGCCAGCTCACCTGGAAGGGCCGGCGCTCTCCGAGGGACAGCATTTCGGGCAGCAGCGCTCTCACGGAGGGCAGCCGTGCATTATTCATGGCTGGGTTTGGCTCCTGTCCCCACACCTGCTGTGTGTCTCAGGGAGCTCCAAACGCTGACCACACCTGGGGCTGGCCAGTCCCGGGAGGCTCCTGCACTCCAGGGGCTGCCGGTCATGCCCGGAGTGCCTGTGGCATCACACGGCAGCTGGCAGGGCAGAGGGGCCCTCAGCCACCCCCCGACCATGCCCAGGGCTCACCACCACAAGGATGGGGCGTTCACTGATCCCACAAACTCTCTGCAAACTGAGCCATCAGGGATTGCTGCTGCTGCTCCCTCCAGGAGGCTCGGCTAGGAGCGGCTGCCAAAGCAGAGCTTGTTTGTGGAGCGCAGGGGCTCAGCAGAGCCAGGGCTGCAGCAGTCCCGGGTCAGCAGAAGGGAGAATGGGGCTCTGCAGTGCCAGCGACGGCAGCAGGCAGTCCTTCCGAGCAGGAATTCCGGCGAGGAACACCAGGAATGGTTCCTCACATGCCTGGACTGGTGTGGGGTGGTTGCCTGGCAGAGCTCAAGGAGCCTTTGAAAATGCTCTCAGGCACAGGGTGGGATTGGTGGGGTTGTCCTGGAGGGCAGGGCCAGGGGTTGGGCTTTTATGATCCTTGTGGGTCCCTTCAACTGAGGATATTCCATGACTCCGTGATTCCATGCCTCTGTGTGTGTGTACAAGAGCTGAATTCACCCATAGAGTTAAGAAGGGAAAACACTAAACGTTGGGACACCTTCCCAAGAGTGAAGCATTTGCACCCAGCATAAGCGAAGAAATATTCATTCTTAAAAATAAATATTGCAGGGAAAAATCAGGTGTCCTCTGAAAAATTCTAATGCCAAATAGAAGAATTATTCGGGAAGCTCCTGGAATTTAATCTGGCACTAATGACAAATTTCAGTGAAAGCTTAATTCCAGGTGGATTAAGGGTCATATTATTACCCCAGACTGTGGCAGCAGGATGAGGCTGGCAGCTTTCCTGGGGAACCCAAGGTGATGTAAATATTAGAGATATTAGATATTATAGATATTACAGGTGATGTAAATATTATAGATACACAGCCCTCGGTGAATGCAGGTATGTGAAAGTACATTTCAGCTGAAATAGAAATAAAATAGGTGTTGCACTGATAAATAACAAGAGAACAGCTGTGGCTGTGAGCTCATCACCTCCCCTGTCTCCATGCCCGGGGTGGAACCAGAACTGAGCCCTGAAGCTCCTGCCTTTGGACCAGGGCCTTTCAGAGCAGAAAGAGCAGCAGGGCTTAGGCTGCACATCTCCCACAGCCACTGCACACATCTCCCACCGCTGTACGAATGGAATCATCTCTTGCTATGGCTGTGATGTGGGCAAGGAACTCACAGCGGTGACTGAGCTCACAATGGGAAACACCAGTTCCTTTGAACACAGAACGGAACTGTTACGGAAAGATTTGGTAATTAAAAACTTAAAATGAACCTTTCCAAGGGATGTTTCTCTGCAGAGAGCTGTTGCCCTGGGCAGACAGTGTCCTCAGCAAGGGCAGGAGCTGCACCTGAGGCATGGTCAGGCTGCTGGGGACAGTGAGTGGCAGGAGGGAATTGGTACCTGCAGGTGCCACGGAGGCTGGGGCTGGCTGCAGGAGGGAGCAGCCCCTGTGCCCCCCTGCCCCAGCTCCCACCTTCACCCAGCCAGCTCCTGCCCCTCCTCTTCCTAGAACAAATGGGACGCTCCCTGGAAAGAGATGCACCCAGGAAAGGCAGCAGGGATGCTGGGGAGAATGGGAAGCTGTGGAGAAAAGGAACAGAGCACGCATCTGGATCGTGGAAAGGAGAGAAAATAAAACCAGCAGGTCCTGCTGGATATTCCACAGGCACGAGAGGCTGTGGGAACGATGCTGTGCTGGTCCAGCTCTGTACCCTGTCCTGTTTGTGCTGTGCATCCTCAGGCACAAACAGCACTCGGTGCTCACACGGCTCTGAGAGCACACGGCTGCACACCAGGGAAGGGTCATGCACAAAGTGTCAGGTTTTACACCAAACCCTCTGCTGTGAGCACAATTAAGGGGCTTTGAACGCACTGAAGAAAGCTGCACTCTCTCTGAAGAGCCCTAGTCCTGAAGAGCCCTCGCAACAAAGGAGGTTGTGGTGAGAGCTGAAGCACAGCACAGCATTTATTGTGGAAGAATTCTGTGTTTATCTGCCTGGGGAAGGAGATATCTGAGCCCTCCAAGCAATGCAGTGCACACAGATCTAAGGAAACACAGCCAGCCCATGTGAGTGGGGGCAAAGGCAAGCAAAAAGCAGCCTGATCTCATCTTCCTCAGAAAATTCAGATCTTATGTGAAACAGAAATTTTAAAAGGCATCTGATCTCCAAAGGCACAGAGATCAACTGCTACTTAAGGATATAAGAGATTACAAAACTATAAGAAATAGAAGTTCAGAGCTACACTGGATTCCCTTGACACCTTATGATGGAGTTGGACTAATAGAAAAAGTTAATTAGCAAGCAGGAAAATATCAAATAAATGGGAATTAGAGACACTGAGATGATTTGGTGGAGGCAGCACGGTTTCTGAGCCTGGCCTCTCGTAATGGGAGAAGTTCAAAGGGAAAGGAGAAGACCCAGAAGCATCCAGAGGCAGTCAGCGGCCAGGCAGCCTCTGTGCTCTCAGAGTCAATCTCCTTATAAAATAGACTCAGAGAGGAGAACACGGCAAAACCCCCAGTTACCAAACTGCAAACCACAACCAGAGCTCCAGAGTGGAGCTTTCCCAGCCCACGGAAGTGAAACTAAAGGAAAAATACTTTGTACAGGTACATGCACACAAAGACACACCTGGGCTGGATTTGGCCAGCTGGGTCTGGATCTGGACAATTCACCCTGCAAACAGGACAAGGTCCAGGTGTTCTCCCTGCTCGGGGTAACCCAAATCCAGCAAGGTTGCAGGGCTGGTTTGAAACAGAACTAATCCTGAGGAAATTCTCTGAGGTCACAAGTGGGACGTGTCCCTGCCCATGGCAGGGGGGGAATGTAATGATCTTTAAGGTCCCTTCCAACCCAATCCATTCTGCGATTCTGTGATTTTATGGCTGTACCTTTTTCTGGTTTACCTCAGTCAAGTCTGACCCATCCTCGTGGCCCTGTATTCTGTGCCTGTGAGAGGGACAGGGCACTTCAGAGAAGAGACTCAGAAAGCATCAGGATTAAACAACACAAAGCAGGGCAAAGAGCAGCTGAAAGGCACCCGAGTGAGTCTGAGCAGAGTGCAAAAAGGCAGAGCATAAAAACACATCAGTGCAAAGAGACCGAAAGCGGGAACAGCATCCAAGAAAGAAAATCTTCTGTAGAGTCCCTGTGGCCAGGTGTGTTCACAGCACTCCCTCCCTGCCCTGGGGATGATGGAGTTTGATTGTTTGGCCCCAGCAGCAGAGAGCAGAGCTGAAGGAGTCACTGTGATCACCATCTCAAACAGCAGGGCTGGAGAGAGGCACTGCTCATAACCTTCACACCTGAAAGCAGCTCCCTCCAGCAAGCCCTCAGCAAGCACAGGGCCCCGAGCTGTGGTGAGATGCAGCCTGCAGGAACAGAAACCCTCCTGTATTTCAAGTTAGGTTCACACAGACCAGCAGCCTCCTCGGATCCGTGGGCAAACAGATCCATTGCCTCCGGTTCCTGTTGGAAACCAGAGCTGCGGAGCAGAAATGACGAGGAATGGATCTATTTAACTGTGGTCTCTACATGGGCAAAGGACGTTCATTTATAAAAGCTGTCAGTTATCATTCACAGAGCTGGAGATGCAAAGGCAGAGGCCAAGGAGAAGAGGAGCACAAATATTTTCTCTCTTCGCAGCAGCACAGATGCTGTGTAAAGAGGGTGAAGTGAAGCAGTGGGCACACAGTGCTTCCCATCTCCCTTTCACACCCTCAGACACGCTCCATGCAAGGCCAGAGAAGGCTTTTTAGCAGGATACAGAGCTGGCTTGCTGGGAAAAATCCCGGTGCTGCTTCCCAGGAGAGCAGCTGGGCTCCCACCAGTGCCCCAGGGCCAGCACTGCCACTGTGTCCCTCTGGCTTTGGCTGCCCAGCGGGAAGCGCTTGGGATATCTCAACCCTGAGCTGCAGACTATACCCAGGCTCCAATCTGTGCATTCCCAGCTCAGCAGAGAGTGCAGTGGCTGCTGCTGAGGCTAGACCGGGGTCATGGAGCAGTACTACATCTGTGAATTATTTATGTTCTGTAGCGTGGGGATGCAGGGTCATGGCCACGGAATGAGAACATTCTGTGTCACCCCTTCTTGCTATGGAAAAACACACCCAGCTTTGGAAGGAGCCAGCTGATATTCCCTGCTCAAAGATTCCCTAACTCATCCCCAGACTGAAAGTAGAGCAAATACTCTGCCCACTTAAAAAAATGCTTGAGAAAAGAAAACAACCCTGGCAATGTGATGAAAACAAATCGTCCTCACCAATGTACGAGAGAGCATCCGCACACACAATATTGCTGGGTATAATTCTCAGAAATCAGCCCCAGCTTCTACCTGGAGCCCAGCAATAACTCTGGCTGTGTAACCCCAAAGCAAGAGACTGTTCTATATGGCCAGGCTGAAAGATCCTATAATTATGTAAAAATCAGTTCCATTGAAAGCGTTACAAGCATTTCTGTAAAATATGAATATTTCAGCTCCCGGTTTTCAAAGCACTTCCACTTAACTGCTCTTAGAAACGACTGTCTCAGTTACTGCCACTGCTGAGCCCAGAATCGCAGCAGTGCCTGTGCTGTAAAGGGCCGTGGCAGTGCCTGGAAACAGGAGCTGATTCCAGCTCGGAGCTGCACATGCACAGCCAGCCTTCCCTTCCACGGGAGAGTGACAGCTCTCCTGTGAATCTGTAACCCCTCCTTCTATCAAAAGACATTAAATGAGCCCTGCCTCCCTCAAAATGTTCTTTCTAAGTGAGTTAATAAGGATTTTCTGTAAAAGCTGGATGAGAAATGAGCAGGGAAATAACATCCACACACAGCACTGCTCAGCGAGCATTTATGAGGAAGTAAAATTTACAGTGTGATGCTGCTTATGGTGAAGTGCAGGGAAGTCCTGGTTGATCTTCCCTGGCTGTGGGATCCTGGTCCCAAGAGGCTGCTCCCAGCCCCTGTAACAAGTTCTGCTCATGCTGCTGCTCTCCTCATCCCAGAGGAGGTTTAATGCACTTCCATCACCAGAGAGAATTATTTTGGATGTTACACTTCACTCCAATTGACATGACCTCAAACAGACAGAAATATCCGACTCCATCCTGCTTTCCTCCTTCCCTGTTACCCCTCAGCAGCTGTCAGAGACAAAGACAAACCATTCCACTCCTTGTATTTACATTCTGCTTAAAGCAGAGCACTCAGCCCGATGCAGCCCTGGCTGCTGGAGATGCACTTCACAATATTTAAACCCTCGTGTGATGTTGATCAAGTTCAGGTAACACAGCTCTGAAAGGTATAATCTTTTACCAGCTACCATATTATAGAAGTCAATCAACTCCTTAAAATGCTCTGGAAGTCAAGCTTCCCAAGCACTCAATCTGCCATTCATACTTCTACACACAGGTGAATCATTTCACCAGAACTTATCTAAATAAAGCAAAGCAAGCATCAAAGAAATGAAAACATCAGGAATAATCCAGACAAGTCTGGCAACACTGGCTCTGATTTCCAAGGGGGAAGGATCCAACCCCGCAGCAGGCTGGAGCCGGAGCAGAAGTAACATATGGACATCCAACCCAGATTTCCAAATTTAGTGTGAAGATAAGGCCCAGGCAAGTTGCCTTGAAGCCAGAAGAGCTGGGCAGCTGAGGAACCATCCCTTAGTTAACAAAAGACTTAAAAGAGCCGATTTTCTGGCTAAGCCGCTTTCAGGACCCTTTCCTCTATACAGTTGTGTGTAGTTTTTAACACTGTGAAGTTATTTCCTTGCAGGGACCAGGGGCAGGTGGGATTTGGGATGGAATGCGTGGAGCAGACCCTCAGCAAACATAAACCAGCCTCACTGTTTGTCCTCACTGCAGGGAGGAGTCTAAATAAAACACATCTTCCCAAATAAATAAAAACTGCGTCACTCATCTCTTTTTCCTCATAAAAAACTAATATTTTTCCCCCAGTCTCTGTTGATTACAGTTGAAGTTCAGCCTTAAAAATATGGTCAATGATTTCAAGAGTTTTGATTAAAAATTCATCATTAAACTAATTTTTAGGAGGCATTATCTGCTAGAGTTAGGGTATTTCCCCCTGATGCTCACCACTGTTCTTCTAAAGAAGCCTCTCACCAATTTTTATGTTCAGACATAGGGAACTCTTGGATTCGCAGCACGCAAGCAGCACTCATCATTTGGAGGGACTTTTTCATCATAAAATAAATATGAACTGAGAGAGAACACGCATTTGTCCAAAAGGAGGATTGCTAGAGACGCCTGAGCTTTTGCTTTGAAGCAGGATTTTCTCTGGCACGCCGAGCGCTCGCCGCTCTCGCAGCGCTGTGTACAGCACTGCCGAGGGACACGAGCTGCTCTCCAGCCGGCAAGGACAGAGTGAGCGGCGCTCAGAGAGGGAACCGAACCGAAAAGGAACCGTGCAGAGCTCTGCCTGCCACCAGCGCTTCCCCGCACAGCCCCGACCGCCACCCGGCCGAGGCACACCCGGGGGGCACAGCCCCATCCCCTCCGCACTTCCCAAACTTGTCCTGGCCGGGCCGGGCGGGGCGAGACCCGCGGGGTCCGAGGGGCTCTGCTAACCCCGGAGGGGTGCAGGGGGGGCGGGAGAGCTTTGGGGGAGGCTTGGAGGGGAGCAGGGGGGCC
>VZRL01006893.1:50674-70696 GCA_013397895.1 Origma solitaria | reverse complement strand
GCCCGCCCGGGGCAGCGCCGCCGCACCCGCGCCCGCACCTTCCCGGGGCAGCGCTGGCGCTCGGGCGGCTCCGGAGGGGCGCGGGGGAACGGTTCCGAGCGGGGGGTCCGTGTGGGTGTGTGTGGGGTGCGGACCTTGCGTGTATCCCCGGGAGGTGTCCTGGCAGGGATGTGCTGGGATGTGGTGAGTGGCCACCGGACTTGTCCCTGGGGAGGTGGCCCTGGCAGGGATGGGCAGGGTTGTGGTCCCTAAAGGTGTATGTGGTGTGTGGACCCTCTGCCTGACCCTGGGGGTGTGGTCCCCGCGGGGATCGGCAGGAATGTGGTCCCTATAGATGTGCGTGGCCCTGTACCTGTCCTCAGGGATAGGACCCTGTGTGGATGGACAGGAATGTGGTCCCCATAGCTGTGCGTGGCCCAGTACGTGTCCCCAGGGTTGTGGTCCCTGTGTGGATGGGCAGGGATGTGGTCCCTATAGCTGTGTGTGGTGTATGGCCACTGTCCCTGTCCCTGGGGATGGGGTCCCTGCAGAATGGGCAGGGTTGTGGTCCCGCTGGATGAGTCCCAGTGGAGGGGCACAGACAGCAGTCCCCCATGGGCAGACGGGGGCTCTGGGAGCTGCAGGTTTGCGGTCTGTATGGCCCCTGACAGCGTGTGCACTGGGTATTGTTCCCGTAAGTGTGTACGAGTTTTTGGATCAATGGGAGTGGGGAATGTGGTCCCTGTGGATGAGTGAGGGCTGCACAGCCCCCGTGGGTGTGTGAGTGCCAGGGATGGACACGTGCAGTGATTTGTTCCCTCTCAGTGTGTGAGGGAGGTACAATCCCCATGGATGTGCATGAGCAGGACCTATCAGTGTGCACAGATTGTTTGGGTTGGGGACCCTGGGGATACGTGCAGGCTCCTGGGGCTGCTGGAGTGCAGGTGTCAGTCCCTGTCAGCTCAGGGGCAGAGCTCCCTCGCCTCTCCTGAATCACAATCACAGAGTATTCTGGGCTGGAAGGGACCCACAAGGATCATCGAAGTCCAGCTCCTGGCCCTGCACAGGACACCCAGCAGTGGCAGGCTGTGCCTCCAGGAGGTTCCTGTCCCCGGGCAGTGCCTGCAGCACAAGCTGCCCCCCTCAGGGCCGTGCTGTCCCCACTGCGCTGCCAGCCCTGCTCAGGGACACCCTCCATGCCTCCCAGGCTGCCCGGGGGATGCTGCTCCAGCCTGGGGCTGTTGGCACCTGCCTGGGAAGGTGCACCAGCTCCAGCTGAGTCCCAGCTCCTGCTCCCTGATGTGCTCAGGGTGGAGAGCGTAGCACCCCCACCCCAGCCTGAGACAATCCCCACTTCTTCCAACTGCTGCCCCTCTAGGAGAGCTTTGGGGTGCTGCAGAAATGGGCTGGCACTGCCCTGGGCTGCCCAGTGACCCAGGCACAGCCACCACAGGTTTGCTCTGAGCAAGATTCCTCCAGGCACAGAAGCTGTCACTGCTGTGAGCCGTGGCCACCAAGGCAGAATTTCCTCAAGGTCCTGGTGCTTCCCCCGTTTCCCACTGCAAACCCAGCTAAAGCCTTTACAAACATTTCCTGAAGACAGGCAAGGTGCTGCCAGCTGTAAGGACACACAGAGGACAGCGAGGAATCACAGCGAGGAGGAGCACACGGAGATGGGAACTGAAGGGATGCCCTGTAGCTGCAGGCAGGCAGTTTTTGGGAGCACAGGGAGTGTGATGTAGGAAGAAAAGAGCAGAGGAAGGGAGAACCACCCCTGAAATTCCCATGTCTTGCACCCTGTGAGTCATTTCCTCACAAGCTAGCAAGGTTTGAATGCCCACAGCTCATCTGATAACTCTTTTAGGAGACCCCACGGGCTGTGAAGTTGGCAAAGAAAGCTTTAGCTCTGCCACCAAAGCTGCTCTGGTGCTGGGGGCACCTGGGGAATGGAACATCCCTTCATTCCTCATGGAACGGAGGACTGTTACCCTTCCATGGCCTCGGAGTGCTGGAGCTAAGGGCAGTGCCCAGGCCTCCCCAGTAAATCCACACCGTGGGGTCCCCAGGAGTCAGCAGTGCCTGACCCCAAACCCAAACCTCAGGCAGAAGGAGTCAGCCTAAGGCCAACATGGCCACCCAGGGGGAGTCTGAGCTGGTTTAATGCATTACCCTTCTGAACCCAAACACCCTGAGCCCAGCTCCTCTGGCCCCTCCTCAGGGATAATTCTTTTATGAAGGAGTGCCAAACTCTGCCGCCAAAGGCTGTAAAGCAGATTTGACTGATGTAGGGAGGCCATCTCCAAACACTGTGGGCCTTTCACACATCCTCAGCAAGCTCACCACAGAAAGCATCTTCAGCCTTGGGTTGCCTTGAAACTCTGTCCCTGCTTCTCCAAGGCTCTGCGAAGCGTGGGAGGCTGCAGGATGGAACAATCCATGTCCTTCCCTCACCTGGCTGATCCCTGCACACCTCCACAGCAACTGAGGGCTCTGCAATGGCTCTGCTCTGCCATCAGAAAATTCCAGGGTCCTCTCCAGGTGGGCAAGGCTGCCTGTTGAAGGCAAACCTTGGGAAAAAGATCCATTGTTTTTGGGCCATAAACAATTGACACGGCTCTGTCCTTAAACCAAATGTTACAGAAAATGCCTAGTGAAACACTGTCTCCCTGGAGAGCAGGTCTAAATGTCACATATTCTGCCCCCAAAATCATTTGGGGTCTGAGATTTGCCTTTTCCTCTGCGCCTGCCCAGCCTCCAGAGCTGGCTGAGACTTGGACTCCTCATGCTCCTCTGATGCCACCACAGCTCTGTCACGCCAAGGTGATGATGCAACCCCACCCAGATGCCTCTGCCTCCTCCTGCTCAATCCATCAACACCACCGAGCATGCTAAAAAAGGACAGAGCTTCCCTGAATCCCTGCTATAATCCCTTTGGCTTGCCTGGAGCCAAAAACGGGAGAGAAAAAGCTGAAAAGCTGAATAGAAGGAAAGAATCCCTGAGGAGCAACGTCGGATTTCTGGGACTTTCCTGGGGTTGCCAGCTGTGGAAGGGAAGGACAGAGGCTGAGATGCTTGTGGGAGAAAATGCCTGTGCTGCACCCCTCCCCATGCCCAGGGAGCTGTGTGACAGTGACTTGGTGACAGCTCCGCTCCCCAGCTTCATCCCCACCTGGAAGTCACTCCAAAATCTCCAGCACTTTCTCTTTTATCTCCTGTCCCATCCTCCCCAGCTTGTTTTTGGCAGCATGACTGTTCCAGAGCTGTTTTCTTGTTTATCTTCTTCGCCGGGTGCTTTCATCTCTGTGCCGGAGCTGCCGCGGCTGCAGGCAGGGAAGGGAAATGCAGCTTCAGAAACTCCTGAAATCCAATTCCTCCCCAGCAGAATTCCCCTCTAGCCCCTTTTTCTGCCACCCCTCCTAGGCCTCTGATGACTTTGTGAGGAGTTTGTAATGAGTCTGATGTGCTCAAAAGCTGATTCTTTCTCATCAGGGGATTCAATTGTGACCGTGAATCTTCATTAAAATGAGCCCAGCACTTTGGACCTAATTTTTCTTCTAAAATTAATGCAGCTACAAAAAGCTCCTAATAGGAGTTTGGGGGATAATTTCTGTGGATTATTTCTGTGGAGCTGGATTCCTTCTTGCTCGAACAGGAATTGGTGGATCCTGAGTTTCTTCCAAGCAGGAGGCTGCTCATTCCAGGCACAAGACAGACCGAATGGAAAGCAGGGGAACAAACAGGCCCAGGGATGGCAGGGCCTCACACAGGCAGGGCCAGATGTGACCAGCTCCTCACGCAGCTTCTGAGCAGCTGCCTCAAAGAACAATGAGCAGAACGGGGACATTTCACCAGCTTGTTGTGGCTGGTTTCTTCTCTGCTGCCTGGGAGGATTCTGTGGTTTGTGTGTCTCTGTACAGTTTGGGGAGCTGGGATTCCCTTTCCCCATGGCAACATCTTGTTTCTCTCTGTCTCTGCCCATGCCCTCAGCCCCTGTGTGTGACTGTCACCAGCTCTGTCCTGCAGCAGGGATGTGTCCCTGTCCCCGTTCTGTGTCTCAGCAGGGCTTGGGGAGGAGGCTGCCCGACCAGGAGCAGATAGCAGGTGTGCCCAGCACCCACAAGGAGCCCACCTGGGAGCAGGGGCAGCAGCAGGTGCCACCAGCACTCCTGGGAGAGGAGCAGGGACTTCACTGAGGTCTCCCCAGCGTTGGCCAAGCACTTCATCAATGCACTCCCTTCAAATGGGGCCATCTGTAAACAGAAGACAAAGAAACTTCTGCAGCAAATGAGAAATTCCTCATTATTTATCCAGCTCTGCTCACAGAGAAGTCTTTAGAAAGTGCTTTCACCACTGCAATTCTGCAAAGCCCCGTGGGGTGCTCTGGTCAGGTGATGGACAGAGGCTCAGTGCCTTCTCCGGGTGGAAGCAGCTCGGACACAGAACTGAACAGGCAGAGCCACCGAGTTCCCCCAGCACTGCCCTGTGGGGTGGAGGGGCAGTGCTGCTGCCTGCACAGTTCACACATTTGTTTGCTGCTGCTTTTCCTTTTCCTCCTGGTTTGAACTCCTCTGAAATGCACTCACACAGCAGAGGTGTTTTGTTCCTTCCTCCATGTGCAGAAGAAGATCTGCAGAAAGACAATTCTGAGTCCACTTTTATGGCCCTTTCTTACCCGATTCACCCCAAACCAGTTCACCTGGGAGTGTCCCTGCACTTTGTGGAACCTTGTTATGCCTGATCATGGAATCACAGAATTCCAGAATGGTTTGGGTTGGAAAGGAGCTTAAAAATCATTTAATTCCATCCCCTGCCATGGCAGGGACACCTCCCACTGTCCCAGGCTGCTCCAAGCCCCAATGTCCAGCCTGGCCTTGGGCACTGCCAGGGATCCAGGGGCAGCCACAGCTTCTCTGGGCACCTGTGCCAGGGCCTGCCCACCCTCACAGGGAGGAATTCCTTCCCAATATCCCATCCAGCCCTGCCCTCTGGCAGTGGGAAGCCATTCCCCTTTGTTCTGTCCCTCCAGCCCTGTAAATGGTCTCTCTCCATGTCTCTTGCAGGCTCCTTCCTGCTATCAACAGAAAATCCAGCACAAGGGAAACCCTCCAAGTATTCCCTGCAAACCGTGCCATTCCCTGGGGATCCAGGGAGAGAGAAGGGAGTGCAGAGACCTCAGCATGGGCTCCGCCTTCACTAGTCCCTCCTGTGTGATGGTTCCTCCAGGCCTGCCAGTTTGGGAAGGAATTCTTTGGCTTCCTCCCTTTGTCCCTGCAGACTGTGGCTTCTGCAGGGCAAGTGTTCCTCAGCCCCTGCAGGGCAGCCCCCACCTGTGTGACACCTGGCTGTGCAGGACCTGCCCCTGCCGGCATATCAGGGGTTAATTCCCTTCCCCTCGCTGCCTGTGCACAGAGGGGAAAGCAGTGTGAGCGTTTCCTTTCCGTGTGATTGCTGTCCCTGTTGTCATTCCCATCGCAACCGCGGCACAACCTGTCCCTGACGCAGGGCAGGCTCCTCTCCCAGCGCCCAGCCAGGCACCGCTCCCTCAGTGGCCCAGAGATGGGGTTTTTCCTGGCTCTGGCACACCCAGCAGCGGCTCTTCCATCCGGATTGCCCTGCAGCTCCAGGCCCTCCATCCGCAGCCAGCCTGAGGCAGGAGGAGCCATCCCAGGCAGCAGAGGAGCAGATGGAAGGAGCCAGGTTGAACATCCACACCTTGCACGGTCATTACCCAGCCAGGGCTGGGTGCAGGGGATACCACGAGAGAGATGAGAGCAATTTGCGCTGATTTGATGATCCCGGGCTGCCTCCAAGCCCAGCAATGTGGCTCAGAGAGCTCCCAGTCTGCAGCCCAACCATCCCTGCGTCCATACCCACCCCACCCAGGCCACCACGGACAGCTCAGGCACAGACAGCCTGGAGGGGATGTGAAGGGGCATTTGCCTTTTCTGCAAACATCTCATCCACTGGCTGTCACACTTTTATCTGGATGTGTTCATTCAGCAGCAGAAAGCAGGCACTCAAGGCCACACAGGAGTGCACTTGCAGCCTGCCAGGGCTTGGAAGATGTGTGATCCCAGACCCCATCTTCTCACAGCTCACCCAGGGCTATCCCTCACCTCTGTCTCACCCTTCAGACCCCACCTTCAGCCTGGGAAGAACTCACACACCCTGGGGACAGCCCTTCAGGAGGGCTGTAGTTATGGCTCTCCCAGTCCCATAAACCAAACCTTTTCTTCCATTGCAAACCAGGAGCCTCCTGGGCTCCAGCAAGTCCAGTCCATATTCCTGCCGCCATGGAGCAGTGAGTGATCCCTGGAGTGCTGAGGTTCCAGTGTCATCCTCAGGACCTAAACGATGTTACCTAAATGTACCTTAACAGCCTTGGGTTCCTGACCTGTGGTGGGAGAGGGCGCAGGGCAGAGCACGAGGGTCACACGGTGGCAGCTGGGACATCAGCTGGACACCACGAGTCCCCACAGTTGCCCACGCTGCAGACCGCGGGTATTTCCCCACAGCCTTCTCTGCTGTCACTGGCGCTTTCCAAACCTTTGTTTGCCATTCCCAGTCATTCCCACAGCTCTGGGTGCCACCACCCACTCTGGGACTGGACATTGCTCCTGGACAGAGCCATCTGCTGCTCCACTGACAATATCACCCCATGGTGGAGGCCCCTTAAGGTCACCTTTCAGCAGCTTCTCTGCATTGCTGCAGCTCAGCAGAGACCTGGGCAATCCATCGTCTCCCAAAGGGTATAATCAGGCCCTGGGCATTAACACTAAGCCTTGATCATTCCCTGAGCACTGGGCAGGTAAAGGCAGGCTGTAGGTGCCAGGGTCTAGGCACTGTGGGACCAGAAGGATGCCAAGAGGGACCCTGCAGCTTGTCCAGGCAATGGCATTCCTGTGTTTTTTGCCCAGTGTGTCAGACTTGCTCTGCAGTCAGTCCACAGAGCCAGGGGAGGCTGTGCTGGGTCTGCAGCAGCCCTTTAGGGAGAAAACAAAGTCCAAGGCAGGGACAGAGGGTGGGGCAACTGCTAGGGCTGTCCCCATCGTGCTGAGCCTGAGGCTGAGTCAGGAGCAGGGGCAGACTTGGGGATTGTGTCCCTGTGGATGCAGGGCTCAGGCTGGAGCATTGACTCCCTCTTTCCAAGAGAACAGAGCATTGCCTCCCTCTTTCTCCATGGAGAACAGATCATTGACTCCTTCTTTGCCCATGGAGACCAGAGCATTGACTCTCTCTTTTCCCATGGAGAACAGAGCATTGACTCTCTCTTTTCCCATGGAGACCAGAGCATTGACTCTCTCTTTTCCCATGGAGAACAGAGCATTGACTCTCTCTTTTCCCACAGAGAACAGAGAATTGACTCTCTTTTTCCCCATGGAGAACAGAGCATTGCCTCCCTCTTTCTCCATGGAGAGCAGATCACTGACTCCTTCTTTCCCCATGGAGGACAGAGCACTGACTCTCTGTTTCCCATGCCAGAGGCAATTCCTCTGTCCAGCTCACAGCTGGAGAGCTGAAGTTTGCTGCCAAGGAGAAGGGGCACCCAAGGCACTGGGGCCTCCCTGGAGCAGCACTGGGAAGGCTGGAGCACCTTGAACATCTGATCTGGGCCTGTGCCCATCCTCTCCCAGGGCTGGACAGCAGCCTGGGCTCTGCCTGACCCTCACCACCCGGGAATTCTCTGCCCTGGGGCTCTCCCACGCTGCTGGTGCTGAGATCCCTCTTCCCCATGGCAGAAGGATTTGTCCCTTCCCTGGCAGGGGTTGGTGCCTCCTCATCGCTGCCTCCTCAGTGGGGACTGCAATGAGAGCCTGGAGGAGCAGAGCCTGAGGTGGTTCCAAATGGCAGAGCCACCATCCCTGCAGGTGCCCAAAGAACAAAGTGTGGATGTGGCACTTGGGGCCATGGCTCCGTGGTGAACATGGAGGGGGAGCTGTGTTGGTGGCTGGACTTGGTGATCTTGGAGGTCTTTTCCAGCCTAAATGATTCTGGGATTCTATGAAACCCAAGGATCTACAGAGCCTTTCCCTGATCTAACAGCAACTATGACTTTTGTAGAGGGTCTTGCATTCCCATGAACTTCTTCCCATGATCCTCACATTTCCATGATTTTCAGCCTCCGGTCCAGATGGGAATCACAGAATCACAGAACCATTAAGTTGGAAAAGAACTCCAGGGTCATTTGACCCAACTACCACCACATCAACTAGGCCAGAGCAGAGGATGGGATGATCCTTGTGGGGCCCTTCCAGCTCAGTGAATTCCATGATTCCAAGCACAGGGCTCATGCCACGGCCTGATAAAGACACAGAGATTTTCCAGGAGAGCTCCTGCCTACTGCCAGCCCCTCCCTCAGCCCCGGGCCACGCAGGCAGATTTGTGCAGAAGGCAGGTGTGTTCCTCAGGGACTGTGACACATCCACTCCCAGGCTCCCTGAGTCCCTGTGTTTCCCTTTACAGGTGAATTTTATACCTTTTCTAAAATCCCCAGGGATGAGCCACTTCTTCCCAGTCATTCACGGGCCAGGTGAATGAGTGGAAAATGGGAGGATTCAAAAATTCTTTGAATAGAGCTGAGCGCTCTCTGAAATTAGGATATTTTTCAAAGCTGAGAGGGAGACCAAAGAAAGCCGAACCCCAGGCTTGCACAATTGAGAAAGGAGTGTGGGATGGGAGCACGGTGTGCACGGCAGGCCCGGGTAATCCTTGCCATGGGCAGGAACAATTGCAGATCCGGAGCAGGGGGCAGTGGGAGGAACAGCTCCGGCGTGCTGGAGGCAGGCACTGCTCAGGCAGGGTGCCCCTGGCTTAATGGGAATTCTTTTCCTCAGATCTTTGTGCTGCTGCCAATTCACGCGTCTGAGCAGACAAAAGAGCACTTCAGGAGCCCAATTGCTGCTGCCTGCAGCCATCACAGTGGCCCTGGAGCATCCCAGCTGGGCAAGAATCAAGGGGAGGAGCATCCTGTCAGGACTTCTGGCCCTGTGGGCTTCAAAATTATTCAGAAAATTGGGTAACTGCAGGAGAAATTATCATAAAATCATAGAATTGCTCGGGTTGGAAGGGACCTAAAAGATTGTCCAGTGCCACCCCTGCCATGGGCAGGGACACCTCCCACTGTCCCAGGCTGCTCCAAGCCCCACTGTCCAGCCTGGCCTTGGGCACTGCCAGGGATCCAGGGGCAGCCACAGCTGCTCTGGGCACCTGTGCCAGGGCCTGCCTATCCGCTCAGCCAGGAATTCCTTCCCAATCCTGCCCTCTGGCACTGGAAAGCCATTCCCCGTGTCCTGTCCCTCCATCCCTTGTCCCAAGCCCCTCTCCAGCCTTCTTGTACGACCCCTTCAGGCACTGCAATCATGTGTGAGAAGAATCAGGAATGAAACAAAAGCTGCATTCGGGGTTTGCTCTGGGGCGAAGGTGCAGTCCATGCTCACCAGTTTTGTACTTGGAATTCCCTTTCACTGCCTGCACACTCTGCAGGATGTGTGCCTGGAGAAAGGAGGACAAATCCAAGCCATACAGCACCAGGGAGATGTGGTGGTGTTTGCAGGTGATGGTCACATGGTTCAGGGGCATTTTTTACCACTGGAAAGTGTCTCTGCAGCTGTGAGCACTCATCCTTCCTGAAGAAATCTCATGGGCACCACTCAGGGCTGTCCCATGGCTGACACAATAAACTTGGGCTGCATGAGGTCCTCTGAACCCACCTGGGCAGCTCCTAGAAGAGAGGGTCGAGGGAAAGAAACCTGATAGTGAGAAACCAGAGCCTGTAATAACAGAAAACCCAAATGGAAAGGTGAAGGATTCATGGACAACGTGGCCAACAGCAAAGAATTCAGCACAGTGATGAGGTAATCTGGGATCTCTTGGAAACAGGAGGAATCACAGCTTTGGTACCAGGCAGAACTGGTTAAACCAACTCTGACAGCACAGGAATATTGGGAATGTTGGCTAAATCTCCGCTCTGCTCTGTTTGGTGCTCTGCAGTCACAGCCTAGCTATGCAGACAGGAGGGTCACCCGGGTTCAGCAGCAGAGTCTCTGCTCCCGCCCTGTGCCCTCACTAGCCATTTATTCAACATTTGTACCTGGGGCTGGTGCTGGACACTCTCCCCTGCCCCAATCCCATGCTGCAGCTGCCCCTGAACTGGAGGAACCTGCACTGATTTGTCCTACCTTGGTTTCCAAAAGCCAGGACAGCCCAGGACCCCTTTGGCACGGGGACATCTCTGGGGTGCCAGGCAATGTTTGGCCCTCACTGCAGGAATTCCTGCTCTGGAGCACTGGTGAAGCCATGGGCACATCCCCTGAGCAGCACAACAAGCAGCCCAGAGGGTGCAACACCGAGTGAGACCACAAATTCAGGCTGGAGGGCCGGGACACCCCACTCTTTAAAGGTTTTTCTCTGCAGAGCTGTGTGTAGATGGAATCATGGAATGCCGAGCACTCATCACTCCAGCAGCTCCCTTGTTCCCAACTCAAAGCCCTTCCACAGGATCTGCACCTCCCTGCTTCTCCGTGGAAGCAGAGAAGGAGGTGTTGGGACCACAGGCATCTCTCCCTGTGCCTGGGAAACGATTAGCAAACATGCCTGGATTTGAAACTTTCCCATTCTGTTTTTATTAATTCTCTCTTTGCAATAATCCTCAATATGCTTCGTTTACATTCAACGAGCAAGAGGGGAGCACTGCCTTAGTTAATTTAACTCCCACAAATTCCCATCTCTGCTGGGGAGAGATTGTGCTTCCTCGCAGATAAAGCAGCTTCTTCATATTTCAAAAGGTTAGAGATTAGATCTGCTTACTGCTATACTTTTATTAAAATTCCTATTTACATTTTTTTAACATTGATACAATTATAGAGAAGGCAGAGAGAAAACGTTTGAGTCAGAGCAATCCCTGAATGCTGGAATATCCCTTGGCCTGTACATCCATGGATGTGGCAGGTGAGAGCCCTATTTGCTGTGCCTGCAGATGGGCAGGAGGAGCTGCCTGTCCTCCTCCTCCTCCTCCTCCTGCTCCACGTGCTGAGGGCTCAGAAGTAGCACAAAACCTGACTGAATTCTTCAGCAAGAGGAAGTTGAATCAGAAGGCTCCAGGGTGACCTTATTGAAGCCTTTCAGTGCTTGAAGGGGCTCCAAGAGAGCTGGAGAGGTGCTTGGGACAAGGGATGGAGGTACAGGACACAGGGAATGGTTCCCACTGCCAGAGGGCAGGGCTGGATGGGATCTTGGGAAGGAATTCCTCCCTGTGAGGGTGGGCAGGCCCTGGCACAGGTGCCCAGAGCAGCTGTGGCTGCCCCTGGATCCCTGGCAGTGCCCAAGGCCAGGCTGGACATTGGGGCTTGGAGCAGCCTGGGACAGTGGGAGGTGTCCCTGCCATGGCAGGGGTGGCACTGGATGGTTTTCAAGGTCCTTTCCAACCCAAACCACTCTGGCATTCTGTGATTCGATGAGTGAGCAGCAGCAGCAGCTCCAGGTCCCCACTCCAGGGCTCTGTCCTTGGTCACTCCGAGGGGCTCTGGGCAGTGCCTCAGGCCAGAGCACACTGGCCAGGCAGAGGAATGCAGGGCTGGCTCCAGAGCTGACCCATGGCTGGAATTCACTCCCTGGACTGGAAGAGGAAGCCTTGAAAACTGCAGGAGCTTCAGCGAGGCCCAGCGAGGCCCAGGGGAGCTGCAGATCCTGGAGGCTGCAGGGTCCCTGTGTGCTCTCCATGGCTTCACTCAAGCTGACACCCCATAGACCTCAATCAGCTGCTTGGTTGTGTCCTGGGCATGTGGGGATGGTGCTCTCAGCTTCTGAGGTGCCATGTGGGGGTGGCTGTGGGGTGACTGGTGGCCAGTGCCTTCCCTGGCTCTTCATGGCTGTCCTTCCAGCTGGGTGTCATCAGCCTTGGGACAACAGAGACTCTGAGACTGCAGGGAAAGCATTTGGGGAAGAGGCTTCTCCTCCCCACTGGCCTCCCTGGGGTGTCACACGAGCTCTGTCCTCCCCATGGCCTCCTGGCAACACCCAGGCAGTGCCGCAGGGGGAATTCTCATGTGGAGTTGTTTGTCCATTCCCTGTCTCCCCAGAAGGAACTCTCAGCTGGAATGTTTTTGCTGCATGAAGATCAGAAACACTCAGCCAGAATGTTTTGAGCTGCATGAAGATCATGGGATGTCCTGGGCTGGATGAATCTCAGCAGGACGCAGGGAGGTGTGGCTGGATTTGATCTTGGTGAACACAGGGTGGGCTACAGCTCCACAGCTTCCATCCTGATTGGCCCCAAGCAGGCCCAGAGACACTTCAGAGACACAGTCAGAGCAGTGAGGATTTGCTTTATTCGGCGCAGGGTGTGGGGATTCACTCCTCCAAACACACACACCCCGGCACTGCCAACACACAATATTATGGGTAATATTCATGAATATTCATCACATTCCCTGGGATAGGAGTGGTTATACAAATCATTTCTGGGCAATCATTAATATCATTAGCTGTGTGCCACGCATGCGCTGTGTGTCCTGGCGGTCTTTGGGGGTCTGCTCGTGATGAAGATCTGTAGTCTTCATCACAGTGCACTTTTCACCTTTCTCTCTGGAGCATGGGCAGCCCTTGGTGGGTGATTCAGGGTTTCTGTGCTGGCCTCAAACAGATTCTTGTCCCTCTTATCTTGACAAGATTAAGGGAATTCTGTTTTCCTAGGTTTAGAATTTACATATTCTGTCTCTCAATAGTTAACTCGAGTTACCTATTGACCACCTATTTCTCAATCCTCGGATTCCCTTCGCACCTCCACGGCAGCTCTCTGCAGGACAGTTCCCACGGATGATCAGTGCAGATCATTTTGTGCCCCATCAAATGTGCTCTGGGAGGGACAGAGACATCTGAGGGCTCTGCTTGGGACACTGGCACTGCACCAAGGACAGCAGAAAAGAACAAAACGTTTAATTGACTCGGGGGGAGAGATTTAGCTCGGCAGATCTGTAATTACCTGGTCTGGAGGCTGGCCAGGGCTCCAGGTTTAACACCCCTGCTCGCAGGAATCTTGTGGAACTTGAGCAGGAAATCACAAAAGAGTCCCCTGCTCTCCTCTGTAGGGTTTCAGAGACATTTTCTACAATTTGGCTTCTCAGAAAAGGGGTCAAGATGTCTTCCCAGTCCTCCTGGTTTTTATCAACAACAAAGAGACCCTTAGCCATCTGTGAGGGGAAGATCTGAGTCCTCAGGAGCAGCAGAAGCCTTCAAAGGCATTTTGATGTTTCCCAAACAAAGTGGGAGGATCTGGTGGGAGCTTTGCCTATCTCCCCAGTGCCACCCCGCCTGGAATGGCAGATTCCTCCCTGAGAAACTCAGCTGCGAGTGGAGAGGGGAGAAAATGAGCTTGAAACTGCAGCGGTGTGGAAGCTTCTGTCAACCAGGAATGCTGGGTGGAAGTCAGAGGAGATTTGTTGAGTCTTTATGACTGCAAATCGGGGATGGTGGCAGTCAAAAATCATGGAAAATATTCAGATTAGAAATGGAAAAGGTTTAGGTTGAATGTTGGGAAGAAATTGTTCCCTGTGATAGTGGGGAGGCCCTGGCACAGAGAAGCTGCAGCTGCCCCAGCCCTGGAAGTGCTCAAGGCCAGGTTGGGGCAACCTGGGATAGTGGAAGGTGTCCCTGCCCATGGTAAGGGGGGAATGGGATGAGCTGAGGTTCAGCTGATATTCTGGAAGGGTTCTGTGGGCACTGAGGAGTGAGATTCCACCCCTGACCCTCCAGCAGCAGCTCAGGTTTCTCCCCTGCTCCTAACCCCCAGAACCAATGGAATAGCTCAGGAGAAAAGTCGGTGCTTTGTACAGAGATTTCCTGAAGTGTCCTGAGATTTGCTCTGTAATGCAAAGCCAGCAGGAAAACAAAATTACCTAAAGGAGCGTATATTGAACATTGCGTCGGTGGGGAACTCATTGCCACGGGAAATACAGACAGGTTTAAAAGGCTGCCAGACAAACGCACTCCCAATAACACCCCCAGGGCCATGAGACACTAACGCAGCTCCTGTCTGAGATCTCTGCCTGCCTGGAGCCTGCAGGCACACGAGGCTCCTGCAGCCCCTGTGTCCCTGCTTTCCTTCTTCGCTTTCCCTAAGAACTGCAGCTGGATTGTGTTGAAAACTCCCAGGATTTTGTTGGGCCCGGGGCTCTCCAAGGTGCCAGAGGATTTTGATCCTCGGTGCCAGGGGATTTTGTGCTCGAGAGGCAGCAAGGCACACCCAGGGTTTGCAGGCTTCCTGCAGCGTGTCCCTTCCTCCTGGGACACAAAGGGACAGCGAGGTTTTGGAAGGGGCAGGAGCAATCTGAGAGCCGTGTTGGGACCATGAGAGCAGGAGATCTTCCCCTGGAGATGTCCCCCAGGGCCTTTCCCTGCCCTGGGCTCAGTCCCTGTGCCATTTCTCACAGTGTACAGCCACAGCCAGGCTCGCAGGGAGCAAAGGACACCTCGCTGCTCACAGCCCGAACACCACCTTAATTAAGTTCTTTGGAGGAGGATTTCCCTGGGCTGTGAGTTCTCCTTAATGAGAGCAGACAGGCTGGGGATAAGGGCCACCAGACAGCATGTCTGGGACAAACCCTGGCTGCGACCCAGGTGAGCTCAGGTGTGCTGCCAGACCATCCCAGCCCTGACAAACCCCAGGACAGAGCAGCTAAAAGGCTTCTTCATCCCGAGGTCTGACCATTTGCTTCCACTCTGTCGCCTGCAGGAATGAAATCTTTGACCTCTGCTGACAAATCCTTTTTCAGAAAAAACAGCAAAGCTCCTGAAGCCTAAGGGGGATGAGCCGTGCCGATGGACACTGCCCACTCCTCGAGTTTTCAGCAAGCAGAGCGAGACTGTTGGTAAATGTTATAAAACACAAAAGCTATTGGAGTAAATCTTAGCTGTGATGGAGTGATCAACTGTGGGATGAGTTCCAGGGACAAAATGCCATCAGCACAGGCAATGTGTTTCTGCTCTTCTCGGAAGAGCAAGCACGAAGCTCCCTTCCCACCCCCAAAAATAACCAGCTGGATTTTTCAGGATGCACAAGCAATAGGTCTTTTCGAGCTTTACTAACCCCAGGATAATGATGGTCTCTTGATCTTCATTTTTCTCCAGCAAAACAAACAAAACTATACACATTTAAAGTCCTCCCTTGAACTCTCAGGACACTCTTTCTCCTCCACCCTTTCCCCACCAGCCCCAGCCTCATTCTCTGCCCGCCTGTTTATTTTTCTATTTATGTTTTAAGGAGATGCATTAAATTTTCAGGGATTCTCCAGGGCACAGCAGAGGTAGTAATTTGATTTATGGAATTCATTTGCCGGCAGTTGCGTGCCAGCAGCTCATCCCCAGCACTGTGTCACAGCTGCTGCCCCTCTGGGCTGCAGGGACACATGGAGAGGGGCAGGTGTGTGGGAGCCCATCCGCGCTGCTGCTGCCCAGCTCGCGCTGCATCCCAGCAAAGATCCTGCTCCAGCTCTGCCGCTGCATCCCAGGCAGGGCTGAGTGGAGGGAAAGAGTGCAGAGAGTGCAGGAAGAGCCTCCCTACTGATTGGCCCCAAGCAGGCCCAGAGACACTTCAGAGACACAGTCAGAGCAGTGAGGATTTGCTTTATTCGGCGCAGGGTGTGGGGATTCACTCCTCCAAACACACACACCCCGGCACTGCCAACACACAATATTGTGGGTAACATTCATGAATATTCATCACATTCCCTGGGATAGGAGTGGTTATACAAATAATTTCTCGGCAATCATTAATATCATTAGCTGTGTGCCACGCATGCGCTGTGTGTCCTGGTGGTCTTTGGGGGTCTGCTCGTGATGAAGATCTGTAGTCTTCATCACAGTGCACTTTTCACCTTTCTCTCTGGAGCGTGGGCAGTCCTTGGTGGGTGATTCAGGGTTTCTGTGCTGGCCTCAGACAGATTCTTGTCCCTCTTATCTTGACAAGATAAAGGCAATCCTGTTTTTCTGGGTTTCGAATTTACATATTCTGTCTCCCAATAGTTAACCTGAGTTACCTACTGACCAACCCTTTCTCACTACCCCCAAGGAGACAAGGCTGAGGGACAGAGCCCTCTCTCCCCACAGGGAGATGTCCCTGCTCTCCTTTCCTTGCTGCAGCACCAGGATCCTGCTGGGGAAGCCTTCCCAGGAATGCTGTCCACATGTGGCTGCTGCTGGACAGGGCTGAGGTCACGGTGAGCCACCTCTGGTGGAGTTCCAGCAGGGCAAAATTTATCCAAGGAAAAAGCAGATGTGGCACTGAGGACCTCCAGCCCGTGCCCAGCGGCAGCCCTGGGTCTCCCCAAAATGTCTCCTGGAAGTGGTGATCCAAGAGCTCCGAATCTTGCCAGCAGCAGCTGCTCCCTCCTGCCAGAAGAAAGGGACAGCTGAAAAGCAGCAACGCACTCCAGTAACACGAGAATGCTGCTGGAACAACCTGAGCACAGCAGGCTGAGTGCTCAGAAACACCTGCAGCCTGGGGCAGGAATCTGGAGATGCAGTTTGAGATCTCCAGCTCTGGTGGAGCACAGCACAAAACATCTTCATCTTGCAAGAACTGCATTCATCCTAAGAGGCTGAGAGGGCTGGGAATGCTCAGCCTGGAGATGAGAAGGTTGTGTGGAGACATCAGAGCACCTGCCAGGGCCTGAAGGGGCTCCAGGGAAACGGGAGAGGGACCCTTTGTGAAAATCTCTAGTGACAGGACAGAAGGGAGTGGCTTCAGACTGAAAGAGGGCACATTTAGGTTGGATATTGGGAAGAAATCATTCCCTGTGAGGGTGGGCAGGCTCTGGCACAGGTGCCCAGAGCAGCTGTGGCTGCCCCTGGATCCCTGGCAGTGTCCAAGGCCAGGCTGGACATTGGGGCTTGGAGCAGCCTGGGACAGTGCAAGGTGACTGGAGGAGCTTTAAATTCCTTCCAGCCCAACCATGCTGGAATTCTATGGTCCCCACCCACCCAGGAGAGGCTCTGCCTGAGAGCACAACCCCTGCACAGCTCTGAGCAAGGGAGAGCCTGGGCAGGCAGGGCTGGGGAGGGGACAGGTGACTGGTGTCCCTCTCCTCTGCTCTTTTCAGATGCAGAGCCAAAGCCCAGGTGGTAACTCAGAAGCCTCTGCCCTGTGGAATTTCCTCCTCACTGAGCTCCCTGGGTTAATGATGTCCTGCAGAGCTCCCAGCCAGGTCACCTTTGACCTTCCCAGTGCCACCAGGCAGCCACAGGCTCCTCCCTCTCGGGAACCAGAATGTCCCAGTCAGTGCCCCCCATCAGCTGGGTGCAGGGGCCAGGATCAGTGATTTGTAGGATGGCCACTTGGTTTCTGCCAAAGCACCACAGATTGGCACAGGGAAGGTCCTCTCATGCCCAGGGACAGCAGGGGACAAGGCTGAGCTGGCTGGAGCTGGTCATGGCCAGCCCCACCCCACACGTGGTGGCCCCAGGGCTCTGTCCCCAGCACTCCCCACATCCCCTGCCCTCATTGCCAGGCCTCCATATTCAGACATTAATTAGCCCTTGCCATTATTATTCACTATCAGCTCATTATTAGTCACACACAGCCTGTCCCCTCAACACTTGCTTTGTTCTTTAGTGAGATTATATCAGCCTGTTTGTTCCCTTGTTTACAGATGGGTTGTAATCCCAACTGCCTCCCTTCCCTGTTTAATGAAGGTATTTACTCTAAATTGTTTGTCGGGATTTTCTTCTACAGTTGAGGGATAAGAAGGCCTTGGAGCGCATTATTTCATTCCAATGGTTTATATTAATTGATATTTTAGATCAAATGGAGGAGACTTAACTGGCCTAAGCGGCTGTTATCTCTGAGTCAGTGGCTCTTCTTGGAGGAATGGAACTGATGAATTTTCTTGCAGACACCAACAGGGATGTTTTGTGCCCAAATATCAAATCCTCAGTGCAGCCACAACAACGAGCATCTGGGACATGGGAATGAGCCTGGGGATGGGAATGAGCCATCACCCCCTGCCATGGCCTGCACAGGGCAGGGCAAATGCCCACGAGCTCCCTGGAATAACCCACCCCGGCTGCCATTCCCAGCATGGGGAAACATTTGGAAAAGTTGGTGCCACCTTGAAGCTCGGCTGCCACCAGCCAGTGCTGCCTCCTTAGGGTGCGCTGCACCCTGCTCAGCCCTGGCCGCTGGGTTCACTCATGGGGACACCCCAGCCCCTGGCAGGAGGAGGGATGGCTTCCCCTGCTGTGTGTGCCCCAGCTGCCCACCAGAGCTGTCACCTTCCAGCTCTGCCCAACAGGGTCTGGCCCTGGGGGACAGCCCTGGGGGCAGCAGCAGCCTCGTGGGGGACACCAGCTGTCCCCTGGCTCTCAGCAGCTGTGACAAGTTTGCTGTCCCCAGGTGACGCTGTTGTGGCACAGTCCAGAAGTCCTCAGCAGCTCCTGGAAAACGGAACAGAAGCCGAACCACACACAGTAAAAAATGGACCAGCCCTGGTTCTGTGGGCTCCAAAGCAAAGGCAGCCCATTCCCTCAGGGCACAGCATGCAGTGGCAGAGCACTGTCACCTCCCCTGAGCCAGGAGAGCTGCATCCCCTCCCTACACCCCCAGCTCGCGGCTTCCCCAGCTCCGGACATGGCCGGACACCTCCAGACAGGTGTCACCGCAGGCTGCGAACAAGGAGTGGATCCAGCCAAGTGATAAAACCATTCCCAGGCCCGAGCCAAGGGCAGGATTCCATGTGTTGATGAGTAAATGCCTGTGCTAAGAATAGCTCCTTCCAGCTTTGCTGCTCACCCACCTTATCCTGCTCCAATTACCTGCCTTAATTTACTCCAGCTGTTCCTCCAGAGCTCCATGATCTATTTTCTACCCCCTCCTGGTTCCTCCTTGATTTCCCTGTGTATTTTAACATTCCCCATTCGTTTCTGTCTGGAAGTGCCTCTCCTGACAGGAAGGCTGCTTCCAGCGTCACTGTATTCCCGGCACTTCCCTCTCCCATCCGCTCTCAGCAGGCTCTGCAGCACATCCAGCTGCTGGCAGCACACTGGATCCCTGCGGAATGCATTCAGCCCAGGAAGCACTTGTTCCTGAATGAAACTTATTGTCCTGACCCATTCCTGTCTCTCTCACAGCAGACAGGTTTGAGGAGGAAAATCGCAGTCTGAATTTCTGATGCTTCACTGAAAACCTGGCTCAGCTGTTATTTCCCAAATAAGGGAAATTTTTCCTCTCCCGATCCTGTCTGGGTGGAAATCCTTGCTCCCAGAGCAGGGCCATGGCACTGTGGCTGTCACTTGGAGGGGCAGGGCCAGCCAATGGTGCTGTTCCCTAATTTTGTATTTTGAGAGGGAAGAAATGGTGACAGGGACAGATTTTGGTACAGCTGGAGCTGCAAAGCTGCTCTGCTCTGTGGATGATTCCCAGCATGGATCTGATCTTCCTTCCCTCTCCGCAAGCCTTTCACTGTCAGGCCTGGGAGCAAGAGGAATAAAACAATCCAGATTCCAGAGGGGAGAGGCTGAGAGCAGGGTGGGAGCAGCTGCGAGCAGGATGCAGTTGGGATAGGGATGGCGTTGGATGGAAGCGAAATGCAATTGGGTGGGATCGGGATGGGATTAGGTGGGAGCAGGTGGGAATGGATGGGAGTGGGGCAGGAGCGTGAGGGAATCAGGTGGGAGTGGGATTGGGTGGGATAGGGATGGAATGGGAATGGGAGTGGGTGGGATAGAGATGAGATTGGGTGGGAGCAGATGGGAACATGTGAGAGTGGGATGGCATCGGGAGAAATTGGGTGGGAGTGGGAGAGATCGGGAGGGAGCAGGTGGCAGTGGGATGGGAATGGGTGTGATTGGGTGGGATGGGAATGGGATCGGCTGGGATGGGGGGATGGGGATTGGATCGGCTGGCACCGGGATGTGATCGGGGTGGGATCGGGGATGGGATTGGGTGGGATGAGCTGGGATCGGGTGTGATAAGGTGTGATACGCTGGGATCGGATGGGATCAGGGATGAGATTGGATGGACTCAGGGATGCGATCAGGGATGGGATCGGATGG
>VZRL01006893.1:19789-50332 GCA_013397895.1 Origma solitaria | reverse complement strand
CGGAACCGAGCGGAATGGACCGGACCGACAGGGACCGAGCGGAATGGACCGGACCGAACCGGACTGACGGGAACAAACCGGAATGGACTGGACCTAACCGACAGGAACCGAGCGGAATGGACCGGCCCGGACCGACGGGAACCGAGCGGAATGGACCGGACCGAACCGACAGGGACCGAGCGGAATGGACCGGACCGGACCGACAGGGACCGAGCGGAATGGACCGAACCGAACAGGACCAAATGGAATGGACCGAACGGGACCGAGCGGGGCGGAACCGAGCAGAATGGACTAGACCGGACCGAACCGACCAAACGGGACCAACCCACTCTGACCGGCACTGACCGGCAGCGACTGGAACCAACCGACAGTGGCCGGCACTGACCAGCTCAAACGGACCGGAACCGACCGGCACTGACCGGGCCCGGCACGGGAGGGGCCGGAGGGTGTCCCCGAGCAGTGGCCACACCCCCACACCTGGCACTGGCGGCTGCTCCGGCCACAGCGCTGCCGCTGCCCTCGGGACACCACAGGGACAGGGCTGTGCTCAGCTGTGTCCTGGAGCCTCTGCAGCCACGGCTGGACCCTCCCAGCACACCCTGAATGTGGGGAGCAGGGATCGTGCTGGGGGCCAGGGATGCTCCTGGGGACCGGGGATGCTCCTGGGGACCGGTGATCTGCCATGGGCAGCCACTGCCACGCTTTGCCCTCTGTCCCAGCACACTTCGGAGTGACAACCCCCCGGTGCTGTCCACCTGAGCCACTCCTGACAGTGCACCTGAGCAGGAAACGCTGTCCCTGATGCCAATAGATGTGCCAAGGACTCCATTTCCCTATTCTGGAGTGGTTTTGCTCACAAATGCCACTGGTATCAAAGCTGGCAGAGACAGCGGGGCCTACTCCTCTGAATAGGAGTTTTTAGCCAGTTTGGGGGTGTCCTACTCCAATTCCCCCATCTTCCTGCACCCTAGAGCATGTTCCATCCCAGGGTTCCTGGCTAAGCCTCCACAGCCTCCACTGCACATCCAAAAACATTTGCTCCTTTAAAGGCATCTGCTCCACCCCACAGCTCAACTCCCTGGGCGATGCAACAGCTCGTGCTCTGCAAGGGCTGTCTGGGCTCATGTTCATCCAAACGGCAAAGAAATGGGAATTTTCTGATGGAAACCAGGTTATTTGGGACAATCCTATCCAACTCTGCAGGCTGGAGACATTGCTTGCTGCAAAATTGGCAGCTCCCTGTCAAGCAGCCAAGGGATTACTGCTTCACTTCCTGCTAAAGCTCTCCGGTGTTTGTTCCCTCTCCATCCCTCCTATCTGGAGCCTCACACACTCTGTGCCTTTCATCTCCTGGAGGCAGGGTGATCCAGGTGCCTTGGAGGCTCTCCAGGCCCAGCAGGATAGCAGGATGATGTTGGGCACCGGTCCCACCTCAGCAAGGGTTTCCTTGTCAGCTTTGGACAGCCACGGCAGCCACGCAGGGAAATGCATCCCCAGCCTGGTGGGTGGCTGTTATCCTTAGGAATGCCCGTTTTCCCTCTCTGAGCACCGGATAATGTGTGTTTCCATGCTGTCCTTTTGCCAATGCTGTGGGAGATGCCCAGGAAGGCACAGCCACAGCAGCAGGCAGAGGGAGTTTTGCATTCCATGCTGTAGGAAAGTTCTTCCAAAACCTCTCAGGGTGCTGCAAGTGGAGCAAAACCACCCTGGGTGGATGAGGACACTGAGCCAAAGTGGTCAGAAGTCCTGCTGGAGGCCCTTCCTGCAGCCTCCTGCTCAGGGGCACCCTCACTGAGCCATTTGAGCAAGATGCCAAGGATTAAAGCTCTTTAGAAGTCCTGAGCCAGGAGTTCAGTCCTGAGCCACGGCAGCAAAGCCAGCAGTGGTTTCCAGAACAGCCAACCCTGAAGTGACCTTCTGCTGTGACTCACATCCCTCCCATCTGCTCCCAGGACCTGTTTCCCAGGCTGAAACGCAGAGCTGCTGGTTTGTCACAGCCTAGTCACAACTGGGAAGAGGTGACAAGGGCCAGGTGACCTCCTCAGCACCTGGAGTTCCTCCACATTGAAATCTGGGTGTGCAACCAGAAGCAGAGATTTTAAGAAGAATTTCAATCTGAGGTAAAAGCATGGGCAGCAGGGAGAGGAGGGAGGATTGTCCCCCTGTGCTCAGGTGAGCCCCACCTGCAGAGCTGCCCCAGCCCTGGGCCAGCACAGGGAGGAGCTGGAGCTGCTGGAGAGAGTCCAGAGGAGCTCCAGGATGAGCAGAGGGATGGAGCAGCTCTGCTGGGAGGGAAGGCTAGGAGAGCTGGGATTGTTCACCTGGGGAGGAGAAGCTTTGGGGTGAGCTCAGTGTGGCCTTGCAGGACCTGAAGGAGCTGCAGGAAAGATGGAGAGAGACTTGGGACAAGGGATGGAGGGACAGGACACAGGGAATGGCTTCCCACTGCCAGAGGGCAGGGCTGGATGGGATATTGGGAAGGAATTCCTCCCTGTGAGGGTGGGCAGGCCCTGGCACAGGTGCCCAGAGCAGCTGTGGCTGCCCCTGGATCCCTGGCAGTGCCCAAGGCCAGGCTGGACATTGGGGCTTGGAGCAGCCTGGGACAGTGGGAGGTGTCCCTGCCATGGCAGGGGTGACACTGGATGGGGTTTAAGATCCCTTCCCAGCCAAACCATTCTGAGATTTCTGCTCTCTTGGACCCCACAGCAGCAGCCCAAGGTGGCCTTTTGCCCTGCAGGGGAGGAGCTGAGGGCTCCCTGCTGGTGCCCCTGGCTTGGGATGTGCTCTGTGTGTGCCATCACGATGAGCTGAGCCTGCACAGCCTTGGGGAGCAGGCAAAGCAATCCCAGCCCGACTGCTAATCCAGCCTCCGGTCAATATTGGATTTTTGCTCACTAGATATTTTAAAACCCCACACTCCAAATATTCACTTCCCAAACCTTAAAGACTTAAAAACGACATGAAAATACACTTACCTGGGAAAAAGAACCACCAGAAAGGTCACTTTTGTTTAAAAGGCAGCAGTCACTGTTTTGTTTAACTCTTAAAGGATCGTTTAAGAACACACAGGAGGAACCTGGATTTGCAAGAGCTTGTTTGCTAGCACAAAGGATTTACTCTGAATTCCATCAGCTGCACAGGCTTTAACCTGTTCCTGGCTGGATTGTGGTTGTCCAGGCTTCACCAAACACTCCACCCAGAGATTCATCCATTTTTCCTGGCTTTTCCAGGCACTGAGCATGGAACTCTCAGTGCTGGAGGGCAGAGAAGAACAGATCTTGTTTCTGGAAGGATACCAGAACCTTGGCTTTTGTCTCACTGGTATTAAAAAGTATCAATTTAAAAATAATCCATGAAGAAAATTCCCTGCTTTTTAAATTTATAGCTTTCCTGGATTTTTCCCTTTTTGCTCCTTTGGGTGCAGTGCCACTTTGCTTAGCTCATGTCACATTCTAAGCGAAGAGGATGACTCTTGTCACCACAGGCCCTGCAGGCGTTCAGCGAGAGCAGAGATCCTGCAGCCACCACTGCTCTGGTGCTGCGTCACATCTGCCAGCCCCGAGTCGTGTGTCACACTGCCCCGGGCACTGTCACTTGTGGGTGACTGAGTCCCTCCCCGAGCAGCCAGGCACAGCATTTCCACATCACCAAACGCACTCGCAGCAAATCCAGACCGATTTCATGCCTCGCCTCGGCTCTGGTTGGTCACAGGTGGGAGGGACATTTCCCAACCACTGCTCTCCATGGAGAGCATGGGAAGCCTGGAGCGAGGGACACTTTCCTTCCCACGGGCCCAGCTGCCCACCCTCAGTGCCAGCACAGCTCCCAGTCCGTGTTTGCACCCCAAAGAGCTCGGTACAGGCAATGGGAGTGTCCCACAGCAAGGCTGGTGGTCTAGCAGCACCTTCTGTCCCTTCTCCAGGCTCCTGCAGAAGGAGCAGCCCTTCCCAGCGAGCTGCCACCCTCCCAGCAGAGGAGATATCGTGGGGATTTCAGAACCTGGGGTTACAGGATCACTTCTCAGAGTTCTGTCATGCCTGGAGGGAAGTGCAGCACCATCTCTGTACCACCAATGTCCTGGCACAGAGGTACCAAAGTCACCTTCTCCACTAGGGATTGTCCCAGGGCTATGCCAGCACAGCCTGATGGTCCCAGATGTCACTGGTCCTCAGGCAGACACCTCACACCCCTCCTGGGGACATGGAGAGACTGCTTACAGGAGCATGGAGTGACAGGACAAGGGGGATGGCTTCAAACTGACAGGGGGTAGATTTAGATGGGATATTGGGAAGGAATTGTTCCCTGTGAGGGTGGGCAGGCCCTGGCACAGGTGCCCAGAGCAGCTGTGGCTGCCCCTGGATCCCTGGCAGTGTCCAAGGCCAGGCTGGACACTGGGGCTTGGAGCAGCGTGGGACAGTGGGAGGTGTCCCTGCCCATGGCAGGGGTGGCACTGGATGATCTTTAAGGTCCCTCCCAGCCCCAACTGTTCCCTGATTCTGTGATAAGATCATTAAGCACAGATAAGGGATTTCACAGCAGAGAGGATCCAACAGTGGGAGCAACCCCCCAGCTTCTGTTTCTTCAGCTGTGATGAGCTGACTGCTTCCAAAAGTGCAGTTCTGGATTCTGGTCCTTCCCTGGTCCCCTGTGACACCTGTGAGTCACCCAGAGCTGCCACCATGCTCAGACTGACCAGGTGTCACCTCCCTGTCACTCACACCTTGGTCAGGGACTGTTCCTACACCACTCCCACCTGTCTGAGAGCAAACATTTCCCTGTCAGGAGCCGCTGATGTGTTTGTGCTCAGCATCAGGAGCCTTTCCCAGCTTGTTCACCCTGGACAGGACATGGCTCTCTCCTGCTGGCGCCATGGGCACCAGCAGCTCTAAAGCTGCCAGGGGCATCCAGGAGCTCCTGGGGGAGGAGAGGAAGCCTGGCTCCTGCACAGGCTCAGAGCAGAGAGGAGGTGCCTGTGCCCAGATCTGCGTCCTCAGCAATGAGAGTGCAGCCAGGGGACTGCCTGGTGTCCCCTCTCGCACGGGAGGTGACACAGGCTGCTGGCCAGGCTGGCCCAGCACCAGCAGCTGGGGAGGCCCATGGGGGACAAAATCAGCCATGGGCTGGCCCAGGACAGTCCTCCAAGGGGGAACCACCTGGGTGTCTTCCTTTCCCCAAAATGTGGGGCTGCCCCCAGCCCTGTGTGCTGCTCAGCCCTGCCCACCTGGCACTTTCTGCCCTGTGCCCCTGGACTGTGCCCTGGCCCTCCAAAAAGGGACCTTGTCCCCACGGGATCAGCACCAGGCAAGGGGACAGTGCTGGTGGCAAAGCTGCTGCATGGATCCAGGGTTCAGAGTCTGGAAGATCTCCCAGGGAGCTGGAATTTGTCCTCCATCCATGGGCTGGAAGTTCAGAGCAAAGCCTGGCTGCCAGCCCCAGGGCTGTGTGAGCATCCTGATGGTGATGGATGAAGCAGAGAGAAACTTCTGGGGACTGAGCTGACACGAGAAAACACAAACACAGCGTGCTTTTATCTCTGTAATCAGGGCCTGACCTGCATCACTCACCTCCCAGGCTCACAGCACAAGAGGTATTTTCTCTTCATCCTTTATCCTAAAATCTCTCTGATGCAGGAGGTGATTTTCAGGCAGAAAAAGTGCTCCAGCATCACGGCCTCAGCGATGCTTAGCCTTGCCTGGGCCCCAGGAATGGGTTTTCTCCTCTGGGAAGTGACTTGGGGTGTCTTAAAACACTTGACAGATCTGGGCTGGGCTCTTCTGACTGGGAAGCGTTAGTGGGAAGCTCTGTGGGAACAGGGAGCGCCCCTCAGGATGGGCAGGAAGAACCCCAAAAAACCCCAGAGAGGCATCTGGCACTGCTGGAACACCCTGGGTGTCCAAGGATCCGTGCCCAGAGGGGCTCTGTGAGGCGCCATCGTGTCCTGGCCCAGCAGCAGGGACACCACAGCACCCCAGGTGCATAAGGCTGCCCCACTTCAGCATTTCCATCCTCCCTCTGCTCTTCGATTTTCTGCCACTGAAACTCTGGAGTCTGTGGGCTCCAGGGTGCAGTGACAGCGATGTCACAGGGCTGTCCCCTGGCTGCATCTCTGGCTCCTCAGCCCTCCCGGTGTCCTGGCAGGAGCACTGGGATGGGAACAGTGTTCCTGGATGGAAACAGATTCCAGCACAGCCTCCTTTCCTCCTCTCCATGCCCCACCTGGGGCTGGTGGGACTGGCAGGTGCTTTGTGCTGCGTTTCAGCTCTTTTGTCACTCTTAGAAAAGCCTTTAAGAAGCAGCAATCAGCTGCCCAGGTGAAATAGAAATGGGCTGGGCCAGGCAAGGCAATTTCTGTAGGAATTTTGGGTTATCAATGGGGGCTCTCTCCACCGATTAGCAATGCACAATGGATGAAGAAATATCATTTCCCTTCCACTTTTCATTTCAGAGGCAGAATTTCCTCTTTATGAGCGAGCAGAGCAGGCCCTGGGCAGGACTGGGTGACAAATGCTTCATGCAGAGGTCCTGGCAGCATGACCAGCCCTTCTGCTGTCACCAAAACTGCAGGAAAAACAAAAACGCTCCAACAACATTTTTAATGCTAGAGAGTCAAGGCATTACTTTATTATCTGGCCAGGATGTTGTTCTGGCCAGGGTGCACCACAGAAATCATCTCATCCACACACGGCCCGGGTGTGCAGAGAGAATCATTCCATGATGGCTGAATTTTACAGGATTTTCCCCCAAATTTTATACAGTCAAACCCCACAGAGATGCATTGTTTCAAAGTTCATTGGTCCAGCGTTGAGCAACCCCCAGTGTTCAGTTTCCCATTGGATCTGAATCCTCCCTGCCTCTGATGTAAATTAGATCTTCATTTTTCAATTTTCTTATCAGTCCTTTCTGGGCGAGATGTCTTCAGCTCTGTCAGAGGTGCTCTGGGGTGGATGTTTGGAGATGGCCACAGATGTTCTGTCAATGTTCCATTGATGGTTTTTATCTCTCTGGGGATCTTTGGGCTGCTCCACTCTGTCCCTGTGCTGAGCCCATCTCCTCAGAGCGATGCTCTATCTCCTCAATAAACTAAAGAAAATTCCCCTCCCCAAAGCAAAGTCAAGTCAAGCCTAACTAGAGAGACAAAAATAAAGAGTTAAAAGTTATACAAAATGTTTAAACTGGTATATTTTCCAACACTGCCCCCCCTCCCGCAGGGCCTGGGCTGGCTGGGGGCTGCAGGGGGCACTGGGGGCTGCCCAGGTCCTGTCAGAGCCCAGCCCTCCCTGGCACAGCGCAGAGAGCTCAGCTGGGGCTGCTCAGGGAGGGACACTCCGGCAGAGCCCTGGGGCTGCTCCCCTGGGGATTGGCTCCTGGGGACACTGCTGCTGGCACTCAGCCTGCCGCCCCAGGGGTGACAACCCTGTCCCCAGCCCTGTGCCGGGCTCCGTGGGGACAGTAAGGCTGTGCTCTGTGCCACCGGGTGTGCCAGGACAGGCTGGCGCTGCTCGGGAGGGGGACAGCAGCAGGGAGGGCTCAGAGCTCCTGTCCCCATGTCCCCAGCAAGGCCCTGCCGAGCTCTGGAGCACTGTCCCCAAGAAGGGCTGGCCGGGAATGCTCCATCCATCCACTGAACAGCAGGGACCTGAGGAGGCACTGACACGCGGGAGGGGACAGCACGGGAGGGGACAGCACAGGCACACGGGAGGGGACAGCACAGACACGGGAGGGGACAGCACAGACACACGGGAGGGGACAGCACAGACACGGGAGGGGACAGCCCAGCCTCCCTCATGGGTCACA
The DNA here is from genome assembly GCA_013397895.1 of Origma solitaria. Classification (NCBI taxonomy): domain Eukaryota; kingdom Metazoa; phylum Chordata; class Aves; order Passeriformes; family Acanthizidae; genus Origma; species Origma solitaria. The sequence continues at coordinate 42,538 of VZRL01006893.1, read as the reverse complement.
GGCTCTGGACAGGTCCAAAATGCCTCCACCAAGTTCACCCCTGAGCCCAGGCTCCTGCTTTGTACCTGTGTGATTCCCTCACCCTCTGCACCCCACACATCCCCCATCACACCTGGCACGCGGTGTCCCCAAGGTCACATCTGCAGGTCCTGCTCAGGAGAAGCTTCACCCTTGAGATCCTTACCAAGGCAGAGCCCCTTCCCCTCCAAGCTCTGTGGCTTGGCCAGCTGAGCTCCTTCACTCCCAGAGTCCCCCAGCCAGGACAGGGCAGTGTCCCCTCTGGCACGGGAGGTGACACAGGCTGCTGGCCAGGCTGGCCCAGCACCAGCAGCTGGGGAGGCCCATGGGGGACAAAATCAGCCATGGGCTGGCCCAGGACAGTCCTCCAAGGGGGAACCACCTGGGTGTCTTCCTTTCCCCAAAATGTGGGGCTGCCCCCAGCCCTGTGTGCTGCTCAGCCCTGCCCACCTGGCACTTTCTGCCCTGTGCCCCTGGACTGTGCCCTGGCCCTCCAAAAAGGGACCTTGTCCCCACGGGATCAGCACCAGGCAAGGGGACAGTGCTGGTGGCAAAGCTGCTGCGTGGATCCAGGGTTCAGAGTCTGGAAGATCTCCCAGGGAGCTGGAATTTGTCCCCCATCCATGGCAATTGTCACCCAGGGCTGTCCCCCGCCCAGCAGAGCCCTCCAGGATGCACTGAACAGGAAATGTCAATATTACAAGGGACACAAGACTGGGACTAAACGAGCTGCCAGTGCTTCCCATTTCAAAGCCTTGCCCTCAGCTCCCTCCTCCTCTGCCAGACTTGGATCTTTGGGGCTGAAATTTTCCACGTCGGGGTTCTGGCAGAGGCTGAACCGTTCTGCTGTGTTTCATCCACACAACTCTGCTATTTCTGAGCCTGAGTGGGAGACAAAAGGCCTCCTTTTGATAAGACAAGGAACACTGGAGACTCATTCTCTAAATAATTCCATCTCTTCTGTGCTTTGGAGCAGGGGCTGGAAATTTCACAGAAAGCCAAAATCTCTTTTCTTCCATTTGTTCTGTGAGAGCAAAGCATTGACTCGAATGTTCTCCGAGGAGCTGGTTGTTTGTAGCTGGGCCTTGTGTGCCTGGGGGCAAACAGACACACCTCTGGTGCTGCCCGCAATATTCCCTTCCTGCTCCTCTCTGCATATTCCTGCCATGGATGCAATGCCAGCTGTGCCTGTGCCACCTTGCCAGGTGCTGCCTTGGGGACATCTGGGACAGTGTCCCTGTCCATCCCACTCCAGGCAGCAAAGGGCTGGACAGGGAAAGGGCACAGCCCGAGGCTGCCAGAGCTCCAGGAGCATTTGGACACTGCTCCCAGGCACAGGGGGGATTGTTGGGGTGGCTGGGCAGGGCCTGGAGCTGGATTTGATGATCCCTGTGGGTCTTTTTCAGCTCCAACAGGAGATTGTGTGATTTCCTTTCTGTTCCCTGAGTTGAATCCCTGCTGCTCAGGGGTGCAGGAGCCCGAAAGGAAGGAGTAAATTCTAACCTTGGTGGGGAGGAGAGAAAATTTGGGGGTTTTAAGCAAAACAGGCAATGCAGGGAGTGAGGGCAGTGGGAGCCAGGGGAGTTCTGGCTGCAGCTCCTTTGCTGAGGGAGATGAGGGGCAGTTCTGTTGGAAAATATACTAGTTTTAAAATTTTTTGTATAACTTCTAACTCTTTATTTTTGTCTCTCCAGTTAGGCTTGACTTGACTTTGCTTTGGGGAGGGGAATTTTCTTTAGTTTATTGAGGAGATAGAGCATCGCTCTGAGGAGATGGGCTCAGCACAGGGACAGAGTGGAGCAGCCCAAAGATCCCCAGAGAGATAAAAACCATCAATGGAACATTGACAGAACATCGGTGGCCATCTCCAAACATCCACCCCAGAGCACCTCTGACAGAGCTGAAGACATCTCGCCCAGAAAGGACTGATAAGAAAATTGAAAAATGAAAATCTAATTTACATTGGAGGTGAGGGGATTCGGATCCAATGGGAAACTGAACACTGAGGGTTGCTCAACTCTGGACCAATGAACTTTGAAACAATGCATCTCTATGGGTTTTGACTGTATAAAATTTGGGGGGAAAGCCTGTAAAATTCATGCATCATGGAATGATGCTCTCTGCACAGCTGGGCTATGTGTGGATGAGATGATTTCTGTGGAACATCCTGGCCAGAACAATATCCTGGCCAGAAAATATAGTAATGCCTTGACTCTCTAGCATTAAAAATGTTGTTGGAGGTTTTTTGTTTTTCCCACAGTTTTGGTGACAGGATGAGCTGACAGAGAATCGGGAGGAGCCCGTGGGTTTGCACTGACAGCTTGGGAGAGGCGCTCAGCCTTGGGAGCAGACTGAGCCCCTGGGATGGAGCAGGAGGCAAAGGGAAATGCAGCAGATCCAGCAGGGCTGTGCTGCATTCCCAGCACTGCGGTCCAGCTCTGCCCCTGCCCAGGGCTGGGGAGCACCGTGTGTCACCATAACTGCGGGAAAAGCAAAACCCCTCCAACGTTTTTAATGCTAGAGGGTCAAGGCATTACTTTGTTTTCTGGGCAGGATGTTGCTCTGGCCAGGATGTTCCACAGAAATCATCTCATCCACACAGAACCTGGGTGTGCAGAGAGCATCATTCCATGACACATGAATTTTACAAGATTTTCTCAAACTTTTTACAGTAAAAATCCATAAATGTATTGGGTTAATGTTCACTGGTCTCAAGTTGCATAGTTCTTAGTATTTGGTTTCCTATTGGATCCAGATTTTTTCACCTCGATGCTAATTAGGTTTTGCTTTATATCTTTTTTCCCAGACCAGGTGCATCTGACTACACCAGGGGTGAGGTTTGGAGCTGATGTTCCATTAATGGCTTTTATCTCTTTGGGTATCTTTTGGGCTACTCCCAGTCTGTTGATATGTTAAGCTCATCTCTGTAGAGTGGTGCTACATCCCTTAAAAAAAAAAAACTTTAAAAATTCCTTTCCCCAAGGCAAAGCCAAACTAAGGCTGACTAGAGAAATAAAATAAAAAAATTAAAAAGTTATATTGTTACCAACACATGGGCTGTGCTGTGGGGCTGCTGGGGGCCAGGAGGGTCAGGCCAGGGACTCAGGGACACCAGGGCTTTGCAGGACATCCCTGAGTGGGGAGAAAGGCAGAGTGTGGAAAACACGGCTGGATCTGCAGGGACTGATGGTGTCTAAAGGGAAAAGGCAAGGTTTCTTCTGGGATATCTGCTAGGAAACTGTCACACATCCCTGGATTTCATGGCCACGATCCTTCCCAGGGGCCCTGGGGGTGCTGGCTCTCTCCAGAGGGTCCAGGGGTGGTGGAGGAGATGCAGCAGTGCTGCACTGTGGGAACTGTGGGCATGGAGTGAGAGTTGCTTTGCCCTGAGCAGTCTGGTGCTCCAAATTCTCACAAATGGCTCTCTGGTGCAAAACAAGCAGGAATTCGTAAACGGAGATACCCGACTTCGTGCAGGTGGTGTTTTTCCAAGATGTTGTTCTGGCTGTAGGTAGCCAATGATATTGTGGGGTGGTGAATTGAGAGCCAATGGTTGTGTGACATGAAAGTTAGAAAAAAGTATAAAAAGACTTTGGAAAATAAAGAGTTACTTGTTCCTTTTCTCTGCCCAAGAAGCTGTTGTGGTGAACTTTTTACTTGTCATGACCCTGCACCACATCCCACACCTCCAATTCTCTTATTCCTTGGGAAAATGTCCCTGATCCCAGCAGAGACCTGTGGCTCCCCCCCAGGGGTGAGATCTGCCTCGAAGCAAACAAACAGCATTTCTTTGTCCCCGTGCTGGCCTGACAGCCTTCATCCTCCCCGTGCTGTCCCTGTCCCTCAGGGCTGGCCTGGAGCAGCCTTTTCCCTCCCCATTCCTGGGAGGAAGGTTCCTCCCTGCTCCCTGCAGGACAGCTCTTTAGCTCAAGGTTGCTGGAAATGCTTGTTTATTTTCATTAGTGGTGCCAGCCCCACTGCCCTTAATCCCTGGAGAGTGGCTTTTATTGCTTCATGATGGGGCCTGTCAAAATTTTGCCAACAAGAAAAGAAAAATTGGATTTTCAGCTGCGTTTTTTAAACAGATACTGTCAGGTTTCTAAGGAAAAAAAAAAAAAGACCCAGAGAAAACTCAAAGAAGCTTTCTCTTTACTGAGCATAACAAAAATACATCTGAGCAATATAAAAATACAGGTCTGGATTCCAGCTGAGCTGTCTGTGATTTCCACTGGGATGGGGATTAAAAACCGTGTCCAGGGCTTGAGGCCACTCATCCCACACCTCTGTGACGAGCAAATGCCACCTGGAGGGATGGATTTGGGGGGAAACGGCAGAAATCCTGAAGGCTGATCACAGCAAATGTGTGTGTGAGTGTTTGGGGAGGGACGGGGGAGGAGGGAGCAGCAAGAAGAGAAGGGAGAGTGCGCAGGTGAGGGAATTTGGGTGGGAATGGTCATCCCAAGAGCTGGGGAGGCAGCCAGGAGCCCTCACCCTGCCCACCTGCAGGAGATGGCCACAGCGAGAGCTCTGTGTCCCCAGGCAGGGACTGTCCCCAACCCCCAGGGCTGGCAGGGCTGTGGGCAGTGCTGCTCCTGCTCCTCCCTGCTCCTCATGCAGAGACAGCATTGGAAGGAGTGTGCTGCCAACCTGCTCTGGTGTCCTCGGGAGAGGGAGCCACCAGCCAGGCAGGACACGGGAACGGCCACCCTTGAGTGCCACAGGGGCTGGCAGAGGGCATGGGGCAGAGAGAGGAGGACTGGGCTTGTTTTGGCCAGGAAAGCATCAGAGCTGAGGGCTCAGCTTTGCTGCTCAGCCATCACTGAGGAAAGTGGCAGTGACTGAGAGCTGGCACAGAGCTGGGAATTGAGGCTCTGCAGCCTGGAGAAGACAAAGAGAAACTTTAGAGACCTTGCCAGGACCTGAAGAGGCTCCAGGAGACCTGGAGAGGGACTTTGAACAAGGGCATGGATTGATGAGAGGAGAGGGAATGGATTTAAACTGAAGGAGAGCAGATTTAGATTGGACATTGGGAAGGAATTCCTCCCTGTGAGGGTGTGAGGCCCTGGCACAGGTGCCCAGAGCAGCTGTGGCTGCCCCTGGATCCCTGGCAGTGCCCAAGGCCAGGCTGGACATTGGGGCTTGGAGCAGCCTGGGACAGTGGGAGGTGTCCCTGCCCATGGCAGGGGTGGCACTGGATGAGCTTTCAGATCCCTTCCAGCCCAAACTTCTGTGACCCTGTGACTGAGGGCAGTTCCTTGACTCAGACAGCTCCAGACACATTCCTTGGCTCCTGCCAGGCATTGACCTGTTCCTGTCATTCAACCCTGGAACAAAGGGCTCCGTGAAGTTCTCCGGAGGTGAAGGTTTCCACTGGAGAAGGTGTGAGCTGTGCCCCAGCAGGAGTGGGGACAAATGAGTCTGACTGACTCTGCTCTGTCCAGCAAAGCCAGATGGACGCAGAAGGACAGGAAGGTGACAAGAAGGTCACAGTGAGCTGGAGCCGTGCTTGATGTGGCCCAGGATTCACAACCCATCAGGTCAGGCCAGGCCAGGGCTCTCCTGGAGGTGAGACTCATGAGGATCAAGGAGTAGATGATGCTTTGCCTCTTGGTGCCTTTATTTCTCTTTTTGAACTCACCTGGTGCTTCTTCCTGACCCCTGTGACCTTGTACTGACCTCTGTGACCTTGTAGTGACCTCTGTGACCTTGTAGTGACCTCTGTGACCTTGTAGTGACCCCCAGGATGCTGAAGGGTGGGAAGGATGAGCAAGGTCCTGAAAGGATGAAAAGTCCTTCTCCCACTTCCTGATGTCCTGCTGGAATGTGGTGCAGAATAAACTTCACGAAGAACAGAAGATGTGACGGTGGATCCCAGGGATGGGCATGTCCTGGCTGGGAGAGGATGGCCGATCCCTGATCCCCCAGTGTCCCCCCTGGAGCTGGGAGCTGTCCCCCTCCAGTCCCTCCCTGGCTGCTCCCCAAGGGTTCTGCTCAAGGCACGGTTTGGGAGGTGACCCCTGAAGCAGAGGACACCCCACTCTGCAGGAGCCGTGCCACATCCCCCTGTTGGATCAGCCCCAAAGGACAGCACACAGCCCAGGCTGCGGCTGGGGCTCTCTGCCTTCACCCCACAAACCCTGAAACTTCTGCAGGATCCAGACTGCGGTGGCACCCTCAGACTCTTGTAGCCCACACAGGTCAGCCTTGTGCCCACGTGTGGGACCGAAGCAGAGGGAGGTGAGCCCAGGGCCCCGTGCAAAGCTGGCCCTGCCTGGGGAACAGCTTGTTCCACTCTCCTGGCAAAGCCAAGGCAAGCAAGGCTTCTCCCAGGGCTGTTCTGCTCCAGCTGCCTTCGGGAAGGGTCGTCCCTGAATGCAGCAGGGAACACCTTATCATTTACCTGCTGGCAGGCCTGGGAGCTTTGTTTATGGAAAATAAAAACACACACACTGTTTAAAATGCTGTGCAAAGGTGAGGCTGGGGACGAGCAGAGCGCTTCGCCTCTCCTTGATAAATTACCTTTCAGCAGCACCTCTCTCCTGCAGCAACCACTCCATACCAGAGGTGCTGCAGTGCTCTCATTACTGGGGAGAGAGAGGAGAGGCTTTTCAGAGCACCACAGAGCACCCAGCTCTCGGGGCTTCACTTCCTGGGCTCCTCCGACACAAATTATTAAAACTGTTTTTCACCCAAGCCGTGGCTCAGGCGACCTTCAGAGCCCTCGCTGCAAACAAAACCTGAGACACACTTGGCAAAAGAGGCAAAAAGGAGGGGGGGTGGAAGGGAAATTAGAAACGTGGAAATGTAATAACTTTCCATTATGCAAATTTGATTTAATCAGAGATGAAGTTGGAGTGCAATAAAAACATACTTTCATTAAGTTTATGACTTTCAGACTCTATAATCCCCCAGAAATGTCAATTATAATGTTACCATAGTGATCCATGGCTACAACATCCAAGGGATCCATTTTCCCACCAGGAAGGGCACACTGAAGATGGGCCTGGGTCTGATTTCTCAGCTCCTTAAACTGGTGAGAATCAATGACCAATGTTTTTTTCAGCTTGGATGAGTCTTAAAAGTTAAGCTCAGCTCAAATCATGTGAGGAACCAATGGGATCACCCTTGGGATGTACAAGGCACAGGTTTCAATTCCTGTTGTGGTTGGGCAGTCCCTGAAAGGAGCAGCACAGGAGGGACCTTTCCCCAGAGCAGAGCAGGGATGTTCAGGCTGCATCCTTGGCTTCCAGGACCAGAAAGGGGCTACAAGGAGGGTGGAGAGGGACCCTTCATCAGGAGCTGGGGTGACAAGACAGTGGGAATGGTTTCAGACTGAAAGGAGGGAAATTCAGGTTGAATATTGCAAAGGAATTCCTCAGCTGTGGCTGCCCCTGGATCCCTGGCAGTGTCCAAGGCCAGGCTGGACACTGGGGCTTGGAGCAGCCTGGGACAGTGGGAGGTGTCCCTGCCATGGTCCCTTCCAACCCAACCCACACTGGAATTCCATGGCTCGTGGGATGTTGGCTGAAAGCACCTGGGGGTCACCCTCAGCCTGAGTGTGGGTGCTGGGAGGTCACTGCAGGTGTGGGACAGTCCCCAGGGTGTCCCCAGAGCCCTGCAGAGCTGTTGGATCTGCTCCCAGAGTGATCTCATGGGTGGAGGTGACTTTAGTGCAGCTGGAGGATTTTTCTCTGCATCAAACCCCTCCAGGCCTCCTGCTGTGGGCGAGGAAACAGCAGCCCCTCAGCAATTCCTGCATCTTCCTCTTCCTCCTGCTGCTGCCCAGCGCTGCCCAGCAGAGCAGCCCGGGGCTCTCGGTGGCTCAGCAGCTCTGCCTCAATTTGGTGGCTCCTGGTGAATCTCCAGCTCAGCCTGGGCTTGGCTGGGGTTTAAAGGCCACTTTTGCCAGGGAGCAGTGGGACAAGCTGCCCCACAGGGACAGGAGGTATTAGGGAGGATATCTTTGATATTAGGGAGGATATATTGTCGGGGAGCAGTGGGACAGGCTGCCCCAAAGGGACAGGAGATATTAGGGAGGATATCTTTGATATTAGGGAGGATATATTGTCGGGGAGCAGTGGGACAGGCTGCCCCACAGGGTCAGGAGCGGCAGGAGCTGGGCACAGCTGGCAGGAGCAGTGGCTACACCAGCACGGAGGTGTTCCCCACAGTGCTGAGCAAAAGGAGGCACAGTGAGCATGGCCAGGCTCAGCCAAGGGTCAGGGGTGCCAGAAGAGACCAACAAGTCCAAAAGTCAGGATCAGGGTGGGGTGGGAAGAGCATCCAGGATCAGTCACTCTCCAGCGCTCACCAGCCCAGTCTGCAGCGACAAGGACAGTCTGAGGTCCAACTGGGACCAGCCAAGTTGGGGTTGGAAGAGCCTCAGCTCCCAGAAGAAGCAGAGAGAGAGACCCTGCTGAGGTTTTTGGAGCCAATCTGCTCTAAGTTTTTTGCCCAAGGAGTCCAAGCTCCTCTGAGAGCTCCCAGTGAGCTGCCAGGGCACAGCCAGCTGAACCAACACTGCCAGGGGGTTTTCAGGGCCCTGACCCCCCCTCCAGTGCCCCCCACACCCCACAGCCCAGTCAGGGTTTGCACAAGCCATGCCCAATGCCAGGGGAGCTGGATGTGCCCTTAAAGCACACGAGCTCCTACTGCTTCCTTGGCTGCTTTTCCAGCTGGAGGAATAAACAGGAGCAGCTCCTGAAACCACTCAGGATTGTGAGTCCCATGGCCCCAGCACTGCCAGTTTTCAGTCATTTACAGAGCTTTAGTAAGGCTGGAGTGCATAGCAGAGCCAGGGACAGTGGGAGGACATCCACGTGGGCAGTCTGGAGGGATAATATTCCTGAAACTCCTGCTCAGCGTCACTGCCAGGCACCCACTGCTCCTGTGGTGGTTTGGGGAGGTGACAGTCCTCAGCAAGCCCCTGCTTTTAAAGCAGCAGCTTCTGCTTCCCTGGGGGAGATTGAGAAATGGGTAGTCAATAGGTAACTCAAGTTAACTACTGAGAGACAGAATATATGAATTCTAATTCAAGAAAAACAGGATTCCCTTAGTCTTGTCACGATAAGAAGGACAGGAATCTGTTTGAGGCCAGCACAGAAACCCTGAATCACCCACCTGTAGTTGCACTGGTTTAGAAATCCTTCTCTTCCTTCTCATGGAGAATAGAGATAAGCTGCACTTTTTGTACTTTCTTAATCTCTGTGTTCGGTATTAGGTGCTGTATAGCTGTGACCAATGGCTTTGAGAGGTGGATTCTCTGCTGACCAATAGTTGCTAGATTATTAATGGATATATAAAGAAGTTTCTGTAAATAAACTCTCTCTTTTCCCCATCTTGACTGCTCCTTCCTGCTTTTCTGCCAGCTTATGAGAATCCCACGAATATCATGAAATTTAAAACCAACACCCACCAAGGACTGCCCATGCTCCAGAGAGAAAGGTGAAAAGTGCACTGTGATGAACACTACAGATCTTCATCACGAGCAGACCCCCAGAGACCACCAGGACACACAGCGCATGCGTGGCACACAGCTAATGATATTAATGATTGCCGAGAAATGATTTGTATAACCACTCCTATCCCAGGGAATGTGATGAACATTCCTGAATATTACCCATAATATTGTGTGTTGGCAGTGCCGGGGTGTGTGTGTTTGGAGGAGTGAATCCCCACACCCTGCGCCGAATAAAGCAAATCCTCACTGCTCTGACTGTGTCTCTGAAGTGTCTCTGGGCCTGCTTGGGGCCAATCAAGATTCCATAAGGAGGTGGCCGCAGGTGTGATGAGAAGCCTTCAGCTCCTGCACTCGCTCTGCAGTGAAACCCAGCTGGCCACGAGCACTGTAAAAATCTCTTTTTCCTGCATGCTCTCAGGCAAATGAGGTGTGTGTGTCCCTTCTGTCCTGCATTCACACATCACCCGGAGCCCAGTGTTGCTGGGCAGCAGTGAGGATTAAAAAGGAATGTGTTTGCACAAACACTGCCCTGCGGAGCAGAGCAAGGGATACCTCGGGGTGAAACACTGGCACAGCTCCTGCTCGAGGCTGTCCACAAAGGCATGGAGTCAAGTGGAACACCAGTGTTAATTCCTGAGGAAGTAATTTTGGCCTCTTTTTAAAGGTTATCACTTAGAAGTTTACAGCAACTTCACGCAGCTCCCTTGCAGTCTATAATTGTCTTGAGCAAACAGTTCTGTTAGAAATGCCAGCACAGGGAAATTCACAGGGAGCTGCTTTTTCACCTCTCCCAGCCCCTAATAAGGCCTGAAGCTGTTGGTGCTAATGAGAGAAATCTCTTTTGCCTAATCTTGTTTTGAAGCAAGGCCCCAGTGAGAGGCCAAAGCACTCTCAGAGCCCAGGACAGCCTGGCTGGTGTCCAGCTGCTAAATTAAAAATAAATAAAAGTGTTGTGTGAAGATGAGCAGTGATGGGGACACGTTGTCACCTGTCCTCCCTGGTCTGCAGCATGGCAGGGACTGTCCCTGCTCTGGGCAGTGACACTCAGCCCCTGCACTGCCCTTGCTGGGAGTGAGCTCTTTGCCACCTGCTGCCCACCCGGACCCTTCCCAGCAGGGGCAGCCCGGGCTGAGCCCTGTGACAGCTTCTGTCACTGCTGGGCACAGCAGCATGGCTGGTGAGAGGAATAAGGGAATGTCTTTACAAACTGCTGGTGAGATGGGACCTGAGCCTGCTGGTAAGGTAAGACCATACTGAGAGATAGAAGAAACAATGGGAAGGATTTCCATAGGAATTCCACTGATTGTCTCACCCAAGACTGTGGTAATAAACTACAGGAACAGAGACATAAGAAAAAGAAGAAAAGGTGGATTTGTATTGGGGGTGTCTGCATTTAGGAGGGATGTATATTACTGTGTCTGCATCAGGCGTTCCGGGCAGTCTGTATCTCTGGAGTACCTCAGCCTATGGGGAAAGAGAGAGGGAAATGTGGCCGGGAAATCAGGATAAAAAGAGGCTGCGTCCTCTAGCAATCTGAGAGACCCCATGGGAAATGCCCATGAGCTCTCCCTTTATTCATTAATAAAGTTACAGGACTCCTCTGTCTCCTTTTTGGACATAAACCTCTGGCGTTTGTGGATTAATTTTCCTGACACTGGGAAGCTTTCCCGAATTCCCTGCTGCCAGTGATGCTGGAACAGAGCCATTCAAGGTGCTCTGGGCTTCATTTAACTCTGGGCGATGCTGCTGGAGCTGCCTGGGGCTCCTCACCTCGGGCCACGCTCTCCTGAGCTGATGGTTTAGGCAAAGCCCTGCGAGTCTTCAGCCAGGCTTGTCAGAGCCTCCCGAAGCAGCTGGAGGCATTGAGGAAAACAATTCCATGGAGAGGATTCCGGTGTTTAACTGGAGCTTGGTGTGGCTGGGGCACAAAAGGTGTCAGAGCAGTTTGTGTTCCTGCAGGGCAAAGTGCCCATGGGAGCTGAGCTGTGACACCTGGGGACAGCGACTGACCCTCATTCTGAGGGGCAGCAATGACAAACCCCTTCAGCCTGGGACAGGGAAAGGACATTAGGAGCCAAAAATCAGTGCTATGCTCCTAACAGTGACATTCACCTTGACAGGGCACGGTGCTGGATCCATCACAGGGAAATCACACCTTCACATGGGGATTTTTGACAAACTCACCAGTGTTCCTCCTTTTTGGTGTGGGATTTTTTTGGTTGATTGTGTTTTTATTTTAATTTTTTGGGAGGTTTTTTTGTTTTGTTTTGGGGTTTTTTATTTGTTTGGGTTTTTTGTTTGGTTGGTTGGTTTTGGGTTTTGTTTTGGTTTTTTGGGGGGGTTTTTTGTTTGGTTTTTTGGGGGGGTTTTTTGTTTGGTTTTTGTGGGGCTTCTTGTTGTTTGTTTGTTTCTTTAGTTTTTTGTTTCGTTTTTGTTTTTTTGCACAGCCAGCTGCTCTCACCATTGGCAGGACCTCTAAGAATCAGAACTGCTCAACTCATTTCTCATCAGCACAGGTTCAAGCTCCAAGGTTTGTCACCAGGCTGTGATGGACCATTGCTCACTGAGCCAGACCAAACCAGCACTTAGTGTTGCATTTTAAAGTTAAATAGGGCAAAATGCTGCTTTCTGTTTGGAGCAGAATGAACATTTCACCTTCCAAGTCAGAACGTGATCACGGATCCAGCTGCAGACTGTCAGTAAAGGCTCTGGGGAGGAGTGACTGCCAGGGGATGTCATTTCCCAGCTCTTGAGGCTGTGTTTCTGCAGCAGGGAGGCTCAGGAGAGCACACCTGGATCCCCATCCCAAGCTTCCCAAGCAGCAGGGACCATCCTGCCCCCTCTGGCTCGGTGTGCACACCCTGCAGAGCTCACTGCTGTGGGATTTGGGGAAGGACTTCAGCTCAGAGCAACCACAGAGCCCCAGGGACTGTGGATCTGTGCTGCCCTGGCTCTTCCCGGGAGCTGTGCAGGACTGAAGGAGCTGAGCCACATTGTTCCTTCCTGAGAGAGCCTCACAGAGAGAAACCTCCCTCTCATTCCCACCCAGGAGCTGTTGGAGGGTCAGTCTGTCCACACCACATCTTCCACCAGGCTGCACTTGGGAATTTCATGAGGATTAACAAGGCCAAGGGCAGGGCTGAACCTTGGTCAGGACAACCCCTGGGATCAATCCAGGCTGGGGAGGAGCAGAGGGAGCAGAACCTTGTGGGTGCTGGGGGTGAGAGCTGGCCCTGCCCCAGCCCAGAACCCCCCATGTCCTGGGCTGAGCCCAGCGTGGGCAGCAGGGAAGGGAGGGGAACTGTGCCCCTGTGCCCCTGTGCTCAGGTGAGCCCCACCTGCAGAGCTGCCCCAGCCCTGGGCCAGCACAGGGAGGAGCTGGAGCTGCTGGGGAGAGTCCAGCAAGGGTTGTTCAAAGGTTGGAGCCCCTCTGCTCTGGAGCCAGGCTGGCAGAACTGGGATTGTTCACCTGGGGAGGAGAAGCTGTGGGGTGACCTCACTGTGACCTTGCAGGACCTGAAGGGAGGCCACAAGAAAGAGGGAAAGAAGCTATTTCCAAGGGCCTGGAGTGCCAGGACATGGGGGAATGGCTTTAAACTGAAGGAATGTAAGTTTAGATAGGATATTGGGAAGAAATCGTTCCCTGTGAGGGTGGGCAGACCCTGGCACAGGTGCCCAGAGCAGCTGTGGCTGCCCCTGGATCCCTGGCAGTGCCCAAGGCCAGGCTGGACATTGGGGTTTGGAGCAGCCTGGGACAGTGGGAGGTGTCCCTGCCATGGCTGGGGTGTGGAACAAGATTATCTTTCAGGTCTCTTCCCACCCAAGCCATTCTGGGATCCTCTGAACATTTCCTGTGACAGGAACCTGCTCGTGCATCACCGCAGGGCCCCCGAGGTTCGGTGAATGCTGCATTTCCCCAGCCTTTGCAAAGGCTGGGATTTTGTACAGACACAGTGAGCAGGGCATTGTCTGCAGGATTAGGGCCTTGATATTTCTAATCATACCCTGCCTCATCCTCTTGGAGTGCTCAGAGCCCTATTCAGTGGCATTCAGTGCCTTCTCTGGGTGCTATTTCAGATGCAGAATAATTAGCAACATGCAGGAAAAGCAACAAAGCCATGAATGGTATTTAGTGACAATTATTCCACCGAACCATTCCTTACTATTATAAATGGAGCTTATTAGCACGAAATTGTTTCCATAGGAAGCCGCATCAGCAGTAAGAAGAATGGCTGCAGGCTGGCTCTGCAGCATGGCAGGCAGCACAAAGGAGCTGCCCATCTCCTCCTCGCCACGGGGCACGTGCAGGGACAGACCCACATGCCTGGCATGGCTTGGGGAGCATCAGCCTGGCACTGCCAGCCCTGCCCCAGCCCTGCCACAGCCCTGCCCCAGCCCTGCCACAGCCCTGGCACAGCATGGTGCTGCTGCTCCCTGAGCTGGACGGGGCTGGCAGCACTGCAGGGAACTGGGCTGCAGTGACAATGGAGAGCTAGGGGGGTTCACCTGGGGAAGAGACACTTCAGGGTCACCTGAGAGCCCTCCCCAGTGCTTGAGGGGCTTCAAAAGAGCTGGGGAGGGACTGGGGACAAGGTGCTGGAGTGACAGGATAGGGGGAATGGGTTCAGACTGAAAGAGGGGAAATTTAGGTTGGATATCAGGAAGGAATTCCTCCCTGTGAGGGTGGGCAGGCCCTGGCACAGGTGCCCAGAGCAGCTGTGGCTGCCCCTGGATCCCTGGCAGTGCCCAAGGCCAGGCTGGACATTGGGGCTTGGAGCAGCCTGGGACAGTGGGAGGTGTCCCTGCCATGGCAGGGGTGTCACATCTTTAAGGTCCCTTCCCAGCCAGGCCACTCTTGGATTCTGTTATTCTCTAATCAAGCTGATAAAATCATTTGCCTCTCTACATTTAATTCACGGAGAACCCCAAATGTCAAGTAGAGCATTTGGGCATTTCTCACCTTGGATGTGATATTCAGGCTGGGAGGACTTTAAATTATTTCTGTACTTTAAATACTCATTAGTTTAGTGGATTTTCCTCAAATCATGCAGGGGGACGTGGTCTCTGTGCACTGTTGGTGTGTGTGGGTATGGGGGATGCCTGAAGAGGCCTTTCCAGGGCTCCTCCTGTTCCATGTATGCTCCTTCCCTCTTGGGAGGGGTCTGATATCTGGGAGGAGATCCAGAATAAGGCACGGACAGAGCCCTACTAACCCTAGCCCTGAACTTAGACCTAAGCCAACCTCAATCCTAACCCTAACCCTAACCCTGCTGAGCAGGAGAGGACAGCCAGGGCTCCTCCAGCAGGGAGGGACTCACTCCTGCCTGGCTGGACACACTCTGCAGGCACAGGGAGCTGGAATGCCGAATTTCTGCGGGAGGCAGTGGAGATTTAGAGATCCAATCCACAGGAACAGAGGCGCCGCAGTCACTCAGGCAAAGCCCCCCCGAGCAGTGGAGTGTGACAGCCCCAGAGATTTGTGACAGCGTTTGCTCCACGTTTCCCTCCTCCTCCCTGCTGATTTACTGGGTGCTTCTGTTCATCCACTGCTCCAAATTTGTGGGAAATTCCCTCCCCCTCCCCATAAAATAGCACTGATGCCATCTGTAAAGTGTAAACCACACGGCTGTGAGGTCACAGCCGCAGCAGTAAAATCAGTGCTGCTGGGGGAGCTCAGGTGTCTGTACAGGAGAACATTCATTTCCCTTCATTGGAAATTTGTTTTCCCTGCTCTTTATCAGGCTGTGATAACAGCACCAAGCACTGCAGAGAGCTCGAAAGGCTCTGGATGAATGTCCCCTTTTGGCTTCGGAAGGTTTGGGATTCTCTGCAGGGTCTTCCCTGTGCCATGAGGGATTTCCCCTGTCCGCCCCTCCGTTCTCCCATGGGGATGTGCAGCAGCAAAGTACTCAGCACTGCTTTGCCCTGACATGTTCAGCAATTAGGGCCATTCATGAGTGATAATTTGGAGGCATTTCTCTGTCAGATCAGGGGGTGTGACCAAGTGTCCCTTGCTGGTGGCTGCTGCCTGACCAAGCAGGGCTGAGCCACTTCCTGCAGGAAATTCTCATTGCTCCATGAGTTGCACATTAACATTTGCCATCCCTTCAAGCTCTGCAGATGAAGAAACATCTTCTGGAAGGGGCAGAGGGAGTCAGGCCAATTACTGGTGCCTCAGTGAGCGGAAGGAGAAGGAGCTCCACGGGTGGCCAAGGCTCCCCCAGAGATGGAGCAGCACAGAAATTAATTAAAGCTAAAGAGCAGCAGCCAGAGAAACTCCAGGAGTAAAGTCACTTCCAAAGTAGGGCAGGAAGGTAACTCTGGACTAATTATCCACATCTTCACTGCAGGGAAAGGCCACGACTGCCAGGGCAGCCTCCTGTGGGCACCCCAGGCAAGGCCACCAAAGGTTAACGTGGACTGAGCCAAGCAGCAATGGCTGCTATCTTGCAGGAGCAGCTCAGTGGCTCCAGAGGAGCTCTGCTGGTGACAAAGGACAGCAGAGAGCTCTGCACATCTGTCACACGTGCCGTCTCCTCGTGGTTTTGCGGGGCTGCTGTAAATAATGCTCATAAATACCGTAACCCAGTGAATGTTTCCTTCTCTCTCCTGTTATTTGTTATTATGCACTGGTGAAGCTGTATTCCAGCAGTCTGAGCTGTCTGCAAGGTCCCCTGGCACAGAGCAGCCGGAGCCAGAGCTGCTGGGCTGGGGGTGCTGTGGGAGTGCAGCCCGCAGGGTGTCTGTGACATTTGGGATCGCTGCCGTTCCCGTTTGTCCCCAGGACCCTCCTCGTGCCACACGTGGGAGGTTTTCCCACGAGAAATCTGTGCAGAGGGTTCCTTCCAGCCGGGGCTGGCAGGAGCAGCCCATGGACAGGGAACCCCCTGGGATGGCCTTGAGGGCTCCTCCAGGCAGGTGGGAGCAGGGACATTCCTGCCCCGTGTCCCTTCAGCTGCCTGAGCTGGGCAGGGACAGTCTGGGAAAGCCCTGGAAAAGCAGCAGTGTCCTCTCATCCCGTCCTGCCAGCCTGGAAGCAGCACAGAGCCTCCTCTTCCTCCCTGCTGCTCTCTGTGAGCACCATGGGCTCCCAGGGACACAGGGGAGGGGACGAGGGGAGAGCCAGGCAGGCAGGGCTGTGTCCTCAGCACGGAGGGGGCAGTGCCACCGTGCCCCAAACAGGCAGGGGCTGGGGACAGGGACAAGGGCCAGCCAAGAGCCCAGGGATGGCCACAGAAGTCCAGAGTGATGGAGCAGGTCAGGGGCACAGCCTGGACCCATGGGAGCAGCTTGGGCAGCAGGGGAGTGCCCAGAGCCAGGGGAGCCCTTCTCGCCTGGGGCTGCTCTGGGGCTTTCCAGGGATGTTTTCCCAACAGCCTGGACCCACTCTGGGCTCCATAAAACAGAGCTGGCTTTGAGGAGGGTGGGCAGATCCCTGAGAGGGAACTCCAGGGTCCATCCTGACACCTGACTGGCAGCCCTGGGGCAGTGCCAGCTGTGTGCTCTCCCGAGCTGTGGAATATTCTGGGTTGGAAGGGACCCACGAGGATCATCGAGACCAACTCTGAAGGGAATGGCTCAGACAGACAGGGATAAACCCATAAGCTTGGCATGGTTAGCGCCATGCTCTGAGCTCATCTCAGTGGCTGCTTTGGGCAAACCCCTGGCATTTCTCTGCAATACCCACAGGGAATGGCACCTGTGGTGGCTGGGGATGGTCTGTCTCTGTGGAGCTCCTGTACCAACATCTCTTGGCTTCTCAGCTCATCCCCTCATTCCCTCTTCTCCCTGTCAAAAGACACCTGCAATCCAGGCAGACATCCATGCTCAGCCCAGAGCTGCTGGTTCCAGAAGGGCTGTAGAGGATTCCTCTGTCTCAGGAAAATTAATCCACAAACACCAGAGGTTTATGCGCAAAAAGGAGACAGAGGAGTCCTGTAACTTTATTCACAAATAAAGGGAGAGCTCATGGGCATTTCCCATGGGGTCTCTCAAACTGATAGAGGGTGCAACCTCTTTTTATCATAATTTCCTGGCCACATTTCCCTCTCTCTTTCCCCATTGGCTGAGGTACTAGAGAGGTACAGACTTTCCAAATTGCCTAATACAGACCCCCTTCTAATGTACATTCCTTCCCACCTTTTGTTTTCTTTGTGTCTCTGTTCTTTTCCTCTAAGTCCATGGATTTATCACATCCTTGGGTGAGTAACAGTCTGTGTCAATTAATGGAAATTCCTATGGAATTTATGGTTCCTCCCATTGCTTCTTTCCCCTATCAGTATCTGGCCTTATCTACCTGCAGGCCTCAGTTTGTTTGTACAGACATCTCCCTCTTGTTCCTCTCATCTGCAGTCCCAGAGAAGAGGCAGAAGCTGGTAAAAGTGGGGTGCAAAGCACACCTTTGGCTCTGAACAGCAAGCCAGCACCATCCAAACATCTGGGGATTTCTTAACGTGAAGCTGAAAGAATCTCTCGTGTTTTCAAGGCTCCAAATTCTGTATTTTTTGAGGGCTTGTTGCATTTCCTGCCCGGCAGTTGATGAATGGTGTGTGCACGTGGCTGCTGAGCATCCAGCGCCTGATTTCATTATGCAGAACGTGTCCTGAGCCAGCAAGGGAATCATTCCTGCACATGGGCTTGCTGCAGGAGGGAGGGAGGGATGGAGCCCATCCCTAACAAGCACCGTGAGCACTCCTGATGCTCCTGCTTGGTTAAACAAGGGGAAAAAAATCAAACACAGCCTGCGGAGGAGAACAGCAAGGGACGAGGGCTGGGAGCCATGTTCACAGTGAGGATGAGAGCAGAATGTTGTAGGGGGGCTGGGGCAGGCCCTGAGTGGCTGTTCCCACCCTGGGATGGGGTGGCAGCACAGGGACACCAGGGACCTGTTCCCAGAGGAGGGAAATGAGCTGCAAACATCTCCTCCAGACTGGCAATGTCCAGGCTCTGTCTCTGTGAGCGGCCAGAGGGCATTTACAGGGCACACAGAGACACAGGGGTGGGCATCGGGACCAAATCCCACAAATACATCCCAAATGATGGGCCTTGTGTTTTCACGGATGTGCCAAACCACATTCCTGCCAAAGCAGAGCCAAAAATCCCAGAATGGCAGGAAGGTTCAGGCTGCACAGGGCATCATGAATTGCCAGTTTGAAAGGGCTGCAGGATGGGAGCAGCTGGCCCGGGGCCACCCATGGCACATGCTCCTCTGCCTTAGCCCAGAGGTCTCTGGTGACAGGCACAGAGTTGAAAGAAATGAGGCAATGTCTTTACAAACAAACTGCTGGTAAGATCAGGCCTATACTGAGAGATAGAAGAAACAATGGGAAGGATTTCCATAGGAGTTCCAGTGACTGACTTGTCCAAGACTGTGGTAATAACTAGGGGAACAGAGACATGAGAAAAAGAAGAAAAGAGGGGTGTGTATTGAGAGTGTCTGCATTTAGGAGGGATGTATATTACTGTGTCTGCATTAAGCTTTCCGGGCAGTCTGTATCTCTGGAGTACCTCAGCCTATGGGGAAAGGGAGAGGGAACCTGTGGCCGGGAAATTAGGATAAAAAGAGGCTGCGTCCTCTAGCAATCCGAGAGACCCCATGGGAGATGCCCATGAGCTCTCCCTTTATTCATGAATAAAGTTACAGGACTCCTCTGTCTCCATTTTGGACATAAACCTCTGGCGTTTGTGGATTAATTATTCCTGACAGAGTCACCACAGCTTCAGCAAGGCAGTTTTCAATATTTTTCCTAAAAAGACAGACTGAGCCCTTTACATCTCTCTAGCACTTTTTCCCCAGTAGTCCCATCCTTTGATATTCTGAAATGCCCGTGCCAGGTGTGCTTGGGAGCAGCACAGTCAGCCCTGAAGGGAGGGGAACTCCCTCCCTGCTCCTCTGCCCCATTTCCATGTGCCAACATCCCGTTATCCCATGGCAGAGTCCTGCCCGAGGAGCTCCGGTGGGATTTCTGCAGTCAAAAGCTGCAAACAGTGCCGTTCCTGAAGTTGTTCAGATCCACAGCACTGCTCCCTGCTTCCAGGAGGGGAAATTCGCTGCTCACTGCTTTGCCCCTACCTGTCACACGACTTCTGGGTCCTCAGGTGTTCACACGACTTCTGGGTCCTCAGGTGTTGGCTCTAATTTTCTGATATTCGTGGAGATTCATGGAAGTTCGCAGGGAAGTCAGGCAGGCAGTACTCAAGACGGTGAAAGAGCGAACTTTATTTACCATACTTTCTTTATATAAGCATTAATAATCTAGCAACTATTGGTCGGCAGTTTTCCACCCCCTAAAATGATAGGTGACAACCCTACAGCATCCAGCACCAAAACACAGAGATTAGAAAAGTACAGAAATGCAACTTATCTCTATTCTCCATCAGAAAGAAGAGAAAGATTTGTAAAACAGTGCAACTACACTCAGGCATTCTTTGAAATCTGAGGCACCACAGAGGGGAATGGTTTTCTCCTAACAGCGCAGTGAAAATTGGCAAAACAAGCCTGGGAATGCAGAGGTGGTGGCACTGCAGACCTGTGAGCGATTGTGAATCAGCCCTCGTGGCCCCTGTGTTTGAAGGCAGCCAGGGAACCATTGCAGGGCATTTACCGAGTTGGTTTAAAGGACTTCAAGTGGCTGGTGATTTATTGCCTGCGTCAGCCTGGGCTTTGGCTGCTTAATGAGCCTCATTAGATCTCGTTTGGAGGCTGATTCTATCGTGACAGGGCCGCTTTCGGATCTCACCCTGCTGGTTGATGCTGTCCGTGGGGAGGTGTCCCCTCTGACCAGGCTCCCCTGCTCTGACAGCAGCTCCTGAGGGTGACACCTCTGTCCCCCTGCCCCTGAACATCCTGGGAGGGAGGAACAAGGGGATTTCCATATCCCAAAAGCCGCCTTACCCAGTGACATGGAACTGGCATTGCCTGGCTTTGTCCCTGGAGTGTGACAGCCATCCAGCAGAGCCCCCACACCACAGAAAAATGTCAAAATCTTCTTGCTAAGATGGGCAGTTCCCTACTGATTGGCCCCAAGGAGGCCCAGAGACACTTCAGAGACACAGTCAGAGCTGTGGGGATTTGCTTTATTCGGCGCAGGGTGTGGGGATTCACTCCTCCAAACACACACACCCCGGCACTGCCAACACACAATATTATGGGTAGTATTCATGAATATTCATCACATTCCCTGGGATAGGAGTGGTTATACAAATCATTTCTGGGCAATCATTAATATCATTAGCTGTGTGCCACGCATGCGCTGTGTGTCCTGGTGGTCTTTGGGGGTCTGCTTGTGATGAAGATCTGTAGTCTTCATCACAGTGCACTTTTCACCTTTCTCTCTGGAGCGTGGGCATTCCTTGGTGGGTGATTCAGGGTTTCTGTGCTGGCATTAAACAGATCCTTGTCCCTCTTATCTTGACAAGATTAAGGAAATTCTGTTTTCCTAGGTTTTAGAATTTACATATTCCATCTCTCAGTAGTTAACTTGAGTTACCTATTGACTACCCAGTTCTCACTAATAAAAGGAGAAAGCCTTCACAGATAAATGAGGGAGATGGAGGATTGAACTGCTTCCAATTCTTGCTGACTCCAGCATCAGCCATTCCCTGCCCTCAGCCAGAGGTGCTGGGAGCTGCTCCTAAAGATCCCTGGCTCTGGCAAACCCCCCAGCATGGACAGCCCATGGAAATGCTGGAGCTTGGAGCCTGCCCTGAGCCAGAGCCCAGCCCTGAGCCCTCAGCAGTGAGGAACTGAACATCTCAGCTGCTGAAAGAAGAGGTGCTGAGCCCCGGCAGGTCCTGCCAGGTGCTCCATAGGGGCATCCCTGGAGCATCCACTCAGAACCACGTGTCCCACAAAGAGTTTGGGCTCTGGAGCCTTCTCACCATTTGTGTGTGTGTGTTCCAGGGGCAGCTCCCAGCAGGGTGAGAGCTGCTCTGGTGCTGTGAACAGGGGACAGTGTTCCCACGGCTGAGTATTTCTGTGAAAATCTGGGACCATTGATGGCATCATGGAATTTCAGTTAATTGCTCATTATATGGAGAACCCCAGTTTCTTAATTGTTTGTGCCTGCTACACCAGTGTTTAATTTGAGGAAAATACACTGTTGTAGGCTAAGAAACCATGGCATCACTGAATGTCCTGCAAGACCCCACAGGATCATCCAGCCCAGCTCCTGGCCCTGCCCAGATACCCCAACAATCCCACGCTGTCCCCAGGAGCATTGTCCCAACATTCCTGGAGCTCTGGCAGCCTTGGAGCTCAATGGAGTTAGGTGTCTGCCTCCTCATTTAATAATTTCTGTATCACGCTCTCAATCAGCTCTTTAGGATTTTAGTCTTAATTTACTTTTGTCCAAGATTTTCCTCTTGCTCTGTTTCACCTGAATTCCCACCACCATTTTCCCCTCTGCTCATCCTTTCCTGCCCCTTGGCTGCTTCTGCTGTGCCTGTTGGGGAGCAGGGCACTGAAATGTGGGAGCACTGATTCATAAAGTGACAAAACAGCGTTTTCTATTTCCCTCTCTCCATTCTGAATAACTCCTGACATTCACTGGGATTTTTTTGGCCTTTGGAGAGCCCCGTGCTGCCTGTCCTTGCTGTGGAAGGTCATTCAGAGGAACCTGGGGAGTGAATCCTGCTTTCCCCAGCATCTCTTTGAATTCCACGTGCTGCTCTGCTCACAGCCTTTCACTACAATTTGATCCTTGTCCAGTAAATTTTCTTTGCTGTTCCCATGAATACTGAGGTGTCTCCAGAGCACAGCCCTTCTCCAGATCCCTCACGAATATTCTGAACAGTCCCAGTCCCCACACACAGCCCTGGGATCTCCTTTCATTCATTGCCTCCTCTTCTAATGAGTTTTTAGTCCATGCACGGGATTTCCCTCTCATCCCACTGCTTCACTGGAGCTGCTTGTTAAAAATTTCTTCAGATTTCCAGTCCTGGTTCGATTATTCATTGATTCCTGCAGAACCCTCCAGTGGATTTCTCTGCACGGCAGCTCTTCCCCACTGGATCCTGTTTATCAATTCTCTGCTAATTCTGTTCCTCATTATCACCTCTCTGCCTGCCTGTAGTGCAGCCCACGTGTCCTCAGCAGTAGTTCCTCAAGCCTGGGCCATACAATTTTAAAAGGTGTTATGGAGTGCTTATTCCTGACTTTTCCCTCAGTTTGTTCTGCCATCAGGATGGGTGAGCACATCCCCAGTACCTTCATTCACCTGGAATGCTGAGCCTTCCCTTCCCTTCCCTTCCCTTCCCTTCCCTTCCTTCCT
>VZRL01006893.1:0-15199 GCA_013397895.1 Origma solitaria | reverse complement strand
CATCCCATCCCATCCCATCCCATCCCATCCCATCGCATCCCATCCCATCCCATCCCATCCCATCCCACCCCTCACTCCTCTTCAGCACAATTAACTCTTTATTCCCCATCCAGGCTCTCCCAGTGAAGTCCACTCGATGCCTTCTGGAAGAGCAAAGGTCCAGCAGCTGTTGGCCACACTTCCAGCAGGGATGGGCAGCATTAACCCCTGCCAGCCTGGGCAGGGACAGTATCCCTGTGCCTCAGTGATCCTGCTCTTCCTGGGACATTCCCTTGGCTGCAGCCCCCAAAGCCTTCCTGCTGAGGAATTCTGTCAAACACTTTTCCAGGGGGTGATGGGATTCCAATACCTGTTTTTTCTGAAAAGACTCTGTTTTCCCTTGGGCTCAGGGAGATTATTTGACCTATATCAGATGATTTCATTTCTTTATTCAGACTGAAGTGCTTTAGATCAAATTAATTCAGGATCCTGTCAAACAGAATCTCTCTGCTGCTCGGCGTCTGACAGGAGCTGCTCTGCTCCGAGTCCCCAGCTCCTCCTCCGAGGATACTGATGGGGTTTTTCAGGAGAAAGGGAAAAGGTTTTCAACCCCCATGAAATATGAACTTATTGAATCCAGTGGGGTGATCTTTTCCATAGGCAAGGGTGACATTTTCCAGCTTTTGGAGTGGAGTAATTGTCATCTGTGATTCTGTGACTCAAAGCACAGGCAGAGGATGCTCTGGATCCTGTTATGGTGATAACGAACAGACAGAGGGGAAAAGCAGGAGGTTATCCTGGGCATGGATATCCCTGCAAAGTCACACAGGGAACTTCAGGCTGCCTTAGGAAGGGGATTGGAGCTGTAATTTTGCCAGTGGGAGTCTCAGGGTGCTCAAAGCTTTTCTCCTGGCAGGGTTGCGAAGGTCTTTGGTCAGCTCTCCCAGTAATCAGTGAAAATGCAGCTGTTAGTTCCTTCTGTAGGAGAGGCTAAAAGCAGCTGGGCCACAGGAACCCCACCTTGGGCTGTTGTGGGAAGGGGACTTTGTGCTGTGCCCTGAGCAGCCCCAGGCTGGATCCTTAACCCTGATCCTGCCCTGTGGTGACACAGATGCACCAAAGCACTGGGAGCCATCAGAGAAAACATGAACTGTTGGGGAGGGTGAAATAGGAAAGCCTTATAAACATTATTGCCTGGCAAAAGATGCTGAGAATATGGAAACTACAAGCGAGACTGAAATGAAGACAAGCTTTGAGATACCAAACCCCAGGTACTGAACAACTGGAAAACAATGGTGTGGCCACTGAAGGGAATCCCTTTTGATTAAATAATCCCCTCTGCTTGCAGACAGCTCCAAGGGTCAGAGCAGACCCTGCCAACTTGGCAGAGGGTCCAAAAAGCAGTTTTTAGAGTTTAAAATATAACGCCATATGGTAATGCAATGACTCTCATAGGCTGTATGTAAATGTTGTAGGATTTGTAGCTTGTTCTAGATTGGTTAGTGAAAATTAGAATATTCAGCACAGAAGATGATTTATTGTATTGTAAACAGCAACCATGTCATTCATTCTATTACTATTACTCGATCCTCTTTCTTCTCTCTCTCTCTCTCTCTCTCCCTGCTCTGAGCTGTGTCTGGCAGCTCCCAGCCGCTCCCCTACACCCACACCTTTCACAATAAACCTCCTGCTCTAAGACCAAACTTCAGAGATCTCTCATCTCTGTCCCGATCATCCGAAACAAACCACCAAACACCACAGATGGCAATCCTACACTGAACCTCCTGCGTGTTCCTCCTGGGATCTTTGTCCTTTTACCTGAGATGCCAAAGGTGGGACCCAGCTGTGCTCCCAATCCCAGAGCCATTTGTGTGGAGCACATCCCTCACAGCTGGGCAGGATCCCAGCACAGCCAGCAGCTCAGCAGCTGTTGGGGTTTTGTGGCAGGGGAGGCTTTAACCCTGGACTTGTTCTGCCAAATCCAACTTCGGGTTTGGTGTGGTGCTGTCCTCACCTCGTGCATTCCACACAGCTAAATCCTACTGGAATGAAAAACCTGAGACTCTTGGGGTCCTGCACACCTCCCTTTGCAAATAGGTCCTTGAAGCTCCAAATGAAATTCAGGATGTCAGAGCCCCCCGTGATGATTTCCAGGATTGATTTACCAGCTTTGGTTCACAGAGACGGAGGGCGCAGCATCCAGGTGGGTTTTTCTGTTTGATTTAATGTCACAGTGTCAGTAACCAATCCCAGCTGAATGATAATCAAACAGAAACGAGGGTGTCTAGACAGGGTTTGCATAGCTGAGCAACACAACTGCACTTAATTGGATGCTGGTTTGAGCACAGAGCCACGAGGAAGGACGGGCACAAACAGTCCCTGCCAGCAGCAGTGACATTGCACAGCGCACAAATCCTGGAGAGGGAGCAGAACCTCGGGAAAGGTGACAGCAGGGACAGCAGGGAGCTGGCACTGAGCTGTGTCCCTTCAGGCTGTCCCATTAAACAGGGGGAGTTCCTGTCCTGGCCTCTGCCATGGCCCCATCCCTGCTCTGCCCCTGCTCCAAGGAGGGCACAGCTCCTTGCTTTCCTCCTGCCTCACACGTGGAGGGAAGGGACAGGGCCCAGACAGGCAAAGAAATAAAACCCACACACATCCGACAGAGAAAAACCAACCTCAGCTGCCAGAGGAGCCTGCTAATTAGCTTAACGAGATTTCTTGGAATGAGGAAATATTACTTATTTCATTAGCTGCATGACAATTGTGCTTCAGAATGAAGCGAGAGATGAATCTGAGAATTAAGATGTAAAAATAAAAAATAACCTCTGCCAGAAAAGTGCTTTAACCCAGCAGCCAGGTTAGGTTTAATATCCAGGAGTATTGTGGGGAAGGAATGACCTGGAGCACCTGGAATGGGATTGATTCCATGCCAAGTGTGGAGAGCTTCTCCCCCATGTCCTGGAGGTTCCAACACCAAGGATTTGTGCTGCAGCAGCTGGACCCGAGCTGAGCCTGGGTAACCCAAAATGTGGGGCCCTGGGAGCTCCTGGAGCAGAATTCCTGAGGTTTTCAGCAGTGCTGGGGTGGGGGGGTGAGCACAGAGCTGGGGACACGCCTCAGGCATGGCTGTCCCAACAGAGCCCATGAGACCTGAGAGCTCAGAGGGGTGTGCAGAGGGTCAGACACCTCCACGGGTGGGTTTGTGGAGATGGGATCATTTTTTGGACACTGAAGAGCAGCAGGAGCTGCCAGGTTTGGGATGCAGCTGGTGGGCCAGCAGAATCAGGGAATAATAGGGAAATTACTCCGTGAATAATGGGCATATTGGATGAATAATCCCTTGGCAAATAATCTGGGATGTGCCTGAGCTGTCAGCAAGGGCCGTGTGCTGCCTGCGTGTGCTGGGGAAGGCGCTGAGGAGTCTGCAGCTCCGGATCCAAGCTTTGCTCAACAAAGCCAAACAAAGCCCAGATGGTTCGTGAATAGAAAAGGTTTTCATCCTGTGGGAGAAATGCAAACGTGGAATCGATGGTTCTGCTGAGTGGGGGTGGGACAGAGAGGGAAAATAAACCCAACAATCTGAGTTCATTCTGCAGTGGGGCTGAAAGGAAAAATGCAACCAACAAGGGCAGGAGCAGCTCCGGGGTGAAGCAGAAAGTGCAGAACATCAGCAGAGCTCAGAGAATCCTGCACCTCCGAAACAGGGGACCAGGGATGGGATAGCCTAGAGCATTTCACAGATATCATGTAATCACAGAAAGGTTTGGGTTGGAAGGGACCTGAAAGCTCATCCCATCCCACCCCTGCCATGGCAGGGACACCTCCCACTGTCCCAGGCTGCTCCAAGCCCCAATGTCCAGCCTGGCCTTGGACACTGCCAGGGATCCAGGGGCAGCCACAGCTGCTCTGGGCACCTGTGCCAGGGCCTGCCCACCCTCACAGGGCGGAATTCCTTCCCAATATCCCATCTAGCCCTTCCCTCTGGCAGTGGGAACCATTCCCTGTGTCCTGTCCCTCCACCCCTTGTAAAGAGTCTCTCTCCAGATTTCCTGCAGATCCTTCAGGCACTCGAAGGTCACAGGTAGGTCACCCTGGGGCTTCTCCTGTCCAGGCTGGACAAGCCCAACTCTCCCAGCCTTCCCTCGCTGTGCTGTTTGAGGGTGGCCCAGGGCAGGGCAAGGCACAGGGCAAGGCACAGGGAAAGGCACAGGGAAAGGCACAATCCCCAGGCCTTCACTCCACACTGCTTCCATGAGGGGAGGGCTGAGAATGCGCTGCTGAGAGTGGTTCACTACTGCACTACTGGGGTGGCTGAGAATGTCACTCCCAAGCTGCCTCAGGACTGGGACACTGTGACAGCACATGGAGGGTGTCCCAGTGAGAGCCCCAGACATAGGGAGCACAGTTCCTGGGGGAATGCTGCCTTTAATGGGGCAGGGGAGCCAATCCTATGGGATTTTCCGAGCATATCTGCAGTGTGGGTTGGATGAGCCCCTGCTCTGCTCTCATCCACCCCAGGCTGGCTCTGCCCTAGCAGCTCATGTCACACATGTGTCACACAGGGACACAGAGCCACCCCCTCTCACTGCCCCTCTGCCTCCTGCCTTGGGAACGGCCAAAAAGGAACTGCCCAAGGGCAGGGGCTCCCCTGTGGCACTGCCCCCATGACCTGAGCTCCCCATCCTCCCTCTCCCTTCTGCATTCCTGCAGCTGCTGTGCCATCCAGCCCTCCATGCCACACCCATCCCTCTGTGCCACACCCATCCTTCTGTGCCATCTCTCCATCCCTCTGTGCCACACCCATCCCCCTGTGCCACACCCATCCCTCTGTGCCATCTCTCCATCCCTCTGTGCCACACCCATCCCTCTGTGCCACACCCATCCCTCTGTGCCACATCCATCCCCCTGTGCCACACCCATCCCTCTGTGCCATCTCTCCATCCCTCTGTGCCACCCCCATCCCTCTGTGCCACACCCATCCCTCTGTGCCACATCCATCCCCCTGTGCCACATCCATCCCTCCATTTAGTGCTTAAACCTTTCCCAGATCTCTCTGAGCTGTCCCTTGGCCACTCCAAGCCAGGCTGAGGAAATGCTTTTGCTGCTTGGGGTGTAACCAAAGGAAGCAGGATCTGTTCTGGGAAGTGGAATCTGTACTGGGAAGCAGGAACTGTGCTGGGAAGTGGAATCTGTGCAGGACAGCAGGATCTGTGCAGGGGAGCAGGATCTGAGCAGGGAAGCAGGATCTGTGCTGGGATGAGGATCTGTACTGGGAAGCAGGATCTGTGTTGGAAAGCAGGATATGTGCAGGGGAGCAGGATCTGTGCTGGGAATGAGGATCTGTGCTGGGAAACAGCAATCTCCACCATGGTGATGTGCCCCTGAAGTGGCTCCATGTTTGGGGGTGGTCAAACTGGTTTCCAGGCCAAAATTAAAGCCAAAATCTGTTTTTTCCCCTAACAGAGTTTAGAGAATGGAGAGAGCCCTCCCTGGTGTCACAGCCTGGCTCAGCCTGGGAGTGACATCAGGGGACATGAGCTGATTTCTGTCCCCATCCTCTCCCTCAGCCAAAACCTTCCACCAAGTTCATTTCCATTCTGAATCTTCCTTTCTGGATGTGTCTCCAGCACAAGCCCTGTGCTGAGCTCCTCAGCAAGGGCTCTGCAGGATCCCACAAGATCCCACAGGATCCCGCAGTGTCCCACAGTGTCCCACAGGATCCCACAGGATCCCACAGCTGAAACACAGAGCCAGGGAGCAACTCCAGACATTGTGGCCTCCAGTGCCCCCAGTTCTGCTGAGCCTGCCTGCAT
This sequence comes from Origma solitaria, assembly GCA_013397895.1. Lineage (NCBI taxonomy): Eukaryota > Metazoa > Chordata > Aves > Passeriformes > Acanthizidae > Origma > Origma solitaria. The sequence goes on along the minus strand of VZRL01006893.1, from coordinate 9,407 downwards.
TGATGGTTCCATTTCTGTGCTCCTGAGCAGCCAGGGATGAGTTCCCCCCTCTGCATCTCCACTGAACTGCTCTGGGTAATGTACACTTGGAAACTGAGAGCCAGCAGCTGCAGGGTTTCTTTGGTCCCCTGAGCTCCCAGCTTGTTTAATAAACTTGTATTTTTGTGAGCAGCACAGCCAATTGTGAAAGTGAGCTTAAAGGGAAAACTGCCTGAGAACAGAACTGATTAAATAGCAGGAAATACAAAGCGCCCTGAGACCCAAATGACAGAGCCACCTGATGGAAAATCCACAAAGAGATTTTAATTAGAATTTATTACAACGGGCAAAAATAAACATCTAAAAAGTCAAGATTAAATCCTTCAATCAATACAGAACTTCACAGAGAGAGAGGACTCTTCTTCCTTTCCAGCATCAGCCCAATCCCTTCTCTGAAGGCCCCTGGAAACAAAGGAAAAAAGAGTTGATGCAGCAAATTTTAGAGCCACGTGTGACCAAACGCCCTCATCCCGCCAGGGTGTCCTGGTGCCCATGGCAGCAAAGCATTTTCAGTGTGACTGGCTCAGCTCAGAGCTCGTCCGTGTCCTGGATCCCTCCTTGTCCTGGATCCATCCACGTCCTGGATCATATCCATGTTCTGGACCCATCCATGTCCTGGATCAGTCCATGTCCTGGATCCATCCGTGTCCTGGATCCATCCATGCCCTGGATCCATCCATGCCCTGGATCTGTCCATCTCCTGGATCACATCATGTCCTGGATCCCTGGTTTCTGATGTCCACCTGCCCCTTTGCCCCAGGAAATATTTGCTCCCTCTGCGCCCACAGCGTTGGGATGCCTTCACTGAGGGCTTCACTTGCGCCAAATTCTCCCTCTGTTGTTCCCCTGCAGGGAGGGGAATGGGATTTGCTGGAGCTGGAATGTTCTGTGTGTCCATCACACATCGTGAGGTGACCCCAAATTCCTGATGGGCACCCCCATCCTACTGATGGCTGTGTCCCCATGAGGCTCCCAGTTCCTGCTGTGTCACCTCCGTCACAAATCACCTCTGAGGCACGTCTGGGTGAGCCAGCTGTGCCCAGCTGTGCCTCCAGGCTCTGCTGTGGGGCACAGGGACCCACCCAGTGCTCCCTAGCCCCAAACCATAGCCCCTGGCCCTGGGGGTCCTCCAGGCTCGGCTCCCAGGGGTGCTGGGGGGCTCCCCAGCCCCTCCCAGTGGGACCAGTACACTGGGCTGGTTCTGCTGCCATCCTCTGGCGGCTGCTTTTCCATGGAACACCGCCTCTGGACACCCCAGGCCAAGCTTCAGGGCAGCCAGGAGGGCACTGTTCTCTCTCCAACACACCAGTTTCATTTTTCCCATCTTCCTTTCACAGCAGAACCTCAGAGGTCACCAGTTTGTCTCTGGCACCTAGGGCAGAATTCCCAGCAGGTGACTTCAGGGAGAGGACATGTCCCTGTCCATCCTGGGTGCAGGACAGTGCCTGGGGGATGGACAGACCCCTCTAGCACTGCCCAGCTCCAGAAGGAGGCCTTTGGAACTGCAGAGGGGAAATGCAGCCCAGATCTTGCCCAGCCCCACCCAGGACAAAGGCCAAGGTCTGTTTGGTGCTGTGGAAGGTTTGTTTTACATTCTTACAGAAAGAGAAGGAGTGAATTCCCAGTGTCTGACAGAATGGGATACCAGGCACAGCCAGGGCAGTGATTCCCACTCCATCCCCACATGCCGTGGTGGTCCCTGGGAGCCAGGCTGCTGCTGGGCTCACCCAGTGCCGCTGGGGTAGATCCCGTGGGGCACTGCCCAGAGCCACCCCCTGCAGGAGTGGGAGCACAGCAGACTCAGCTGCAGCATTTGCATGGATTTTTTTATATCCTGACTTCAAGCCTCTGCTTGAATTTATGTGCAGTTTCTCTTTCTCACAAGTTGTGAAAAGCCTCCCCTTATCTTTGGGGTGCCCTGCTCCAAACAGGATCTGTGGGATTTGGGAGGGGGCCACGGTGTTTGGTGGAGATCAGGGCAGGTGACAAACGCAATGCTCTGGTGACCTGGGAGCTCAGCCCCTCCCCTGGGTCTGGGGGGGCCTGGAGGTGCCTCGCTGAGGTTGGGGGTTGCGACCTGGTGAAATTCGGGATCCTGTCACTGTTGTCACTGGGAGAGGAAGAGAAAAGCTGGTTTTTCTGCAGCCCTGAGCTGGCTCCATGCCAAGCAGCCCAGATCTCTGAACAATCCTGACAGCGCAGGAAAAACCCCTCCTGACAAGCAGATAATCCAATTAGCTCCCGGCTTTCACATCAGCTCGGTCTATCTGTGCAATTGCTTGTCATTTATCCATCACTGCAAGAGAATCCAGGATGCAGCTGCCTCTCCTGAAGGCAGGAACGAGGCACGGACAACAGGACCCCTTGGAGATGCCATTCAGGGCTTCCACTGCTGCTCTCCCAGGTAATGGATGAGGGATTCAGGGCAGTTTTTCCTCTGCTTTGGAGCCTCTGCAGGATCCCCCAAGCCACACAGAGGCAGAGCCTATAGAAACCTATGTTAGGATAGGCAGCACGGCTCCAAAAATTGACCCACCTGGAGCAATCCTGACTTCTCATTCTGCACAGCTTGAGCCACCCTTTGCCACTGCAGGAAATGTCTCAGGGGACAGCAGATCTGCAGCCTCCAGAAGCCCAAAAAATGAACTGGGATTTGAGGCCGTGTCCTGTGAGGCCCCAAAGTCACAGCAGGGACAAACAGGGCTGGGAAAGGACAGACATTTCCTCATTGCTGAGGTTTAGGTACCTGAGGACACCCCTAAAACACTGTGAATCCAAGTTTCTTGTCCAGAACATTGGCACGGGTTTGCAGCCCAACCTTCACCCATTCAGGATCCAAGTTTTCTTGCCCAGGAAGCCACAGGGATTTGCAGCCCAACATTCACCCGTTCAGGGTCCAAGTTGTCTTTTCCAGGATATTGGCAGGGATTTGCAGCCCAACATTCACCCGTTCAGGGTCCAAGTTGTCTTTTCCAGGATATTGGCAGGGATTTGCAGCCCAACATTCACCCCTCACTGTGCTCACCACGAGGGTCACAGCAAGAGATGCTCCAGGGAGCACCAAGGATTTGTGTTATCCACAGCATCCTCTTCACAGTGGACGCAGCCAGGATGAGGCCCCAGGGACAAAAGGGATTTAGAGAAATGACCAACCCAACTTCAGGACTGAGTGTTGCCAGAGCCCAGCAGGTTTTGGGGCTGTCACTGCTGAGGGGTTTCCCCAGGATTAGATCAGATTAATGACTGTGGCCATTCCTCCTCTGGCTGGTTTTGAGTTTCCCTGGCGAAAGCTCTCTGGTGAATGAAGGAAATCCCTGTTTCTGTCCCACCCAGGGAGCAGTACTCAGCACCGCACCCTGGATTTGTGATTATTCACCAAATCCCAGAATGGTTTGGGTTGGAAGGGACCTCAAAGACCAACCCATTCCACCCCTGCCATGGCAGGGACACCTCCCACTGTCCCAGGCTGCTCCAAGCCCCAATGTCCAGCCTGGCCTGGGACACTGCCAGGGATCCAGGGGCAGCCACAGCTGCTCTGGGCATTTGTGCCAGGGCAGCACCAGATGATCTTTTAAGATCCCTTCCAACCCACCCATTCTGGGATTCCATGACTCTATGACATAAAACCGTTCCATGTGGCAGCATACAGCCAGAAAATTTGGGGTTTGAACAAGGAATGCGTTCCTCTCACAGACTGCTCGGCAGCTGCAGTGGGAAATGATTCCCAGAACCTCTCCACGGAGTGATTTCATCCATGTGAGAAAACACCACCACCACCCTGCCCACGAGCATGGCGTGAGCACAACAGGAGTTACAAACTGGGGAAAAGCTCCGTGTAAATCCTTCCTCCCTGTGCCTTTCAGAGAGGGATTTCATCTCCTCAGATATTGGCAGGTTGGGCTGCAGTCGGGAGCAAAATGGGAAATGTGGGAGAAACATCTATGTGGAAGGAGCAGGAAATCCCTGGTGCCTGTCTTTGCTAGGCTACAGCAGGGGACAGTGCAGATCCCATAATCCCCACGTTTCTCTGGCACTGAGGGGCTCTTGGGACTTCTCTGCGCCCCTGGCACCTGCTTTGCCGAGGGCAGGAGAAAACTGGGAGGTGACATCGTGCAGAGATCCAGGACGCTCAGCACTGCTGGTCACTGCCTGGCCATGGAGCCACTCTCAGGGTGCACCCACAGCCCCAGGGGATGCTCAGGTACCCCTGGGCACCATCTCAACTCCTCTGCAGTGTTTTCCAGCCCCAGCTCCTTTCACCTCGGAGAAAGCAGAATTTGCTCTGAGTTGCTCCCAGAGTTGTGACAGGGAAATGTCTAAAAGGGCTGCTGAGCACTGTCTGCTTGGCCCTAGGAAAATGCACATTTTCACCTGCTGAAGCATCTCCAGATGAATTTCAGTGGATGTGTTTCTGTGACATCAGCTTCCTGCCAGCCCAAAGCTGTCACTCCTTCCCCACCACTGCCTGGCAGCTCTCTGTGCTCACAGCAGGAGGATCTGGGGAGATTTGGGTGATGAAAGGCATCCAGTGCTGCAGAGCAGTCCCGAGTCAGCCTCAGCACCCTCCTGCCACATTCACTCCCAAAGCATCACTTCAGAGCAGGGTTTGCTCACAGCTCTGAAGGGTCTCAGGGGCTTGTCCTGCTCGGAGCCACCTCAGGGTGATTTCCCTGTGATTGTCACCTGTGCTGGGTTAACTCCACCCAGGCAAAGCCCTCCCAAGCCCTCACTTCTCTGCACAGCAACCCACTGCATTTTTTGTTCAGGGGACCAATGGAAGCTCCTGAGGCTTTAGCTGGGAGTCAGTGAAAAGAGAGCAGACTGTGACCTGAAAATGTGTAAAAGCAGACTCAAGTAGACCTGAGACCAAGGAAGAAGAAATCCTCACTGTGAACCCTGTGCATCTCTTGGATGAGAGCAAATTGCCATAACCTGTGACCCGAGAGACCAAAAACCCCACAAACCAGACACTGCTTCTGGGGAGTGTTTATATAACATTTAACCCTTTCATTGAAGAGGTTTTTCTGTATTAGAAAACTTGGGCTGTCAGACTACTACAGCTTTGCTTCACCTTACAATAAATTCTCTCCCCCCTACGTAAGAAGCGTTTCCTTCTGCTCACAGCACCGTTCCGACTGCAGCAGTGTGATTCCAAACCCTCCTGCAGACGGGGAGGAATCCTGCCAGGAGGCCCTTTGATGTCAGCTCCACTCCAGAACAGAATCAATCTGCTGAGCAGGTCGCTGCTGCCCTGGGAACGCTCCTGGTTTGCAGCTTCCAGGGGAAGCGAACAAGGTGTTAACAAGGGCAACGAGCCCCAGGATGAAAGGCAGCAAGTGCAAGGCACTTTCCAGAGGCTGGAGCCTGTTAAGGCCAGAGTTTTAAGTGTTCCCAGCTCAGCCCAACTCTCCTGGGCTCCGAGGATCAGCTCAGCCTGCTGGAAGGGCAGCTCACGCTGGCTTTAGGGTGTCAGGCAGAAGGTGACCATGGTTTGAGCATTTGCTGTGCTGTGGGCCCTTGGATGAGTCTGAGCATTTATTAGCTTTTATAGGAGTCCACCATGAGGAGATTTGCAGATGACACCAAGCTGGGTGTGAGTGTGGATCTGCTGCAGGGTAGGAAGGCTCTGCAGAGGGACCTGGACAGGCTGGATGGATCCAGGGGCCAAATCCAACAATGTGAGGTTTAACAAGACCCAGTGCCAGGTCCTGCACTTTGGCCACAACAAGCCCTGCAGCACTGCAGGCTGGGGACAGAGGGGCTGGGGACAGTGGCCAGGCAGAAAGGGACCTGGGGGCACTGATGGATGGCAGGCTGGACATGAGGCAGCACTGTGCCCTCGTAGCCAAGAAGGCCAATGGCACCTGGCCTGGATCAGGAATGGTGTGGCCAGCAGGAGCAGGGCAGTGATTCTTCCCCTGTACTCAGCACTGGTGAGGCCACACCTTGAGTGCTGTGTCCAGTTCTGGGCCCCCAATTTAGGAAGGATGCAGAAATGCTGGAGCGTGTCCAGAGAAGGGCAACAAGGCTGTGAAGGGTCTGGAACACAAGTCCTGTGAAGAGCAGCCGAGGGAGTTGGGGGGCTCAGCCTGGAGAAGAGAAGTCTCAGGGGAGATCTTATTCCCTGACAGGAGGGTGCAGCCAGGTGGGGGTCGGTCTTTTCTCACAGGCAGTCAGCAACAGGACAAGAGGACACAGCCTTAAGCTGCACCAGGGGAGGTTTAGGTTGGACATCAGGAAGAATTTCTTCACAGAAGGAGTGATTGGGCATTGGAATGGCTGCCCAGAGAGGTGGTGGTCACCGTCCCTGGAGGTGTTTCAGAAAAGACTGGATGTGGCACTCAGTGCCATGGTCTGGCTGACAAGGTGGTGTTAGGTCACAGGTTAGACTCAATGATCTCAAAGGCCTTTTCCAGCCTGGAAAATTCTGTGATTCATTCCCCCTTGTCCTGTCACTCCAGACCCTTGTAAAATGTCCCTCTCCATCTTTCCTGTCGGCTCCAAGGCAAAGCTCGGCAGCACATGAAGGACAATCAATGTCAGGATGCTTCAGAGGCCACCAGACCCCACCCCAAAGGAGGAACTGTTGGGCACAGCTCTGACTGAAACCAGAGGCCGTTTTCAGCCCACACCGCATTTCAGGTCCACCAGCGCCTCTGTCTGCTGCCCAAAAGACTCAGCAGGTGCAGTCAGCAGCTGGAAAAGTGTTGTGGTGACAAATTATTGTCAGATTTTGCAATGAGTCAAAATAGGGGAGGAGAAAGAGAAATGCAGAGAGTGGGAGACATTTCCAAAGCTGCTTCTCTTATTAATGAATCAGACTCACCCAAGGTCATTTTGTGCCTTTGGCCTGGGTACAGATGGATTTTAAAATCCCAGATCTCTGCTCTGGTCCAGGCTGGATCAGCGCATGTTGAGGGATGTGCTGCTCATCCCCACTCCGCTGGTGGCTTCACCAGGTCACTGCTAGCCTTCCTTTGCTGCACTGCCACCTCTCCCTCTGGGACATGGCAGGAGGGACTCTGCTGCTGGAAGCCTGGTGGCATCTGGTGGCTTCCAGGGGATTTGGGTGATGTTTGAGTCAGCTCACAAGGGGCAAGAGCAGGCAGGGTTTTCTCATGGGGAGAAACTCTCCGTGGCACTGGAGAGGCTGATTCCAATCTGGGCACTACAGAAGAGATGTCTGTAATATTTTCCAAGTCCTTTATTTTGCTGGGAAGCAGCAAAATGTATTTTCAAGCAATCCCTCCTTTCACCTGCTGATTCTTTGCTGCTAACATGAATTTAATTCCAGAGCAGCGTGTTCCCAGAGTATCAGGAAGGTAAACGAGAAACTTCTGCTATTGAGAAAGAAAATAAAATGTCTTTGACAGCTGCTGCCTATTCTTACAATTGTTGCTACTCCAAACAAGTTTGCTTGCAATGTAAAATAAATGTCCTTATTTACAATCCTTGGAAATCACAAAAGAAGCCGGTGAAGAGTTCCTAGGAAAGAGAGTGCAGGAATGAGAGCACAGCAATTACAGGGAGCAGGGACTGAGGTGCTTTGGGTTGAGTTTGTGTTGGGAAAGTGGAAATGGCCATAACTGGAACATCTCAGGAAGGGCACGACCCTGGAGATTCCCCTCTGACCCAAACCAAAGGATGACAACAGGGATGGAGCAAGGACAGGGCTCTGAAAGATCCTATTTGGACCCATGGTTTCAAAGGGGAAGCCTCAGCATTAAAAACTGGCATGGAAAGTCACCCTTGCCTTGTAGGAAACACTAAAATCCACAGCAGGTCCCTGTGATGATTTCACAGGAGCACACTGAGGACAATCCCATTCTCCCACGGCTTCCCAGCTGTGTTCCCCAGGAAAACAAAAAAACAAGTGGCCAGAAGTCTCCAGAGGGGGCAAATTTTTCTCTTCCTAACCTGAAGGGAGGATCTTGTGTCTTGGAATTACATTATTTCTCTTAAAAAAAAATGTTAAAGGTCAGTGAAATGAATGCTGGCGTTTTGGAGTCCATGAGAAAGGGGAAGGGACTGTCCCTGGCAGAAGGGGAGCTTTGGACAAGGTTTCTCAGGGATGCCCTTCCCCTGAGCCACACAGGGTGGGAAGGACCCCCTTGCATCCCAATTTCTCAGAGAGGGGTCTGGGTGCGGTTGGATCCCATCCCAGTCCCAGATTTGGTCATTGCTTTATGTCTAAAGGATTATAAGGATGTAATTGGGCCTTTTTACAACTTTGTCTTCAGATTTAAGGATGGCTATATATATATATATATATATATGTATGTATATATGAATAAAACAAATGATTTATTTAATTTAATAAAGGATTTAAGGATTAGACTTAGAGACCTTAATCAGAATTATTTCCTACACAATGTAGGTAGCTATAAATATTAGTATAGTGCATTATTTATTGAAGCAATGATATTACAGTTTGCAAAATAATTATTATTGGAGATTGATTTACCCACCCAGACCGACAACGGTGGGAAAGTCTCCCCTGCAGCCCTGAGGAATGACCTTGAGAGGCTGTGTTTTATGGAGTGGCCTAAGAAAATTCTGTTTTATTTTGTCTTTGCCTTTGGCAAAAACCCTGACATTAATTCATTAACGTTTGCAAAATCCTTGGAATTTCTCTGACAGGAACCTCTATAATAGTGCATCCAATTCAATGATTCAATTATTAATTGCTGCTTTCAAAACTTCAGTCATTAAATTATTAATTACTATGATGATTACTGTTACTCAGACCTGCAAAGAGCAGCCCCTGGGCTGCCTGAGAGCATCTCCAGGTCCTGCCTGCAAAACTCCTTCTCCTTTGGGAAAAAGCTTCCGTGTGTTGAGGCACCAGGCTGGCACAGTCCTGGCTCCTCTCTCAGGACCTAATCCTGAACCTTGGCTCATCCTGGATGGAAAAGCCGAGTTCTGAGCTGGGAGAAGGACAAGGTCATTACAAACCAAACCTGATATTCCCTCAGTTCTGTGCATGGAACTTTGGTCCCAGCCTCCATTGGAGGATAATTCCACATTTCTGAACGTGGTGATAACAAGGGAAAGTCCATCCTGAGACCTGGGGTGTGGTGGGCGAAGGACCCAGGTCTGCTGAGACATCAGGGCTCCTCTCTGGCCTGGGGCTCTGCAGGGGTCCATGGGATGGGNCCTGTCCCTGGGGGTCTACACTGCCCAGAGACCCCCCGAGAGAGAGTGACACTGGGGCTGGGAGTGTCACCTGTGCGAGGGAATGGGGAGTGGGGAGGAATGTGGGATGGGATGGGATCCATGGGATAGGATGGAGAAGGAAGATGATTACGGCCAACACCTGCAGGGCACAATGCAAACCTTCCAGGATCTCCTGCCTCCTCCTCCTCCTC
>VZRL01006892.1:491216-503799 GCA_013397895.1 Origma solitaria | reverse complement strand
GAGGCGCTGCCGGAGCTGAGCGACAGAGACGCTGTGTCAGAGCTGACGTCTGATTTGAACCTCATCCTTGTTGTGTCGGTCTCCGTCGTGTCCTTGTTATTCGTTTTCGCGGTCTTTTTTTTTTCTCTCTCTAAATGGCGACGGTCGAGGAGCCCTCCGATTTTTATAACTTCTGATAAGGAATTGTATTCCACCTTGGGTTCAAAAGCGCCGTACAACTACTGCAGCAGCACACTCCCCTTGCCCTATTCCTACGAGGTGTGTTTAGCCTCCGAATCGGGGCAGAAGGACTTCACGTTCCTGAGACCAGGGACGGCACCCTTGCCTGTCCGTCTCCTGTCCGGTGATCCCGGTTCAGGTACTCTTTCCAGGAAGGACCCTTCTACCCCCGGGGGCTCGGCACAGGTGAGCTTCTGTCCTACGGTCCCTCTCTGTGAGTTTGTGTCAAACTTTTTCCCTCTGTTCTGCTGTCGGTGATCAGTGATCAGCCTCCAGACCTGAACGTCCCGGCGCAGTGTTCAATAGCTCAGGGGCGTGGGGCTGTGAGGGGGTGTGTATGTGAGAGCTTGACTCATTCTTTTGACCTGCCCAGTCTTACCGGCGAATTGCCGATTTTCCCGGTGGGACGACTCAAAGTTGTCAGTACTTCAGTCTGTCCTGGAGAAAGACAGACAGGTGAGAGTTTCACCGCATCGGAGTGATGAGGTGGACTCAGGCTGGAGCGGGAAAAAAGGTGTCGCGTGGCCTGAACTGAGACAACTCTTTTGCCTTGGTCTAGTGACCCCTAATTATCTCGGCCACATTTGAGCGTTTTTCATGTGTGATCTATCGCGGCGTGGTTACTCAGTGGGGGCTGCAACCTTACAGTTGTCTCCTTTTCTGGCAAGCTTGGTTCTTGAGTACTCTGAACCGCTTAAACGGAATGTGTTGTGTACACCCGTAACTTAACTATTCCCATCCGTCTGTCGAGCTCGTGCTTCAGAGTAGCTCCAAGCCTGGAATCTAGCAGGAGAGGCTTTGTGTTCCCTGCTGCCACCGGCTTCTGTGGAGCTCCAGCGGAATCGGGAAAAAAGCTGAAGTGAGCGGCTCAGGCTGGAATTTGGCTTGAACCCGTCTCCGAAGGTATTCCTGGTGCAGGGGAAGGCGTCTTTCCCCTTAGCTGTCCTACGTTTCCACTTCTCTCCCTCCCAACGGCGCTTTCAGGCGCTCTGAAGCGTCCTCTGCAATATTCAGGTTTCCCATCAAGGTGGAGGAGACGTAGTCTCCAGATTAGTTGAAATACGATAGATGGAAATGATCTGTCTTCCATGCCTTTCCCGAGATCTCTTCTCTACTCATCTCTCTTCTTCTTGGCCATCCCACTACTTCTGGGATTAAACAGACAAGGTACTCTAGTACGGGTGGTGTGTGCACTTCTAGGAAGGGAAATTACTTGAGAACTGCGGTCCCCACGTTCGAGGAATTGTTCGGTAAACCGCGTTGAGGAGAAACACGAAATGGGCAGTGGTTGAAAAAAGAAATCAGAGCTTACAGTGGTTGGAAAAAAGATTCAAAGTTTATTTCAGAGAAAATAAGTTCCTGAAAACTATTTCAAGATTTGTGTCGAACAGAGCTGTGGATTTTCTAGGGTTTAGATTATATGTAAGAAACAAAGAGAGATAACTGTTATTTGGCTTTCTATGAGATAATAAGTGCTTTGGGAACGTTAGATGACTAACATTGGATTTTACCTGTGTGAACCCTACACTTCTATCACATTGTGTGGACTGGTGATAAGAAAGATAAACAGCGCTGATAAAGTTTATCTTTTGGCAATGATTAATCAGGAGAAAAGGAAATAGCTGAGCATGTAGATAGGACAGACTGCGCCGATTCCTTTGATATTGCTGACTCTTCATGTAAGCGCAGAACTACTGCATCTCTGGGTGGATCCCCTGTGCTCACGGCAGATTTTAGGATTGTGCGGAGCGAGGACACGCAGACAGAGTCGAGATTCCCCTCGCTCTGGGGAATGTCGTTGTCCAGCCTTGGTGCGGGTGGTTTGCAGCTCCTACACAACGAGCTCAGCCACCACAAGTAAAGGGGTAAAGAATAACCCCCCGCAAGTTTCCGAGTTCTGCAAGGCTTTGAGAGCCTCCATAAGTGAATGAATGCGTGGGCGCTGATTTCGGTTTTTCCCGGACATCACTGTCCCTTCCTTATCAGTCTCGGCTCTGGGATGGCACCTGACGCTGTGTCACAGCCGGGTTTTCGCAGGGTTCCTTATCAAGCTTCCTCGTACTCTTTCCATTACCCCGTGACAGCCGAGCTGTTCTGAGGGTGGCAGATGACGAAGGCCGGAATTTCGGTCATTTTATCGATATGGCTATGCAAAAAGTCGGAAAACCCGACGTAGCACGAGTTGTTGATGACAGCAACAACCCTAAAGGCAGGAAATGTCTGTTTTTGGACCAGGCACTGCCAGTGCCATGACTGTTGCCGAGTGCCAGGCTGGTGCTGCACGGGAACGGGATCCGTTCCCACCCTGGTGAACCTGCACGTCTCAGAGCGTGATTTCCCTGCCTCTGGCTGGTGGAAAAAAGTACCGGGGAGCAAGCTGGGAGACGGCGAGAGTAGGAGGGCGTATTAAACCGAGATTTCTGCTGTTTGTCGGGGAAGATGCCTACTGGGATAGTGGTGGCAGTGGGGATCCCGCAGGTGGGACAATGCTCCTGGGAATCCCGCGGCGGGAGCCACCCCGCGGCGAGACTCAGTGCTGCGGCCGGAGGAGCTGCTCATAACTCTGCAGCACGAAATCAGTGTCGCTTTACCGGCGACGCTGCTTTGGTGGCACACTGACGTCGCGACGCCTTGAAAGGGGATTCTCCCCAGGAAGGGGCTGGCCGAGAATTTGGGTGGGAGGACCAGCATCCTGACGGTCCTGAGAGACACTGGGAGCTGGCGCGTCGTGCCGGTGCTGGCTCTCTCCGGCACCCTGCTTACCCTGGACAGCCCTCCTCACTCATCCTCCCGCCCACTCCACCTCCCTTTCTTACTCCCGCTGCCTCATTCCAACGAGGGGTTCCCGGGACACACCCCCAAATACCCCATGTCTCCGTATCGCCCCTTTTGGCGTCACTATCTCTGCCAGCTTTTACACCTTCCTGCCCGCACACGCAGTGGCCGTGCCCGATCTACCCTGTCTCAGCCAGCGCTCTCGCTGCTCGGCTGTTCTCATAGCGGGGTTTCTCTCAGGGCTGTGCTCTCCCTTCGGGTTCTGGCCGCTCGAGCCCCGCTGTCCTGGGGCCGAGGTCGCCGCGCTCCCTCCGGCGGGGCTCGGCGGCGGCGGGGCTCCGGCGCCCTGCGCTCTGTGCAGTTATTGGACGGGACTCTGTGTGCCGCTGTCGGCCAATGATGGAGCGGGGGGGAACTGGCGGCCCGGCCCCGCTCGGAGCCGGGATGAGGCGCAGACGGTCTCAGAGAGACTCTGGGAGTGAGTCACCGCCGAGCCCGCCGAGCAATGCCCGGCTCCCCGCCGCCGCCGCCGCTTCCCGGGGCCGCTGGGCAGCGGCATGACGGGGCGAGCTGAGAGTTTCTAGCCGGGGCGGGGGGGCGAAGCGGAGAGCGCGGCCGTCCTGTGCGATGAACGGCGTTGCTGTAAGGAGCCGCGGGGTGACGACGGGGCAGGTACTGAGCCTCTTGCTTTTGTTCGGCGTTTCCGACTGGGTTTCCGCCGCGATTCGCTATGCGATCCCCGAGGAGGCGCGGAGAGGCTCCGCGGTGGGGAATGTGGTAGCAGATCTGGCGCTGGACCTCGGGCGGCTGCCGGGACGCCGATTGCGAGTGGTGTCCGGCGGCAACAAAAAGTACTTCGGGGTGGATCTGACGAGCGGGGCGCTGCTGGTGAACGAGAGGATAGACCGGGAGGAGCTCTGCGGCGCGCTCTCTCCCTGCTCCCTCAGCTTTGAGATCGTGGTGGAAAACCCGCTCGAGCTGTACAGCGGCACCGTAGAGATCCAGGACATCAATGACAACGACCCGGTTTTTCCCAGCAGCCAGGCGAGGCTGGAAATCAGTGAGTCGGTGGCTGCCGGAGCGCGCTTCCCGCTAGAGAGCGCGCAAGACCCCGATGTGGGAATTAACTCTTTGCAGACCTACCAGCTCAGTGCCAACCCGAACTTTGCTCTCGACGTGCAGACGAGGGTGGATGGCAGCAAGTACGCGGAACTGGTGCTAGAAAAGGAGCTGGACAGGGAGGAGCAAAAGGAGCTGAATTTGGTCTTGACTGCGCTGGATGGAGGCAGCCCGCCACGGTCGGCCCACGTGCAGATCCACATTGATGTTGTAGATGCCAACGATAATGCCCCGGTCTTCAACCAGTCCACCTATAAGGCGAGTGTGAGGGAGAACACACCCAGCGGTACCCTGGTCGCCAGGATCAGTGCGTACGATCTGGATGATGGGCCCAATGGAGACATCGTCTACTCCTTCAGCAGCCACACCCCTGCCAAGGTACGAGAACTCTTTGCTCTGGACTCAGCCACAGGGGAGTTGAGGGTCAAGGGACAGCTGGACTATGAGGAAACGAAGTTGTACGAGATTTACTTACAGGCTAAAGACAAAGGAGCTGTTCCTGGTGTGGCTCATTGCAAGGTGCTGGTGGAAGTCGTGGATGTGAATGACAATGCTCCAGAGGTGACAGTGACTTCTGTGTACAGCCCTGTGCCTGAAGATGCAGCCCCAGGGACGGTTGTAGCTCTGCTGAGTGTAACAGACTTGGACTCCCATGACAACGGCCAGGTGAACTGTTTTATTTCCCCTGGGATCCCATTCATGCTCAGCTCCTCCCTCAAAAATTACTACACATTGAAAACAGAAGGAGCTCTGGACAGGGAAAAGGCAGCAGAGTATAACATCACTATCACAGCCAGGGACTCGGGCTCACCACCCTTGTCTGCAGTAAAACACATCCTGGTGCAGGTGTCAGATGTCAATGACAACGCGCCCAAGCCGTCCCAGGACTCCTATGATGTCTATGTTCTGGAGAACAATATGCCCGGAATTCCCATCCTTAATGTGAGCGCCACAGATCCGGACCATGGGCGCAACGCCCACCTCTCTTATACCCTTTTGCAGGGTGACCCCACTTTTGGCCACCTTTTCTCCATCAATCGGGAGAATGGCACCCTCTACCTGCTCACCTCCCTGGACCATGAGGACCAGGTGGAGTTCAGCATGATGGTGCAGGTCCAGGATGGCGGCTTTCCGCCTCTGGCCACTAATGTCTCAGTCAGTGTGTTTGTCACTGACGTCAATGACAATGCCCCAACTGTGCTGTACCCTTACCCCAACACCACCTCCACCTACACTGATGTGGTGGCACCAGGCACTCCTGCCGGGCACATGGTCACCAAGGTGGTGGCGGTGGATGCGGATGCAGGGTACAATGCCTGGATCTCCTATACCCTACTGCAGGCCACTGACCCCAGCCTCTTCTCAGTTGGGCTGCACAATGGGGAGATCTTCACAGCCCGCCAGCTCCGTGAGGATGATGCTCCTGAGCACACCTTAGTCATCCTGCTGAAAGACCATGGGGAGCCCGTGCTGTCCACCAGTGCCACTGTTTCCATCTCTGTAGCTGAGATAGTCAAGGAGGTGCTCACTGACCTCACTGATGTGGCACCTGCCAATGATCCCAGGAGACATGTGACTTTCTATCTCATCCTGGCTGTGATTTTGGTGTCAGCAGCCTTCTTCATCACCATGTTGTCTGTGGGCATCTTCAAGTGCTACAAGTGGAGGCAGTCAAAGGAGCTGTACAACAGCTCCAGGAGTACCACATACAGGACACCAGGGCCCTTCAACCACATTGATGCCGTGCGGGGCGGCTTCACACCACCCAACTTCTACCACCAGGTCTATCTCACCACGGACTCTCGCCAGAGTGATCTCCTGTGTAAAAAGCCCTTCACTTCCAGCCCCTTGGGGAGCCGCCAGGGCACCATAAGGAATGGTGAGCCAGGGCTGTACCACCAGATTGTGGGCACCGCCAGCCGGCTCACCACACCTGCTGAGGTAATGTAGCTCCTTCCTTGGCGTGTCCCGGTGCTGGGCAGAGCTGCGGTTCATTTGTGCCATACACATGTGGTCGCGTGCTGGGGTTGGAAGGGATATCCAGTTGTGCCATGCCCCTAAAGAGTTCAGCTGCAGCTGAACAGGTGTTCTTTGGAGTCAAATGAGCCATCCTGAGGGTTGATGACATTTGCACTGTGGTGAGCAGGATCAAGTGAGTCAGTTTGTTCACGTTGGCAAGCATACGTCTTTTGGATGCAGTTTTGGGTACGCCTTGCATGAGTAACCAGTGGAGGTTGAGGTCAGCTTGAAACCACTTGTTAATCCTTGGCGCAAAGTTCGTTGTTAATGGTGTTTCCTTGTCTTTGCAAAAAGAGAGCCAAGGGGAGCACTTCCAGAATGAAATCTCTGTGCGTCGTGACTTGGTGGGGGCTGAAGAGGTGGTGGTGCAGATGGGGCTGGGAGCTGGGCATGTCGCCTCTCACAGTGTAGCATGCAAAGCTGAAGGACGATGCTGGTTCCTGGAGAGAACAATCTCTCCCATCTGTGCCGCTCCTCATGTTTGACTCCTGAATGGTTCTGGTTTTGTTTCCATGGAAGTTCTGTGACGATGTTCGCTTTGGGGGAGGGGGTGGGATTGCAGACTGCTCCAGTTGCTTGCAGGGGTCCGCTGAGCTGGACTTTGGCTCTGAGCAGGGTGGTGAGTCCTCCACTCAGATGCTGTTCAAAAACCCTATTTACAAGCTCTGCATAATTTGTAATATGCTGTCTCAGGGCGATGTCTGATGTCCCGACTGAACAAACTGCAGGCTGGAAGGCGTTTGCGCATGGCAGCAGCTTCTGTGCTTCTCCCCCGGTGGGAACTGTGCTGTTAATTTGAAAGCTTTCAATTACAGGAATGCTTCAGTTTTCAGAGGTGAGGCCAGGTAGTGCATCCAGTGGAGGGGGGGTGTGGATCTGATGGATTTCCAAGGTCATTGGTGCTGGTAATTTGTCCTTCCTGGGAGGCAGTGAGTAGGAGCGACCGGTTCCTCAGAGCAGAAGGAAGTGAGGTGCAGCGGAAGCTGTTAATGGGTGTGAGGCTGCGTGTGCCGCCTGCTCAGTGTAGCCAAATCACAGATGGAGGCAGAAACCTCTCAGAATTATTTTATGCCTTTTTTTCCCCTGCTTGCATCACTACTCAGACTCAGCACTTCTGATTTGTGGCAGGTGAGAATGGCTGCAGCAGCTGCAGGAGCAAGTGTTCCTCTGCATCGTGTGGGCTGTGCTATGGCTGGGGACAAGGATGTCCCCTCCACCAAAACGTCCTGACAAGATGCCTCTGGGGGTGAGAGCAGTAAATGATTTGAGAGTGGGGGTGGAAGGAGGGCAGAAAGCCTGAGCCCTAGCCGTGACTCCCTCCTACTCCCCAGTACTGCACTGGAAAGGCACTGGCAGTGAGAAATCAGCTGGGCTGGCACTGGGCCCTGGATGTTCAGTCTTTGTGGTGACAATGGACTGTGTCAAGCCTGCAAAGGCTTTGCACCTCTTTGCTCTGCAGGACAGCCGGCTCCCAACAGTGATGCAGTGGGAAGGGTATTGGCACTGTCTGTAGCAGGCTGTGTGTCCTGCCGTGAGGGATCCTACCCTGCAGGATCTCCAGTGACCCCTGGGTTGTCTGGCTTGGTGCCTTTCCACAGGGTGAACTCTGACCCTGTGGAATGAGGAAAACCTCCTTCTCCATCCTAGACACCCCATACCCTTCCTGCCTTGTTGCACTGTCCCCATCCCAGGCTTTGACAGACCCAAGCAGCAGCAGGATCCCACGTGTAAAGCCCTTGCTCCAGCTCCTTGGTGTCCGAGCCATGTTGGGACACTGAGTGGATTGTCCCAGACTACCTGGGCTTTGCAGGGGGCTTCTGCTGAGGCACTGCAGCAGCACCAAAC
Source organism: Origma solitaria (assembly GCA_013397895.1). Lineage (NCBI taxonomy): Eukaryota > Metazoa > Chordata > Aves > Passeriformes > Acanthizidae > Origma > Origma solitaria. The sequence goes on along the minus strand of VZRL01006892.1, from coordinate 495,822 downwards.
CCGTTCCCAGGGGTGCAGCACCCCATATTGACAGTGGAAAGGTCTGTCACCTGCCTGTACTGTCCGGGGCCCTGCCTGGGATGGGGACAGGGCACATTACAGATTCAAGGTTACTGTGACAGCTTCCTGCTGGTGGCACTATCGGAAGCCCTGGGGGAATGAGTATGTGCAAGCAGGAATTTGTGTGCCGGGGAATCCCTTGTCCAGTGTTTTTCTGCATTGTCTCTTTAAGAATGCCTTCTCCCCTCCTCCGGAGCCGGCAGTAGGTGGGACCCGGCCAGTCTTCTCACCATTCACGGTGTTTTTTGCTGTGTGTCTCCCTGACTGGCAGCAGGGTGGTCCCGCCTCGCGGCTCTTAGAATAGGCATGGAGGTGCTGCAGACGGGAGGTAGGACCCTGGACTGCAGCACCTTTACCGTCTCTGTCCTCGCCGGAAGAATGGTGTCACTGTCACCGTCCACCGTGCCGGGCACGGGTGCCCTCAGCCCCTCTCACCTATTCCCCAGGTCCCTCTGGTGCTCAGGTGGTGGGGACAGGCAGGATCCCAGGCAGGCTCGGGGTCCCTTCCCTGCCACACCACTGCAGACCCTGACCCCTCGGGGTCTGTGTGCACCCAAGGGAGGGGCAGGGTGGCCTTCAGTGCACCAAGGACAGAAGACGGAGAGGGACTTTTTACAAGGCCATATAGTGACAGAACAAGAGGGAATGGTTTCAAACTGACAGAGAAGATTAGGTAATAGGTATAAAAATTCTTCCTTGTGAGGGTGGTGAGCACTGGCACAGGTTGCCTAGAGAAGCTGTGACTGCTCCATTTCTGGGAGTGTTCAAAGTCAGACTGGATTGAGCTCTGAGCAACCTGATCTAGTGGAAAGTGTCCCTGCCCACGGCAGGAGGTCAGAATGAGGTGATCTATAAAGTCCCTTCCAAGCCAGGCCATTCTATGACTCTATGAGTGCACAAGGCTTCTGCAGGGATGTGAACTGAGCTAAAAGCCTGCAGATTGCCAACATCATTAGGGGAAGGGAGAGCAGGAAATTACTGCTTGCTCCCCTCTGGGGAGGCTGAGACCCCTGCTTTTGCCCTCAGGAGACTGTTTGGCTGCAAAGCTGTGTCTGCCACAATATCAGTGTGTGTGTCTGCCAGGTGGGAGGCTTGGGCTTCCTTCCCAGTCTGACATCCTGACCTGGTGTTGTGGTCCAGTGGTGATCTGGTGGCCTTATTGTCTGGCTCTGTGTGTTTGCAGTGATTTAGGTACTGTGAAGCCTGACCCCTGCCCTGCCCCAGGGTGAGGAAGTGGCTTCCAATCAGGTGTGCATTGGGAGCAATCATATTTTGGCTTTGAATGGCTCACTTGTCTTTGCTTTCCCACCTCCAGCCCCTCACTCCCACGGGTGGGCTGGCAGGGGCGGGCATCCCTGCCTCAGTGCGAGGTCTCCTGACTGCTGGTGGAACTGGTGGCAGTGATGCCTCACTCAGAGAGGCAACCATGGGGTGCAGGCAGCAGCCAAAGCAGTAGCTGAGGGGGAGAAGAGGGGTGAGAGAAGAGCCCCTGGCACTTCGGGGCTCTAACAAGCACCTTTTCATCGGGCATGAAAAGTCCTTTGGCCTGCGTTCATGACAGCTGCCCTTTGTCTGTGGGCATGATGTGAAGCCACCATTGTGGAAGGGGGAGCACACAGGGAGGGCTTGTACCTAAGCTTCCAGGCTGCCAGGACGCGCAGTTTCCCTGTGAACGCAAAGCGAGCTGTCGGAGCAAGTGAGTCAGGCTGGCAGAGGGGAGGCCGGGGGTGGCAGCCCCGCTGTTGCCGGCTCAGGCCCCGGCTTCCCGCACCTCCGGAGCCACTGCTGGCCGAGAGGGGATGGAGCTCTCGGCCAATTGGGCGCTGATCTGAAGCGAGGGGGGGAAATCTGCTTCTCCCCCCCCTCCCACCTCCGCGCTGGGGCTGTGATTCAGTTCCCCTCCCCCAGCCCACCCCCTCTGCTTGGAGGCTGACAGTTGGAGCCGCAGCCTGCCGGAGCCCCGGAGCTGTTTTCTAAGCCGTGGAAGAGAGACCCAGGGATTTATTCGCAGTTCCTCAGTGCCTGCTGTGTCCCGGGCCGGATGTGCACGGACATGGAGAGTGTCAGCCTCCAGCGACCCGCCTGGAAATGGCAAGTACTGAGTTTGTTTTTGCTCTGCGGCTGGGGCTGGGTCTCCGGGCAGATCCACTACTCAGTGGTTGAGGAGTCAGAGTTGGGAACCGTGGTGGGGAACGTGGCCCGGGACCTGGGCTTGAAGGTGGAGGAGCTGCCAGGTCGCAGGCTGCGCCTGGGCTCAGAGGAGAGCTTGCGCTACTTCGCCATGCGCCTGGACAGCGGCACGCTGGTGGTGAGCCAGCGGCTGGACCGCGAGCGTCTGTGCGGAGCAGCTGCCAGCTGCGTGCTTTCGGTGCAGGTGGTGACAGAGAACCCCCTGCAGCTTTTCCGCCTGGAAGTGGAGATCCTGGATCTGAATGACAACTCCCCGAGCTTCCCCACTGCTCACCGCACTCTGCGCATCGCCGAGTCTGCCACGGTGGCTGCGCGCTTCCCCCTGGAGAGTGCACAGGACCCCGATGTGGGCACTAATGCTGTGAGCTCCTACTGGCTGAGCCCGAACTCCCACTTCTCCCTGGATGTCAAGCAGCAGCCGGATGGCAAACTCTTCCCGGAGCTAGTGCTGGAGCGTGCCCTGGACCGGGAAGAGCAGCCAGAACTGCAGCTGGTGCTGACGGCTGTGGATGGGGGAAGCCCAGCTCGCTCGGGCACGGCGCAGATAACGGTCCAGGTCCTGGATGTCAATGACAATGCGCCCATCTTTGACCGCACCACATACAAGGTGAAAGTCCCAGAAAACACACCTGTGGGGGCTATGCTACTCCGGGTCAATGCATCTGATCCTGATGAGGGTCCCAATGGGGAGACAGAGTACTCCTTCGGGGTTCACACCTCCGACTCAGTGCGGAGGCTCTTTGCCCTGGATCCCCATACTGGTGAGGTCCGGGTGAGCGGGGCCCTGGACTTTGAGGAATCACGTTTCTATGAGATCTATGTGCGAGCCCATGACGGAGGGGTCCCAGAGATGGAGGGCAATTGTGTACTGCAGGTGCAGGTGGAGGATGCCAATGACAACCCCCCGGAGGTGCTGCTCACCTCTCTGTTGAATCCGGTGCCAGAAGACACCCCACCGGAGACTGTTGTGGGGCTCTTCAATGTACGGGACCGGGACTCAGGGGCCAATGGGGAAGTGAGCTTGGAGATCTCCCCTGATGTGCCTTTTGCCATCAGGTCCCTTCAGAACCACTTCTCCCTGGTCACCCAGAAGAGCCTGGACCGAGAGTCTACCTCACAGTATGCAGTGGAGCTGATGGCCCAGGATGGTGGTTCTCCTGCCCTCACCACCACTCTCACACTGCTCCTCAATATATCTGATGTGAATGACAACCCCCCACGCTTCTCGCAGCCCTCCTACGATGCCTTTCTCCAGGAGAACAACCCGCCTGGCTCCCTGCTGTGCACCGTCTCTGCCTCTGATCCTGACGACGGGGATAATTCCCGGCTTGTTTACTCCATAGAGAATGGCCAAGTGCAGGATACCCCCATCTCTTCCTTCGTCCACATTAACCCTGACAATGGCAATCTCTATGCTCAGCGCACCTTTGACTTCGAGCTGCTGCAGGTTCTGCCTGTCTCTGTGGTCGTGCGGGACTCGGGGTCCCCCCCACTCTATGCCAATGTTACTGTCTACATCTTTGTGCTGGACCAGAATGACCACCCCCCCACCATCCTGCACCCTGCCAGTGACAGCGATGTGCCAGCACCCCAGAGGGTCCCGCTCTCTGCCCCACCGGGCTACCTGGTGGCCAAGGTGACAGCAGTGGATGCGGACGCTGGGCACAATGCCTGGCTCTCGTACCGACTGCTGCCGCAGTCCACGGACCCCTCCTTGTTCCACGTGTCGCTGTACACCGGGGAGGTGCGGACAGCGCGTGCCTTCCAGGACTCCGATATGGCAGTACAGCAGCTCGTTGTCCAGGTGACGGACAACGGTGACCCTCCGCTCTCCACCACTGCCACCATCACCGTGGCCCTGGAGGAAGCAGCCCTGGAGGAGAGCTTCAAACCTCAGGATTTCCTGGCTGGTGCCAAGGAGAAGCCGGACCTGACCTTCTACTTGATCATCGCCCTGGCAGCCGTCAGCACGGTGGCACTGGCCACTGTCACCCTCCTGGCCGCCCGGTGCCTCCGGCGCAGGGGCCGTGCTGCCGTCTCACCCTACTGCTGCTGCTGGCTCAGCGAGTCGCCCTCCCGGGACTTTTGCAAGCACTCCAGTCCCAAGCTCCAGCTCAGCTCGGACGGCACCCTTAAGTACATGGAGGTCACGCTGCGACCCACCGACTCCCCGTCCCAGCACTACAGCACCTGCTTCTCCCCCGGCTCCGAGCGGAGCGACTTCACCTTCCTGCGGCCCTGCCCACCCCCCGCGCCCCTGCCGCGGGAAAGCGGGGTTTTCCTGTCGGCCGCCGGCACGCTGCGGGACCGCGGCCAGGTGAGCGCCCGGGGCGGGGTCCGGCGGTGCCGGGCGTTC
>VZRL01006892.1:432454-488040 GCA_013397895.1 Origma solitaria | reverse complement strand
GGGTTCCGGCAGCAGGGGCCGGCTACGGGGGCGGGGAGGCGGGGGAGGCTGCGCGGAGCCGCCGCCGCTCCACTCCGCGCTGCTCCGTTCGCACACCCGGCACGGGATGCTCGCGGGACAGAATTTGCCATGGCAGCTCCCGCTGCTGCTCGTAGCCTTCTCTTGCGTGCCGGCTCCCAGCTGCGCCCAGCTCCACTACTCCGTGCCCGAGGATCGCGAGCCGGGCTTCTCTGTGGGCGACCTGGCCAAGGACTTAGGGGTGGAGGTGCGGAGCCTGGCTGCCCGCAACCTGCGCCTGGTGAGCGAGGGTGGGCAGCGGCACTTCCAGGTGGACCTGGCCGCAGGTGTGCTGCTCCTGAACAGCAGGCTGGACCGGGAGGCACTGTGTGGGCAGAGCCCCACGTGCTCCCTGCACCTCCAACTCGTCATGGAGAACCCCCTCCAGCTCCACCGTGTTGAGGTGGACGTCCTCGACGTGAATGACAACGCGCCCCAGTTCCCCAAGCCAGAGGTGGTGTTGGAGATCACTGAGGTAGCCAACCCTGGGACTCGGCTGCCCTTGGAGGTAGCAGAAGACCCGGATATGGGCTCCAACTCCATCTCCACCTACGAGCTCAGCCCCAGCAAGCACTTTGCCCTGAGCATCAACGTGAGAGGAGATGGTGTTAAAATGCCCGAGATCGTACTTGAAAAAGCACTGGATAGGGAGAAAGTGCCTGTTCATCATCTAACACTGACAGCCCTGGATGGAGGGAATCCAGTGAAATCTGGCACTGCCAAGGTTACCATCCACGTCCTGGATGCAAATGACAACCCTCCTGTCTGTGACCCCCCCATATCCAAGGTGCTTCTGGAGGAGAATGTGCCAGTGGGCACTCTGGTCACCAAGCTGAATGTCACCGACCTGGATGAAGGTCCCAACGGGGATGTGGAATATTCTTTCAAAACTAGCAATAATGCACCTGGTAAATTCACCAAGCTGTTCTCCTTAGATGCCCGGACAGGGGAGATCAGGACCAAAGCCCCGCTGGATTATGAGGAATCCAGTGCTTATGAGATTGCAGTTCGAGCCAGGGACAAGGGATCCCCAGCCATGGAAGGCCACTGTCACCTGCGAGTGGAATTAATTGATATCAATGATAACAGCCCAGAGATCGTGCTGACCTCTGTCTCCAGCCCAGTGCAGGAGGATGCAACCCCAGGCACCGTGATCGCCCTCATTGGTGTGAAGGACAGCGATTCTGGTGACAATGGGCAGGTCCGTCTGCAGATAGCAAAAGAGCTTCCTTTTAAACTAGTGTCATCTTTCAAAGAGCATTTCTCGCTGGTCACCAGTGGTCCCCTTGATCGGGAGAAGGCCAGTGGATACAACATCACAGTGAGGGCTGTGGATTCAGGGACCCCCCAGAGGGCCACACAAAAAAGCTTTTATCTCCGCATTGCTGACGTGAATGATAACGCGCCGAATTTCTCCAGCCCTTTTGATACAGCTCACATTCAGGAAAACTCCCTTCCTGGTACTTCTGTCTTTTCAGTGTCAGCATCTGATCCTGATGAGGGTAGCAATGCCAAGCTGTCTTACTCCATCCTGGACAATGGGGTGCAGGATGTACCCATCTCAACCTACTTCCGAATAGACCAGGACAATGGCACCATCTACACCGTGCGAGCTCTGGATTACGAGCAGGACAAGGTGTTCCAGGTGCCTGTGGAGGTGAAGGATGCTGGGTCTCCTGCACTGAGTAGCACTGCTGTGGTCCATGTGTTTGTCCTGGATGAGAATGACAATGCTCCTAACATTGTCTACCCGTCTGTCCCCAAGGGCTCTGCCTTCCACCAAGCCATCCCGGCCTTGGCAGAACCTGGCTACCTGGTAACCAAAATTGTAGCAGTTGATGCTGACAGTGGCCATAATGCCTGGCTGTCCTACCAGTTGCAGGAGTCTGCTGAGGCTTTGCCTTTCCAAGTGGAACGCCGTTCTGGAGAGATAAGGGTTGCACAGGCTCTCAGGGAGTCAGAAGATTCCCACAGGCTGGTGGTCTTAGTGAGGGACAATGGCACACCGTCCCTCTCGGCCTCTGTGGTAATAGTAATTTCTCCCGAGGAAAACAGCGTGCAGGACTTCTCCAAGTCCTTGGACCTCCCCCAGTCTTCACCCGAGGATACCAACCTAACGCTTTACCTCATCATCTCCTTGGTGTCCATCTCCCTTGTGTCCTGTGTGATGTTTGCTCTGGTGGCTGCCCGGTGTCTCAAAGCTGGCAGTGCCAGCTGGACTTTGATGGGTTGCTGCCGAGGGACTGGCCGCAAGCCCACCTCCCATTTCCAAGGGCAGATGAAGCCAGATGGCTTCATCAAGTACCTGGACGTGGGAGGAGGGGGCTTGACCTCCCAGGCGCAGAATTACACCTCTTGTTTCTCACCCATGTCCGACCAGAGCGATTTCCTCTTTGTAAAGCCCTTCAGCCATTCTAGCACTGCGGAGACCGTGGCTGCCTACGAGCAGGTGACCAGCACCTTAGCGAGTCCCTGCGATGGGGTAAGACATGGCTGTTTCTTACTGTTCTCTCTGCTCAGTGCAACAGTTTGTGATATCCAGGCGAGTTGGCTGTTCTCTGTCTGTCGTTCCTCCTGAGACGGTGGCCTCAGGGAACATGTGTCACTGTCATCTCCTGGGAGGTGGCAGGTGAAAGTTTTGGCTCTGCTTGGTGGAGGTGGGGGAAGGGGAAGGGGATGAGCAGCACTATAGGATCAAAGACTCCGTGTTTGTAGTGGAGAGTTTCCCCTTGGCTCCGTTCATGCTCATTTCTTTTCAAAGTGATTCTTAGCAGGAACAGTTTTTTGGGGGGTTTAACTTCTTGATTCTGTTTAACCGTTTTTCTACATGGCACATGAACTGTGGTGCGGAGGAGGTTATCTGAAAGAAAAGTCTGCCTGTGTTTCTTTTGCTCAGTTTCAGAGATGCATTGTAGAAATTTCTCATTTATTAAGCTCCAAATGTTACTAATTACTGACTGTGCTTCAGCAAGGGATCATTTTCCAGCTTGATCATGTTGAGCAAGGAGCTGAATTCAGTATTCAGCACTAAAATACTGAAATGTCAGTAGTGACATTATTCACAAAGATCCTGGTGACCTTATGTGCCCTTGGGCTTGCAGAGGCTGAGAAGCGGCAAGCTTTGAAAACTTGAGCTGTTTGTACTCAGATGTCTAAATATAGATGTAGGTGACTGTGTTTAGCTGGAGCTTTTATAACTTCGGGATATAAAAAGAAAAGCAATTTTTGTGTCACAAATGCCTGCCCTAAATTTGAAAATGGTAATTACAACAGGAATTCAAAATATGGAAAGGCTATTCAAAATATTGGGAAGGGCTTTTCTAGTGCAGTATTGTGTGTCAGCGTGTGCAAAAATGCGTATCTGAAATCTGGAGGGCAAGTCTTTAAACAGCCTCATTTGCATGCAGCATGGGGACCAGTGGGGCATCTATTTTAGGGGAGTAATTTATTCTAATATCTTCTTTCATGAGTATCATCAAAGCTGCAGAGAAATTAGTGAGAGCACATCTAATAAATAAAAATCTAGGTCAGCTCTACTTGTCTTCACTTTTCCTTAGTAATTGCATGTACAAGCAGAATAATCCTATAAAACTAATGTTCCACTGTATGGACTATGAACTGCTCATTCCTAAAATAACTGAGGGAAGTGTTGTCCTTTCCAGGTAGTATGTCATCACCCTGGAGTTAATTAAGATGATTATGATTTTCGAAAGTGTGTGTCTTCCCAACAGAAACAGTTGTGCTATTTAGTGCTTTCCACAAAGGCATGATTCAAACAGGAATATACAGGCTTGCTCCATATCCTTCCTTATTTACAAACTGTTCATTGTCTGGTGGTAAAATAACACGAGGAGAGAGCGATACAGGGCTTACTAATGAGGTTACAAAGTGTGCTGCTGTGTTTGAAGGTTATTGTGTCTCCTAAACAAATAATGCTTTTTCCTCTTGCTGTCGTAAGTTTATTCTTTTCTGTGTGGACAGAAAAATATTGTAGTGCTCCAAGGCCAGAGGAGCTAGGAAAAGTCATTCAAAACAATGCATGAAACAAGATCTCAGGCAGGCCTTTCTAAGGACAGAAGAAGGAGAGATTAAGAAGGTCTGTTACCATTTTACCTTAGAGTATTAAAAGCATCTTTCTCAGTATCAATTAACTCTGCCACCCCCTCACACCCCCCTTCCTCCTCCAAGCTCATTACTGTGGTACCACTGCTCCTGCTGAATTCATGCCCTTATCAGTTTATTTCATGCTTCATTTCTTTCACAGCCTGGTTTCCTGAGCTGCTTTGGAAGATTATTCTCTGAACAGTTTTTGTCATGCTTTTTGGTATTCATGCTGCTTGAGAAATACTCAAGAAAGGGGGAGGGGGAGCTTTCTCTTTGTTCTAATTGATTTGCTTCACTTGGACAGAACATGCTGATATTCCAGACTGCAATAATCCAGGATCAGCTCACTTTCATTTTCAAAGGCAAGAATGGAGGTATTAAAACTCTTCTTTTTCTTTACAGCAAGCTCAGCCTAACACAGACTGGCGCTTCTCTCAGACCCAGAGACCTGGAACAAGTGGGTAAGTGCCTCTTTCTTCATTTATCTGTGGGTGAAGGTTTCTTTTCTTTGTGTGCCACTTTCAGTGATGGAAAGTCCATGAGTGGCAGCTCTGAGAATGGGTGTCCCTGTCATTGAAGGAGGCAGAAATAGGGCTGCTCCTGTGTCAGCTGTGTTTGCTGGGGGTGTGAGAGCTGCTGTTGGCAGTGGTGTGTCTGGGTTTGGTGTCTGCAGCTCAGGGACTAGAAGGAACTGCAGGTGAAGTTGTGAGATGGTTAAAGGACTGGACAATAGGCTCCACAGAGAAAGGCCTCTTTGCCAAAGCAGATGTTGAGCATGTAAACTCGTTCCTGAGTTGAAAATCCTGTTTCCTCTCTCTTTACGGAAGTCACTGGAAATCACTCCCTTTACCAGTCATGGAACCTTGAGCTCTGTGCTACAGAGCTGTGTTCACAGAACCACAGAATGGGTCAGGATGGAAGGGAACACAGGAGCACCTGGTCCCACCTCCCTGCTCAGCAGGGTCATCCCAGAACACATAGCAGAGGATTGTGTCCAGACAGTTCTGGAGTGTCTCCAGTGAGGGAGATTCCACCACCTCTCTGAGCTGAGTGTGAGGTCATAAAGAAGCCCCAGCAGCAGAGCAGAGACCTCCCAAGTCAGTATCCTGCTCTTAACTGGGAACTCTCTTGTCTCTGTCTCACCAAGGTTTGCTTGTCTTTGTCTGCAGTGAGAGACCACTGACAACAAAATGTTGTTCTTTGCCTCTCCCATCTTCCCTCCAACCAGGAGGGACAGAGATCCCCACTCAGAGGGTGAACTAAAGAACTTAAACTGGATTCCACCCTTCTCTGTGAATACCCCAACCGGAGGTTATTGTGTATGAGGAGACTGGCTCCAGGATGATTTATATGTGAAAATATTATACCTTTTGGGGCACAGCTGAGAATGATACCTCAGGTGTATATATTAAATTTGGATGATGTGCTTCCTCATCTGACTGGGTCAGGCACTGTATCTCTGTGCTCTGTCATTCCTGGTGGTCATTTGGGCAGTTCCTGTAGAGGTTAAAATGGTGACATGGGATCATCGGGTCCTGGATTTTGGTGTCAGAGCTTGCAGTCAAACATCTGCAGCAGCAGCCTGTGCCTGAGTCTTTCCCTGGGTCTGGCTAAATAATTCATCTTATCAGAAAATTAAGAGATTGCTACAGCCAACTTGTTGAAGTGATTAAACTTTGCTATTGGGCTCTTTTAGCTGATAAGGCTAAAATGGAGTGAGGGCTTGATGTAATTAGATAAAGTGTTCATAGTAGAAACCAGCCTTGGACTTTAAAACAAGGCTATAGCTGGAATAGTTTTCTCAGAGGTCTGTTGAATTCCCCATCACTGGCAACATTTTAATCAAGGAAAATCTTTCTAAGCATTTCCGCTCCAGTTCAAATGACAATTAACAAAGCCCTGTTAATGCAGAAGTGCACCACAGCTGCTGTAATTGTTTTGTTGTGAGAAGGCAGTAAATGAGCCCCATCAGAGCAAGCTCTACTGCTCCCTCTCCTAGCATCATGCTGGGGCTCTTCAAGGCACAGAGCTGATGCAGTCCAGACCCCCTTAGCTCAGGGAAAGGGACTTTTTCTCAGGTCGTGGGACAGTGACACTCACTCCAGCTCCCAACCTCTGGCTGGATCTCTTCACAAGCTCCATCCCCTTCCCAGTGCCTCAGAGATAGCAGCAACTTGTGGTGTGGGAAGAGAGAGGGCAAGAGGAAAGACAGCCTCAGACTGTTTGTGGGGAGCTGAACGAGCACGACATGAGAGTTCTGGTGCATGAGCCACGATGTTACTGCTGAGGATCTGTGACCTGGGTGCCCATCATAGTCCCTGAAACAGCTGCTGGTGAATCACAGAATGGTTTGGGTTGGAAGGGACCTTAAAGCTCATCTTTTTCCACCCCGTGGACACCTTCCCCTGGACCAGGTTGCTCAGAGCCCCATGTCAGTGCCTGTTGTGACAGGGTGTCCCATAGCATAGGCTGAACCTTTGGAAAGAGACTTAGCCCAAGCACAGGCTGGTGCTGAAATAACTGGAAAAACTCAGCGGATTTTAATTCCTGCTGGTTTTCCCCACTCCCTGTGTTCACGTTTGCAACAAACACCTCTTGCTGATTTTTCTCCCCCCCTTTTCTTTCATGCTATTTTAAATTAAAGCAAGGGGGATGTTTTTATTCCAAACCTGTGTGACAGTATTAAAGGATGGAAGCAGAAAGTGCTCTCATATGTTCAGTGCCCAGCCCTGACATCTCCCTGGTGATCAAACAGGCAGATCCTGGAAAGCAGCCCACTCCCCACTGTGCTGTTCCCGTGCTCTTCCCAGCGTTTTGATGCCTGGTGTGTTCATTCCCCAGGAACTGCTGGGTAGTACAGATATTGAAGAGGGGGCAAGTGCAGCTGCCTGAGCCCTGCTCGCTGTTCTCTCTCTGATGGTAAATCCTGTACAAATGTGTCTCCTGCTGACAGGTGAAGCATCTCTAGCACCACGAGCTCTCTGAAATGCAGGGCTCTGCTTGGTGCTTGGGGAGCACAGCCCACGTTTTAGCTGAAAATCAAAAAAAGGGATGTGCTCTTAACTCTATTTGACCCAAATTAAATAATGATGAAGACACAGCAGTTTGGGGCAGTGGTTTGGATGGATCCTGGAGGGAGCCTGGCACTGACCCTAAGCCAGAAACAAGCTTAAACCCATGTTGGGATTTCTCCCTTGCTGTCTCCGTGGGAGCTGGGGAAGAAACAATCCTGTCTTTTCTCCGCATAGCCCTGCCCATCATAACAAATCCCACTTGTCTCTGGGCACCTGGAGCCAGGCAGAACAGGGGAAGCTCAATGAGGCAGGGACCAGCTCTTGATCTCGTACATCCCTCCATTCAGAGTGCTGCTGCTACGGGACAACAAAGGGAATCTGCTCTTTGTTCTGAAACACGGAGAGCTCTGGTGCACATGCTCGGGAGATAAGAGCTCAGACAATATGCTCTGAAAATGTGGTAGCGAGGCAGACCTGAGCAAAACAATTCGGAATTAATCTTGTTTGGGAGAAATAGGAGGATAGGATGATTAATTTAATGATGTTTGCGTTTTGTTTTTCTTAAAAAAACCCCACCCATGCTGTCGCTGGGCAAATGTAAATGAATCCAGACTGATTCCGAGCAGCAGATGCCATTCCCAGACAAATCAGATCAGTGGCTGTAGTGGAGATTACAGTGATGAATTGGCTGAAGTGGAGTAAATGAATGGTCCGGCAGCATTGCAGGATATCCCTGTGGGATTGTCAGTGTGGGGTTTCCCTGTGGGAGGAGGCTGATGGCGTATGGGAGGAGAATGGAGGGACTGGGACTGGTACAAAGGACCCATGTCGTTGTTTTGGTTTGCTTTTATTGTTGTGCTCTGCATGTTCTTGGGGCAGCCTGACCCTGGCTGCTCTTTGTTTTGATGTCTGTGTGATGATTTGTTCAGGAAAACACGGGGCTGAAGGCAGGATTTCTTTCCTGGAGGACGGGGAGGGCTCTGTGTTGCTCACAGGTGGGCACGGGAGGGTGAGACAGGCCAAGCTGGGAAGAGCCAGTATGTCCTGGGCATCTCGTGGCAGGAGTGAGGACAGTTTTGGGCAGTTTGGACAGAGTGGGAGGAGATGCCAGGCAGAAAACACCCCAGAGACAGCGGCGGGGGACTTTCAAGGAGGTGGGAAGCAGTGTAAGAAACCATAGCAACTCCGGGGGAGGGAGGAGCAAAGTGTGTAGAGAAGATACGGAGTGCCATTTCACACCCCCCTCCCATTTGTTTTCTCCAATCCTAAATCCCCCTTTGTTAATGCGTCCCGAAGCTGTTGCTAGCCAGGCTTCCCCTCCCAGGCTGAGCACAGCCAATGGTGATGCTCACTTCACCTCACTTGTTTATCAAACAGCATCACAGCTGCCCTGTCTGCCCCAGCCGTCACCCCCTGCCCACAGCACGAAGGGTTTGGGACTGATGCTGCAGGAAGGAAGAGATTTTTTCATTCTTTGTTTTGTTTTCCTGCAAGAACTTCAAGAGTTGGAGAGAGCCAGGAAGGAAAAGAGGGATTTTTTTCATTCTTTGTTTTGTTTTCATGCAAGAACTTCAAGAGTTGGGCTTGTAGGACTATGAACAGGCTGCCTGTGTGTGCTGGGTGCTGGGGAGGGGAATAAACAATAGTCCTTTAAGCTCTCAGGGGTGTTCTTGGGGCTCAAAGCATTCAGGTATTGCCAGGAGGGGAATTGTGGTGTTTTTTGGGGTGCTCAGGATGTCCTGCATGACAATGTACCAGGACACTGACCCCATATGTGTGTGTCTGGGGGGGGACACCCAGAGCAGCTGGGGCCAGAGGACCAGAGAGAGAGAAACAGGGACATTCCTGGGCTTACACAGCACCGGGGTGGATACCCAGCAGAACGACAACTGGCCACAGCTGCAGGCTTTGCCCACATCCTTCCTAAAAATAAATACTTGCAAACCCAGGAGCCACAGGGGTGTCTGTGGGTGTTACAAACACCCAGGAATTTACGCTGCGAGTTTGTGTCATGTTGTAGTGGATCCAGTAGCAAGTGCGACAAAGCACATGCACAGGGCACCACTGGGGCTGTACAGATAAACACTGACGGATTTGCCTTCTGTTCATTCATGGAGAATGTGGAAATGGGCACACGCCAGGCAGGGCTGCTGGACAGGCTGCTGCTTCTCATTGACAGGAGCAAGAGGTGCAGCGGAGAGAAGTGCCACTGTGGGAAGTTTAGGAAATAATTACAGTCCTCAGGTTTCCATCCCAAATGCACCCCAGGGTTAAGCCAGCAGTGGTATTTGCTTTGCTAGGTGTGGTTCCAGACGTTTGTCAGGTGAATTATAAAGGTGTATCAGTCTTTGGGCTAAAATTCCAGCTTCTTTTGACTGGGTTGCATTTGTCTTCCTGTTCAGTATTGAGTATGTAGTGGTTCCTCCACAACTCCTGCAGCATGTGGAGTGTGGAGCTGCTCTCAGCTACCGCCCCAAGGCCTGGGGAAGGTGTGAGTGGAGCCCTGTAGCCTGAAAAATCACAGCAGCCTCTGGAAATCTATTTGAGGTCATTGGTTTGAAGGAACAGCCATAATCTAAGTGACAGTGCTCTCCTGAGATTGAGAGCTGCTGTGCTTTAGCGTGGGCTGTGAATCTCTGAGTGCAAGAGGAGTTGTGCTGGTCAAGGAGCTCTGCTCTGAAGGGGTTTTCCCCCTGCTGAATCCTCTGGGGCTGTACAGGTCAAATCATCAGCTTCTGCCAGGTCCTGGGGAGTCTGGGAGAGAGGCTGCCTTTTTGGGGAGTATTTGGGGTGGTTGTTCATGTCCTGATGCAGCCCACACCAGTCTGTGTGGCTTTACTCAGCGAACACCTTGGAGGGAACCACAGCAAGGGCCAGACTGTTCTATCTGTCAGGTTTGACCTGGTGAGTTGTGAAACAAAAGATTGAAGACAATTTAGAACCTCATGGCTTGGAGGGGCTGGGGCATGTCCAGGGAAGGGAACGGAGCTGGGAAGGAGCTGAGCCCCAGGAGCGGCTGAGGGAGCTGGGAAAGGGCTCAGCCTGGAGAAAAGGAGGCTCAGGGGGACCTTGTGGCTCTGCACAGCTCCTGACAGGAGGGGACAGCCGGGAGGGGATTTGGGATCTGCTCCCAGGGAACAGGGGACAGAAAGAGGAAATGGCCTCAAGTTGCACCAGGGGAGGTTTAGACTGGATATTAGGGGAAATGTCTTCACTGAAAAGGTGGTCAAGTGTTAGAACAGGCTGCCAGGGCAGTGGTGGAGTCTCTGTCCCTGATGGGATTTAGAGGTTGTGCAGATATGGCACCTGGGGCTTGGATTAGTGCAGGAGTTGTCAGTGCTGGGTTAATGGTTGAACTTGATCTCAGAGCACTTTTCCAGCCTAGCAATTCTGTGATTTTATTATTGGCGTTTCCTATCAAACCCTGCAGAGAAAACACTGCCTTTAAAGGACTGTGAGGCTGCTCCCAGCCTGGCTCTGCTCTGAGCATGGGCTGCAGCCTTGTGGTGCAATTTTGGGGTGGATTTGGGTGCTGGGACAGGCAGGAGCTGTTTTGATGCTGGGAGCAGGACTTGTCCCTGGATAACTGCTCTCCCTCCCCCTCTTCCTGCCGAGCTGATCTGATCTTGGGATTGGAAGCTGAAGGGTTTCTAGAGATGTGTCCTGGTCCCACCCCACCTCCCTTTCCACAGTCAGGAGACCACAGAGCTGGTGCCCTGTGCCACCTGTGAGCATTCCTGCTGGCAGGGTCCACCCTTTTGTCTTATTAACAGTCCAAAGCTCAGCAGATTCAGCATTTGGGCTTCTTTCTACAGCACGTAACCCTTTTTAGCTGAGTATTTCCTTCCCTTATTGACCGTTCTGGGCCAATAATCCCTTTATCTGCATTTGTCACGGCCCTTGAAGTCTGAGCCCTACAGATCCTGCCAAGTGGGACAAAAGCTGTAAAGTCTTTTGTGGAGAAAAGGAAATATCTAAGTGATGGGATGCATTTCCCATTGTGAAGAGCCCCCAGAATATCAGGAGTTTCATCACCAGTTTTATGTATGGAAATGTTATTTTAGGTGATTTAACAGGTGCTACGTGTATTAGTTTAATTTTTCTCTCTCCATCTGCTTCCTGCGCAGCTGAGCACATGCCATGGCCGGCTGCAGAGATGGATCCAACAAATAGGCACAACAACCTTTCCAAAGAATTTCTCAAAATATCCTTCCTGGCATGTCTGGGACACGGGTAGTGGCAGGATGGCCCGGGGAAAATAATTACTGGTCTCGGCTCTGTCTCCTTCAGGAGGGTTAGAAGAGTTCCTGGCTCCACTTTTAGAGACATTGTGGGCTTTTGTTCTGCCTTCATCCAGCAGAGCAGCATCCCAGCAGCAATCCAGCAGCTCCACAGGCTGGAATTAAAGACTCTCGACTGCTTTGGGAGGCTGGAAATCTTCCCCCCACTCACACTTCCTTGCTAACATTTTCAGTTCCATCTTTGCAAAGTCATGATCTCAAAGCTGGGCCTCATCCAGGCTCCCTCCAGGCCTTGTAATTGCATTACAGAAGTGGACGGGAATGTGTGGAGCCGAGGGAATGTGGGGGAAGGGCTGGCAGCATCCTCTGTCAGGGAAGGGAGAAGGACAGGAAATTGTGGCAACTCTGGAGCTGATCCCGTTTCTTCGGAGGCTGGGGGAGGGTGGTGGGCTGCGGGATGTGGTCGTGGGATGCTGGCGTGGGAAGCAGGGCAGAGGCATGCTCGCCCTGGGGCCGTGTCCCCAAGCGCGGGGCTGTGTCCCCGCACGCCTCGAGCACAGCGGAGGCTCAGCACCGGCAGGGACGGATCTGCTCCCTCTCACTTGTCACTCTGCCAGCCTGGGAACGCTCAGGCTGAGATTTTACTGCTGCTGCTGCCTCCGGCTGGAGCCGTGTGTGGGAGGCAGCAGGGGGGATGGGGAGGCTCGGAGGAAGCTGCGAGAGAGGAAAGAGCAGTGCAGGGGCTTGGGCAGGGGGGCAGCCTGCAGGGAGCAGGGACTGCCCAGGAATGGGGCTGGAGGAATGGCCTTGGAGATAACCCTGGCTCTGGGAGCTGGGCGGAGAGGGGAGAGCAGGATGCTACCCTAGGCAGTCTCCTGGGAAAGTGGGAACAACATCCGGAGCTGGGGTGTAAATGGGAGTGAAAGGAGGAGAGGCCGGGAGGAGAAGTAAATCCCAGTCACATCCCCCTGCCCGGGGTGGGAAGCCCAGGAGCAGGCAGGACCCTGGGCTGGGAGACATCCTGGCAGGGAGAGGGCACTGCCATAGGAGCCAGAAAGCCCCAAATAAGAGAGGAGGACAGATGCTGAGGGTGTCCCGGGAAAATCCCCAGCCCAAGCACTGCCCACAGCCCTGCCAGGCACCTCAGAGTGCCAAGGTCTCGTCCTTGGGGCACTGAGCTGCCCTCTCCATCCCCTGGGGCTCTGACAGCACGGCTCTGGCACGAATAAACTTTTCCAGTTTGTTGTGGCGCTGCTACAGCTCGTGTTTCCAGCTGCAGAGCAAGGAAAACAATTTTTCAGGAATCCATCGGGTGGTTGTGCAAATAAATGTTTGCGAGGCCTTTGGCTGCCATAGTGACGAGCTCCATGGCAACCCCGCAAGGAAATGAATAATTCTGTGCTCGAAGTTGAATAATTTCGTGCTGGAAGTGGAAGATAAAAAGGGACCTGATGGCTGAGGGTTCTGTAAAAGAGCTGATGAGCAAAGCACCCAAGTGCACCCCTGGCGTGGGTGCTTGTGGAAGCTCTCGGTAATGGGGCGGTGTTTGGGATGCAGATAGATGCAGTGAGGCTGTGTCAGGGCTGCCAGATCAGCCTTTTGTCCGGTTATTCCACAATTTCCGTGTAGCCAGGTTTACTGAAGGCATCTGCAGGTCGTGCAGAGGCTGTACCTGCCTCTCCTGGCACATCAGCTCTCCTGTGTTCTGTGTCCACCACGCCCTGAGCCCTTGAAGATGCTGCCCCCCTGGGTTTGTCTCAAATGTGGCTTTGATTCCTTCTCTCCAGTTCTAGCTATGCTGGAAGCATTCCCAAAAATGAAAGCCAGCTCTTTTCTGAGCTTTGAAGTGTGGAGTAGAACTGAACAGAGAGAGAAAAAAAAAAAAATCTATCCTATGGGGGCTGGGTTTTTAGAAAAACACTCTATTGAATCAACGGCATTTGTATTAAAACCAGCCAAGTCCTTGGAGTATTTCCATAGGAACCAGCCCTCCCATTCTGGGCAGGATCCCTGCAGCAGCATCCACGGCTGTGCCTGAGTGGGGAGCAGTGGCAAAGGGGGCTCTGGGGTGTGCCCACCCCGGGCAGGGGGAGCAGGGCAGGGAAGGCTGCTCATTGTTGAGTCAGTGATTCACAGCTGTGATTCACAGCCCATCCTATAGCCGTGGAAGGCAGCCAGGTCTGGCCGTCAGCTGTGTGCTTTCTCCGCTGCGAGAAGTTATTTTTGGGTGTTTTTAGATTACAGCCCTTGGGTTTTTTTCTGTGCCTCTGAATTCTGGATGATTGCACTGCAAGTAATTGAGACACTTGAATTTCCTGCCTAGAGAAGTGAGTTCAATACCTTTTTTTTTTGCAGTGCTAAGGCATTTCTGAAATAGCTTTTCTACGTGGCATCATGAGGAGCAGGCACACAGCTTTGGGGCTCTTTGTGCAAAATTTGGGAACAATAAGGTTGCAGAAAAGGACTGGGGGGCTGTCAGGTTGAACATGAGTCACCAGTGCACCCTTGCTGTGGTGGAGACTGACTGGTTTCACTGGTAAGGCTGTAGCCAGCAGGACAAGAGGGTGCCCTCAATTCGGCGCTCACAGGTGCACACCTGGAGCACTGTGCTCAGTTTTGGGCTCCCCAGTGCAGCAAAAGCAGGGCCATATGAGAGCCTCCAAAATGATCTAAGTGCTGGAGCCCAAGGCAGGGTGGGAGAGGCTGAGTGAGCTCCTTCAGCTTGGAAGTGTGGGAGCTAGGGGCACTGGATGATTTTAAGGACCCTTCCAACCCAAACCATTGTGGGATTCTGTGATTCATGCCTCTCTCCTGTCTGATTTTGTGATTCCACAGGGCCTTAGGGGATGTAGGGCATTGGTTGTACCCCTGACAGTGCGGTACAGCTGTAACTCAGGGGCTGGTGAGGCTCATTGCAGAAGTTCATGTGTTCACTCCCTCACTAAAACCAGAAGAAAAGAAAAGGGTCTGGGTCCCAGCTGTCCATCCTGAGCTGACTGGTGATGCACAGTCCCCCTTCCCTAGGGCACACAACTCTAAACCAAGAGCTCAAAACCACCTGAGCAAGATCCATGTTTCTTGGTTCAGCCACTCCCCTTGTGCCGTGCACTGGGGGGGTTGGGCTGTGCCGCTCAGACCCCCCTCAGGCTGCAGGGACTAACCAGACCCTTCATCCCTTCCTTTCCAACTCACTCCTGACCAAGTCTGGTGCCCTGTGGTGCCAGCTCTCCTGTCTGTCTGTGCCTTCGTGCAGCCCTGGGGCCAAGGGCTATTGGGGTGGGGGGGCAAGGACCACCTGGTGAGGGAGCTTAGTGGGGTCAGGGGTCCAGTACAGATGGATTGCCTGACCACAGGGTGAGCCTTTCCTTCTGTGCGTTCCCACTGTTGCAGGGCACGGAAGCTTTGGATGGAGGCAGGAGGGATTTCTGTACAGGGAAGCTGATGCCTAAAGGAGGGGTGGGAGAGGAGGTGAGAGTCTTTTGGGAGGTGGAAAATATGATGCTGGCACTGCCACATCAAAGAAGGAATTGAACCTGAGCCTCTGATTTCAAAACAGTGTTCAAACCATTGGAATGCTACGATTAAAAAAACACCCAAAATGTATTTTGCACTTTCTTGTGCTTTCCCTTCCCCCATCTCTGGGTACCACCATCATGCCTGGGCAGCTTCCAGAGCCAGGAGCAGTGGCTGGCAGGCTCAGGGATGTTTCTGAGCAGCTTTACTGAAGCCCTGAAAAACCTGGGAACCTCAGCTTCCAGCTGGGGTGGGGGGCAGGAACTGCTGGGGTTAACTGGTGGCTGAATGGGTTGTGGTTTGCAGTGGAGTTTAGGTTCCTAAGTCCTTTATTGGATCTAGCCTGGGGCTCTATTCCCAGCCCTGTTTGTGACATTAACAGGTCACCGCAGCCCCAGGGCTGTCCCCACCTTGTCCTCGCTGCCTGCACGGTGCTGGCACAGCCCCAAGCTGGGGCAGGGGACCCGCGGCTGAGGAGTCTCGGCACAGCCATCCCGCAGGAATCAATTTGGGAGGCGAGCATGCCTCACTCCTGTCCTTCTTGAAACTGTGCCACCACACACGGCGCAGGAGGGCTATAAATAGTGCTCAGGATGCCCTGGGATGCGGCAGGCAGCAGGTATTTCAGGATGCTGCTGGCAGGGTCGTGCCGGGGCAGCTTCTGCTCCATTAGTGGTTATTTGCATCCTCTAAAGATTAACTGGTGTGAGAGCAGCGCCCTGTGCCCGGCTGGGGATGGATCAGGCACGGGATACAGAAGGGGAGGGGTGGTCCTCTGGGCCTGGCACAGGTTCTGTGTGTCTTTGGACAAGTTGCTTGAGGCCAGATTTTCTGCAGAGCACCTGGGAGTGCCTGTACAGCATCTTCACAGTCGGATGTTGTTTTCCAAAGGGAGTTTGAATGCATATTAATAGAATCCCAGAGTGGTTTGGCTTGGAAAGGACCTTATAGACCATCTCACCCCCTGCCATAGGCAGGGATACCTTCCCCTAGCCCAGGTTGCTCCAATCCCCATCCAGCCTGGCCTTGGACACTGCCAGGGATCCAGGAGCAGCCACAGCTTCTCTGGGCACCTGTGCCAGGGCCTCACCACCCTCACAGGGAAGGATTTCTCAGGGATGGTGAAAGCTCCTGTGCATTCAAGGCTTCTCTCCTTGCAGAGCTTTGATGCAGCTGGGACAGCGTCCTCCTGCGCTGTGAGGTCACTGTAGCAGATCCAACCCTCAGGAGCACTCCTGTGGGTCCATCCCCATGCTGAAATGTCCATATTGAGCCTGTTCTGTGTGTGAGGACGCAGGTGGAGGGGCACTCGGGCAGGGGGATGCTCGGCAGGGCGTGAGGAGCCCATCTGCTGCCCAGCACGTGGAACTGAGCTGGCACCGGCCGTGCCTGCTCTGGCATTTGCAGCGTGCGGAGTGCTGAGTGCTCAGGCATGGAGCTGCCAGTGGGACAGCCTAGAGCTGGGGATGTCAGCTGCTTGAGCATGGCTGAGCAGGAATTTGGGGTCTGAGCAGGATGTTGGGGTTTGAGCAGGGTGTTGGGATCTGAGCAGGGCATTGGGATCTGAGCAGGGCATTGGGATCTGAACAGAAGTTCAGGGTCTGAGCAGGGCATTGGGATCTGAACAGAAGTTCAGGGTCTGAGCAGGGCATTGGGGTCTGGGCAGGGCTTTGGGGTCTGGGCAGGGCTTTGGGGTCTGGCAGCTCCTGGGCATAAGGGCTGGGACCACAGTGGTGGAGGAGGCCACCTCTGTGCCTTGTAGCCTGGTGGTTTGAAGACTTTCCTGGGAAATGGGCTAAGGGCTCTTCATGGGAAGGGCTTTCCAGCCCCCCATCCTCCCCAATGCCACTGCAGGAGAGCTCCCAGCTGCAACATCAGCTCATCCCAAGGGAGCCAGCCCACAGCCTAGGGGTAAATCCTGGCGTCCCAGTGTGTGGAAAGAGCTGTGGGTGGTCAGAGCACTGAGCTGGGAGAGGAGAGAGCAGTGATCTGAGTGGTGCGGTCATTTAGGGACACAGCAGAGGGGACCCCAGGAAGCTGGTGAGATGTTTAGGAAGTGTGGAGGCTCTGGAGGGGCTCTGGGAGCACAGCCCTGACCAGCAAGGGGTGGCTGAGCACAGCTGACACCTGGCAGACGTGAAAGCAGGGCTTGTTAGACTGCACACAGAGTGCTGATTGTGGCCTCGGTCACAAAACCTCCTCAGCCAAAGTCTGTCAGCATCCCCTGAGTTTTCCCAGGCGGATCTGTGGTGCTCAGCACCCCCAGCAGCCAAGGGGAACCAAGGCAGATGCCCAGATGCTCCCTGCTCTCCTCTCCCTTGTGCTCCAGCCTCCCCAGGACTGATCTTGGACTCTTTTCAGAGCAAGTTCTGTGGTGCCAGGCAGCTGCTCCATGATGACACCAAAGCCCACCACCCCATGGGGTTTTCTCACCCTCCATCATATGAATGAAGCTGCAGAGTGGAGGCAGAACCTGAAATAGCTTGAAAGGTGCATCCACTCACAGCCTGCAAAATGACAGAGGGCCCAGTCATTACAAGGGTTCATATGGACCTCTGGGGCTCTAGGACGGCAGTTTTTATGATATTAAATTATGTTTTTGGGAAGGGCTTACATTACATCCCATGGTAGGGGGTTGTAACTGAATAATCTTCAAGTTCCCTTCCAACCCAAACCATTCTGTGATTCTGTGATTCTGTATGGGTACGGTTTTGAGGTGATGAGGTGCTGGCTGTAGCCTCTGAAGGCAGCAGGAGTTAGGTGGGTGTTGCTGGAAGCATCACTGAGTCCCCAAGTGCTTTTGCTGGTTACTCTTCAAGAGCCTGGTGAGGGATGGACACCTCTGAAAGGGCCTTGGCTCCTGAGTGCTATTTGATAGAAGGATTTAAAGCATGTGCTGGACCAGCCCACTCCTGACTGAACTGGAGTAACTCGCTGTTTGTTTTCTTTTCCCACAGCTCCCAGAATGGAGAGGAAGCTGGAGCCTGGCCGAACAACCAGTTTGACACGGAGATGCTCCAAGCAATGATCCTGGCTTCAGCCAACGGTTGGTCTCCATTACTTGTGGGAAAACCCTGACTCTTGCTCTGGCGGGGCCATCTCGGGTTCATGCTGATAGATAAGAAGCTGTGGGACTGATTTATCAGGGTTAACTGGGCTGGCTGCAAAATCTGTCTTCAACAGATCCCAAAAGTGGTGGAAAAGCACTGATGTCCTTGCAGAGAGAGGGTCCAGGCAGAGGAGAGACCAGATTGCTGTAGACAGGGTCACCTCTTCCACCCAAACTCTATTTCCTTTCTACCGAAACATCTGGCTGTGCTGTGGTTGTGTGACATGAAAGAGCCAGTCCTGAGATGATGTTTTATAAATTACTTGGTACCAGAAAGTCACAGTAAATTAAACTGCTGTGTTGCAACTTGCTGTAAGGCGCGGAGGGCAGGAAGGCTGGAAGTTTTGCCTGTGGCTGGACCAGGGAAACAGCAAATGGCTCAGTATTCCCAAAAACCTTGTGTGCAGAGCAGCTCCCCGGATCCCTCTGCTGGGCCACGGCCTCACTATGGTTTGCCCCACTGGCTGCTGCTGCCTCTTTTTCAGTTGTAGTCACAGGGAGGTGGTTTGGGGTCATTTTGGGTTGGTTTGTTCTGGTTTAGGGCTGTGCAGAAGCCTTGGGCGGGGAGGGATGTTCCCACGCTTTGGTGGCTTTGCATAAAACAAGGACAATTATCACTCTGTGCAGCACTATGGATAAAGAGCCTGGTTTCCATACAGCCTTTATTTATAAATACCTCCAAGTCTTTCCCCTCTTCATTTAAAAATAGAAGCACATCCATAAAACCCTGTGCAAAATGCTTAGGATGTTTTCTTTGAGCTGTTGGGAGGGAAGGAATCTGAGGGAGGAGGAATGGCTTTGGTGTTGCTTTCTTGGAAAGCTGCTGGAGCTGAACTTGCTGCTCTGCAGACACCGGGCAGCCTGGAGACAGCTGCCGTGGCTGGGGAAGGGATGAAGGTCTGGGACAAGGGAGTTGTTTACACTCAAGAGAAAGAAACAATGTGAAAATGTGTCTTTGCTCTGAAAAACGACCATGGAAAAATAGCCCGTGGGGTTGCATGTGGTTATCATCACCCAGCGTCTCCGAATCCGGTTTCCTTGCTGGTAAATAAAGCTGTTTTTCTGGCTGCTGCTCCAGCAATCCCCAGGATCAGAGCTAAGCGGGTCCCTTCCAGGTTAAGCACCGACTTCCATGGAGCCCCGGGCCCTATTGCAGCAAATCTCCCCCAGTCCACAAGCCTCAAACAGTCCTAACCTCGCCCACGGCTCCAGTCCACCCAGGGGGTTAATGTAAATCAAATCCATCCGCCAGACAATGGCTTTCCCTTATCCATCCTTTTCTTGCCCTTTCTGTGTTGGATGTATGGATAGGGACGCAGCACAAGTTTTTTCCTCCAGCAGAGTTCTCATGTCACCCCTGCTCTCTCTTTAAGCCAATAGTGTTGATTGGAGCAGGCTTTGATTAGGGGCAGCGCTAATTGCCCATTAAACTTTGATCGCATCCCTGGGTGTGGTTTCCTGGTCATTTAAATGATCCTTCTCTCGCTCACGGAGCTCAGTTTGAGCTCCAGGGTGACAGGTGGGACACAGTTACACAGGTGATGTCCTGGATGTGTCCTTACCCTGTGCCAGGGGTTTATCCTTTGCTTCAGCATGAGGCAGAGCTTGCGCGATCCCTTCCTTTGAGGATTAAATCACTTTCCCAATGGTTAAATTACCATCACAGAGCACCTGGGGACCTGATTTCCTCCAGGACTGTGACCTTGCTCTAGGACTTCTGTCTCCCTTCCCAGCCATCCTTCCACTGGATCTTCCTCCCTTGCCACTGGAAAAAGTAGGAAAAGCCGGTGTTTTGAGCGATCCGAATGGGCAGAGGCAGCTGCTGGGACAGCCCGAGGTGCACAGATGCTCCAGGACACCAGACACTAAAGGGCAGACATCCTGTCCTTAAAATATTCTGCCTTCCAGCGAGAATTTAGAGAGGTGCCATGGGATGGTGGGAGAGCAGACGGAAAGGCAGCTCGAGGAGGTCCTTGTCCCCCCAGGCAGGGCTAGACACACTATTTTGGGTCCCCTGAAAGCCCCACCAGCAGCTGCAGCAACACGTGCTCCGGGGCTGCCCCCGGCCTGCCCTCCGCCCACGGGGGTGATGGAGCCACTCGTTGGTTATTTTTGCTGAAGCCCAAATTCTTGTTTTCCTCCTCAGGACCGTTTGGGATAACAACAGGCTGCTGGTAGAGGCTGAGTGTGACCTTTCCAGCAACGAGAGCTGAAGTGCTTTGCTTGGCAAGAGCACCTCGGTACCCATTTATAACCCTCTATTGTTCCTGTTCTCTCTTCTTTTCAGCCTTAATGTCAGTGTTACCTAGAAACAGCCGGTCGACCTTACCCGGGACCGACTGGCAGGCTGGGAACTTCACCAGCGCCTTTTTCTCCCTTTTTCTCCCTGTACTGAGACTGCAAATGAATTCTTGGGTGCTTGGATGGTGCTGGCAGCCCCCAGCCTCTCACTGCTCAGAGCCCCGGTGTGCCTGGGATGGCCCAGGGGGGATGCAGAGCAGCAGTACCCAGGGAGGAGAAGGTCCCCGAGTCCACCCAGCCTCTCACTGGGCTGACTCCAGCTGGGACAGTCCAGAAAAAACCTTCCCCATGGCTGAAGGCTGTACTCCATCCACCTGTGGGATGGTGCCTGCACATCTCCAGTCACCTCATCCCGTGGGGATCATTTGGAACACCTCGATGCCACGGTCTTGAGTTGGGTGCTAATGAAATAAGCTGCTGGTGAGACGAGAGAGGATTAGCAATGAATACCACTAATTACAGACACATCTCCCCAGCCCAAGCTCCTCCAAGCCCTGTTAGGTCCGGAGCCCATTTAATGGGGACTCTGGAAGAATTCTCCTGCAGGGAATGCTTCCAGAGCAGGAAGTGAGAGGCATTTCCCCACGCTGGGTCGCTGTGTTTGTACACCACGGCCCCTGCCCCGGTGCACAATATCGCGCCTGTTTTCGGCCTCGCTGTGTTTTCCTTTCCGCCCGCTCCAACAGAGCAGCTGCAACTTCTCAAACTGTAGTTGCTTCATCCTTCCGACCCCTGCAAAGGGAATGTGTACACGGCCATATTTCAGGGGGATGCTGGGATGAGGTCCAGCTTTTTGTCCAGCTTTCTGGCTGGCTTAGCCACCTCCATCTGCTTAGGGAAAAGCAAAGGCAACACAGAGGCGTGCACAGAGCTGGTCTGGAGTGAGGAGAAACACGAGGGGGTCCAGCCCACCATCTCTGCTCATTGTTTTTCTTTGTTTCACAATCTCGCTGCCTGTGAAAGGAGGGAGCAGCACCCCTGGGCTCTGCCTCGGGCCCTTTGGGTGCCCTTGCCGGGTGTCCCCAACCTCCCAGGAGAGCCTGGTCCCAGCCGTGAGCATGAGGCAGTTAAAGGCTGAGATGGGAGCCCCAGCTTCTGATACAAAGGCTGAGTTTCAGCGCACCGTTCCTGAGGCAGGGCTGTGCAAGGATCCCACCCTGAGCCGTGCACAGGCAGCTGCACTGGAGCAGATCCTGCAGCAGCTCATGGCAGCAGCATCACTTGAGTCCTGCCATTCCCCCGTGCTCATTTCTCCCCCTGCCTCCACGCATCCCCCCATCTCCATCTGCTCTCCTCCATCCAGCAGAGCCCCAGCATCCCGGGGGGGCTCTTGCCCCACCCCACTCCCGTGCTTGTTCTCTCCGTGCTGGAGCTTTGCATAGCGACAGGAATGAATTTGCCTTCCCCTCCCCCTGCTCGCAGATCTGGACCATCAGACACGCTCTGGCATTGATTCCCTTCGTGCTCGGCTTCCTAGAGCCATTTTGCGGTATTGCAGGGGAGGGGTTTTCTTTCTCGTCTCCTGTGTCCTGCTCCCTGAATAAACCTGGCTGGAGAAAAATACCGCGGGCAGGGTTTTAAATGCAGCGGAAAAATAAATAAATATCGGATTTCCTTTAATGCATCACTAATGGTGCGACTGCACAATATTTTTGTAATGGGCAGTTTCGAGAGGAGGGGGGTTCTGTTCCAGGCTCCCCAGCACAGCCCTGTAGGGAGCTAAAAGGCGATGTTGGTTTAGGTTTGACACCCTGGGGTGCTCCTGGCCGTGGGTTGGGGTCTCCAGCTGGCTTTAACACCCTGCCCTTCTCTTTCCCCCCTCCCCCGGCGTTCCCCACAGAAGCTGCTGACGGTAACTCGACCCTGGGCGGCGGCAATGGCACGATGGGGCTGAGCGCCCGCTACGGCCCCCAGTTCACCCTGCAGCACGTCCCCGACTACCGACAGAACGTCTACATCCCGGGCAGCAACGCCACCCTCACCAACGCCGCCGGCAAGCGCGACGCCAAGAACGCCGCCCCCGCCGGAGGCAACAAGAAGAAATCTGGGAAGAAGGAGAAGAAGTAGAGAAGAAGGAGACCTTAGAGCTACAGGGCAGCCGGCTCCAGCACTCCCCCAAGACCACAGCCCAGGCCGGAGGACGAATGTGAATTTTTTTTTGTGATGCAAAAGTAGGAAATGCTACGAATGTATCTCGTCATCATCAGAGCTGAGAGCAGGGGCTCGCTGCTGTCAGGTCTCATGATGAAAACCAATCCGGAATCTAAACCGAACGCAAACAAGTGCCCTGTGAATAACGTTTTATACAACCCCTCGGGTATTAGAATATGCAAAGGCGGAAGGTCTTTTGCCATGTCTTTGGATACGATTTTCTCCCAGGTAGTCCGAGAAAGGCACAAGGCTTGTGCTCGGCTTTGCCCAGTGTAAATAATTTTAATGTGGATCTTTTAATTTATAGCCCTTCGACTATTTTTTGGAAAGGAGAAGGAAGTTCTTAGCTTAGAGCCCATGCTCCAGTTCTTTGCTCTTAAATTTTCCATTCGTAAAATTCACCCCCAGTCAATGATAGCGATGGATTTTGGAATTTGGAAGTTGGTAGGGAGTGCTTCAGTTCCTGCTTACCTGTCATCTGGAAATAAAAAATAGGTGTTTATATTGCATGAGTCAAAGGGAATATGGCAAAGCTGCATCCTAAACATTTCTTCTTTTTTTTTTTTTTTTTTTTTTGACGTGTAACCACTAATGGCCTGAAATATGATAAGGAAAAAGCCCTCCTGCTGTGTGAGAGGCAGGGAATTCCACAAGGAGCGTGCCGAGGTGTGCGGCAGCTGCCCCGGCGGTTCTAGGGGTCTCCGAAGAGCAGACACATCTCAAACCTTCTTTGCAGTAAATATTTATATGTACAGTCAATGTTCTTATGGAATTAAGGCTAAGAGAGCCTCGCTCCCCTGTGGCCAGGCCTGGCCAGGTCCCCCCCCAGGGGACACGGGGACGACGCTTCACTGTCTGCACACGGTGTCTGCATGCACGTCCCTCACCTCACACCTGCACTAGCGCAGTAGCTCCACGGACCCGGAGAAGTCCTCGCATGCCCACGTGGTGTGAACGCGCCGGCAGCTGCCCGAGCCTGGGCCGGGCCTGCCCGGGGGAAGGGGTGGGAGGGGGTGGGATGGCTCAGGTGGGGTGGGGAAACTCATTGCTTCTTGTTTGGACCCCAAAGGTTGCTTGGGGTGGTAAGGTGGTTCTGCAAAGTGTTGTTTGGGGTCTCGCCCAAAGGGGTGGGATCCGCAGAGCTGCCCGTGCATGGCTTTGGTGCAGAGTTGGTGACTGAGTAAGTGATGGTTGTTTTGGTGGCGTTTGGGGACCAGATCCAGACAAGGGACCCAAGAGCAGGGGGGATGCTACAAAGCAGGGGGTGATAATTGGGGGAGTGTCACATGGGACCATGTGGGGCCAGCCTGGAGGAGGTGATGCTCCCACTTTGAGCTTTGCACCCTGCGGGGAGAATTGAAGGATGAGGATTAGAGTTTCTCCATGTGCCCATCACCAAAGCACCAGGCCAGCTCCCCATAGCAAAGCAGCTCTGAGCACCCCGGGGAGGCAGATGGGGGCTTTGTGTAGCCAGAGCCAGGAGAGGAGCTGTGGGGTGGCCAGGAAGGGGCTGCGCTGAGTTTCCCAGGGGGTGTGTGTCGTTTTTTTCCTTTTTTAATCACTAACACGTAACTCACCTGAGCAGATCCAGCCCTTTCAGCCAGGCTCTCCCCACCCCTGCCCCCTCCCCAAACCCAGAGCAGCAGGAGCATCCGCCGTGTTTCATCTGGATCCAGCCACCTTTGGCGCTGGCTGCACTGGGAGCAGTTCCCACCCTGTCCCCTGCAGCTGCCACCTGCCCCCCCCTCTAGAAATGCTGTAGCTGAATCGTAGTCTTTATATTTTCTTTTTAATCTGCAATCTGAGGTAGCATAGTGAGTGTTGTGTATTTAGTGGCGTGTTATTTTTAATCGCGGTAACTAACTTGTGGACATCAGTATTTTCAATTTTCTCTGTATCTTCTTTCCATGTGGTCTGTGCTCCGAGTGTACGTGAAATGAAACACGTTTGCCCTTTCAATGTGTCTAATATTGAATTATACTTATATATTATATATATGCTTATATCCTTCTTATACCCATATAGACCAATGTCGATGTGTTACACGCAAGTTTTATACTCTAATATTTATATTGCTTTTTTTCTTTGGGAAAAAAAAAATAATAAAATGGTTTCTTCTGAATGAATGGTATTTATTCTGATGGGAAAAGGGAGACACAGATGGGATTTGTCCATCCCGGTGCTGCTGCTGGGCTGAGGCTTCTGATGGGGGATGGTTCAGGCCCTGCCTGGCTCCAGCAGTGGGGATGCTCTCAGGGCACCCCCAGTCTTGTGTCCCCCACGCCTTTGAGTGGAGGGTGTAATGGCTGTGGATGAGGACTGAGGAGACCATGGGGTCCACAGTTACAGCCCTTTCTCCAGCCCCAGGAGGATCCTGTTGCCCCTCTCCACTGGCAGGGATCTGGTCACTCTTCCCCAGTCCTGGAGAGTCTGGAGAACCAGACCCAGTGGGGATTCCATCACCCTTCCCCATCACCAGCAAGAATCCACTCTCCCTTCTCCAGCCCTGGTCTGATTTGCTTTTTGTGGAGCCTGTTGTCCTCTCTCTGCACTTGGGGACAGTGGATGGGAGGTGGTTCAGGCGTTGCGACCGGAGCTCCCTGGCCAAGAAAATCCCCCCGCCCTCCCCCACGGAGGGCCCAACACAGGCTGAGGAAAAACATCCCGTGGCTCAGGGTGTCGCAACCCTGGAGGAAAAATAAGCTGCTGCTGACCAGATGTGAGGGGGAGGGTGGAGGAGGTGGGGTCAGAGCAGCCCCAGGAGACAGACAGACACACAGACAGACAGACAGAGCTCGGGGCTGGGGCTTGGGGCTGGTCCCCCTTGTTAGCAGGGCATGGGAGGCTCCAGGTGCACAGGGCACAGCTCCCTGGTCCTGTATTCCCATCCACCCCCACCCAGTGTCTCCATCCATGTGCAGCCCTGTGGCCTCCCCCCTCTGCCCGCCATAACCCCCGAGTCTGCCCCCACACACAGAGAGCACCCCTGAGCCCCCTCTGCGGACTGACAGACACTTCCCAAATCCCCCTGTGCCCCATAGAGACACCAAACCCACATCCTGCTGCACAGTGACCCCTAGAGATCCCCATGCACCTCTCCGAGGGACATCCCTCTTCCCAAATTCCCTTGCATTCACAGATCCAGCTCTCCTTCCTTCCCTGTGCACGTGGGGACAGTCCTGGTCTCACACACACTCACTCATGTGTACATGGGAGGGGGTTCTAACGAGACCCTCCTCTTTTGGGACAGGCAGTCCCAGACCATCGGGGAGGCCACAGGGGTCAGGGCAGTGACAGAGCACGGATTTGGTGCTGTGACGCCCCCGCGACACTGTGTCCTCTGCCCCCAGCCCCGGAGCTGCTGTCCCTCCCAGGCTGGATCACCTGGAATGCATTAGGGACAGTTCCAGGGGGATGGTGGGGATCAATCACATCGACCCGCAGCTAATGGGGAACAGGGCTGAGCAGTTCCAGGTGCCACCCGCGGGCTGTCCCCAGCACCTGTCCTAGCTGGGGTGGCATCACCCCAGGACACTGCTGGTGATTCCACCAGGCACCTGGAGCTGGGTGCAGAGGGCTGTGGGTGAAGGAACAAGGGATGGTCAAGCCAGTGGGTCCCCAGATGGGTGATGGTCACCGCCGGTGGGGAGCAAAGAGGCTTTACAGAACTCCAGGGGTGGGTTTGGCTTGAGGAGCCACAGCCTCCGCAGAGCCCTGAGCCCCGCGGTGTCCCAGCTGCAGGTGTTGGTGTCAGGATGTGTGCAGAGACAGAGGGCACATCGAGTTTGATTTCATTTCTCTTCTCTCTTGCGCTAAAATCACCCCAGGGCACGGCGAGAGCCGGGAAGGGGAAGGCACGAACACAGCCCTGGCCAATTAGCGCTGATGAAGGAAACCCGGTCAGCCGCGCTAATTACCGGGAGCAGGCGGGAGCGGGAGCGTGTTCAATGCAGCGTGGTGAGCTGGGGGAATTCCCGAGCTGAGGCTGTGGCACAGGGGAGGCCAACAGAAACTGAGCCTGAGCCACAGCCCTGACAAAAGGAACACAAAGAGAGTGGCAAGACAGAGCCCCTGGCAGGCACTCGGGACAAGTGACATCGGGGGTTTGTGACATTTCTCCCGGGAAGGGTGACTTTGCCTTGGTAAGGAGGTCGTGGATGTGTGTGGGAGCGAGTGAGAGGGTGGTGGTGGGGTCTTTCACCTGCGGCCGTGGTGGAGACTGAGGGTCTCTGCCTGGAGTGGGGCTGTGGGTTACAGCCTCTGTGCCTGGTGCTGGCTGTGGGGCCTGAGTGGCTGTGCCCCCCCAAACCAGGGGTGGGGGTGTGTGTGGATTCACCAGCACACTGTGATGTGATCCAGCCAGGGCCAGAGAGGAACTCTGTGTCTGGGCCAGGTTACTCTGGGGTGCTCTGAACCTCCCTCAGCAGCCAGAAGGGGCTTGGATCTTCCTCCACCCTGGTGCCCTCCTGCTGCTGCTTCTCCCCCTCCTCCAAGTCCTTTCCCCACCACTGGGATCGGCTCAGCACCTTTTCCTCCCTTTCCCTGCTGTCCCTTGTCTCTCCCCCAGGTACAACCATGGTGTGGGACCAGGGAATCTTCGGAGTCCACAGGCAGCAGGGCTGGAAGCTCTTGGTGTCACTGGAACAGGTCATGCAGTGGTGGAGAACCCCTTGTCCCCCCCTGGGGATGGTCCCTAACTCAATTCCTGCTCCTGGCAGAGCTGGAGCACCCAGATGCCACAGGTACTGCTGGTCCCGTGTCACCTGCTTGTGGAGCCCTTGTTCTTTGCAGTTTTTTGGGGTTTTTTGACCAATTTACCTTGAAAATCAAACCAAAACACAAGAGAAAATTTTTAAAAAAACCCCAAAAGGTATTGAGCCAATGCAGTTTTCCATTGGTCTGCGAGCTGAGCTGACCTGTCGCTCGGCCCTGGGGAGGGCAGGGTGGGCAGCTGGAATCTCCATGGCTGTGGTCCTGGGCTGAGTCCCATCAGGCAGCTCCTCCAGCCATGACTTCACCCAGCAAAGCGGAGGGGGGTGGAAATCACCAAAAAGCAGAGTTTTCATGCAGCTCCCTCTCACCCCTTCCTTTGGGGTCCCCAAAGGCATTGGGGAGGTCACCCTGGGTCTGACACATGCTGGGAGCTGGAGCCTGCCCAGAGCAGAGGACACCCCTGGGAGCTGGTGGCATGGGGGCTTCTCCTCCCATCAATGCCTCACAAAGGAGGGCAGCCCATGCCATCAAAAGCACTTGGAAATCTCAAATTTTGGGATACGAAAGGTCCCAAGGGGATTCACTGGGGCAGCCAGTGCAAAAGGCCAGGCGAGGAGAGGGGGTGTCCAAAGAAGGGGGTGTGGTGGGAAAACCCTTCCTGCAGCTCCCCAGCCCTGCTCCCCTCCAGCCCCCCCATCACATCCCCTGGGATTTTATTTCCCGCTGACACAGCTGGTTCCTCTCACACCTCACATTCCCGGGGGGAAATGAGAGGTGTTTCACCATCCTCCACGTCCCTTCCTGCTCTGTAAATCCACTTCCCGGCGCTATGATTTATTATTATTTATAACAATAATAAAGTGTGCGTAGACGGAATAAAATTTGCCTTTTGCTGACTGAAACCTTGTGACCGCGGGGTAGGAGAGGGCGGAGGGAGGGCACTGCTGGCCCTTGGCCGGCCCCGTTGGGACTCGGAGGCTGCCAAAGGCTCATCCATCACGTGGGGGAGCGAGAGCAGCCCTCAGCCGCTCTCCGGACAAAATAGGATGTGGGGGGATTTTGCCCTTTCACAGTCAGTATGGCCTCGCAGTGGCCTCTGCCGTGGGGTGGCATGAGCTGCCGGGAGAACACTGTCTGTCTGTCTGTCTGTCTGCCTGTCTGTTTGTCCTCTCCGTGGGGCAGAGTCCGTGTCCCAGCCGCGCTGGTGGCCGCGTGCCCGAGGAGATCAGCCCCAGGGAGCCAGCCAGAACCTGAGCTCATGGAGCTGGGAGAGGGCAGGGCAGGGAAGGAGAGCGAGGCCGGGAGGGATGAAGGCAAACAAGACAGAGGCTCTGGGCACTCTGTGAGGACACAGTGGCTGGAAAGGCTCAGCTCCAAGGGGACACTGCTGTGTGTGTGTCCCCTCCCCGAGTCGCCCCGCTCTCCTGGAACTTGCCGTGTCCCCTGCGATGCTGTGGGTGGGGCTCGCCGGGCTCACTGTCACCGAGCTGCTGGCGGCAGAACCGGCCCGTGTGCCTGCTCGCAGGGTCTGCTGCTGCCTCTGCAGGCAAGAACATCCCTCTGCTTCCCCACAGCCCAGGGCTGGCCCCCCAAACCAGCCCTGGGGAGTCCCTGGCAGCACAGAGCCAGGCAGGGTTAATTCCCTCATGGATGCCTACAGCCCCCATAGACCCCAGGGAGTTGGGGCAGAGTTTTGCAAAAACCCCAGCCATAAAAAACCCCCTAAAATGTTCCTCTGCCAATGTGCAGGGGCTGCCCCTGCCCAGTGCTGCCTGCCTGACTCCTCTCTTTGGGACATGCCAAAAGTGGCTGTGCCCAGTTTGGGGAGGGGGTTTTTGGCCCCCTTTCCACAT
This sequence comes from Origma solitaria, assembly GCA_013397895.1. NCBI lineage: Eukaryota > Metazoa > Chordata > Aves > Passeriformes > Acanthizidae > Origma > Origma solitaria. Next base: position 458,984 of record VZRL01006892.1, on the reverse strand, counting down.
GAGTCCTGAGCCAACCACCCTGAGCTTTGCTGGGGCCTCTGGGAGCAGGAAAGGGAATGGATATGGCCATGTTGGGGTGTGTTCCTCTCACAGGGGACAGGGATGTGGATGACACAGAGCCCAGCACATCCTGCTGGCCAACATTGGGAAGCCACTGCCAATTTTGGGCTGGGGAGCAGAGACACATCCCAGGGACCTCTCCTTCTCTCCCACGGGGCTCACAGTAGGTGGGATTTGATTTGGGATTTGAGGGGAGCCCTCCTGGGTGAACCCCCAGCGACACAGCCTGGCTGGCACAGGGAAGGGGGAGCAGCCAGTGAAGCCAAGTGGTGCGGGGGGGGGAAGAGCCCCCCAGGACACCCCAGCTCCTGAGGGCTTTGGGGAGCAGTGCCCACCCCTCACTCCAGTGGCACCTGCATGACTGATCCCCAGCATGTGAGTGGGTGCCAGGGCTGGGTGGTGGGGACCCTGCCATTGTCCCCATCACCTCCAGACTGAGGGGGCCCTGTGGGCTGCCAGGGGCAATGGGGGGCTCGCACTCCCCCAGATAAATGGAGGAGGAGGGTCCTTGTGCTGCAGAGCGAGATGGGATGGGCGCCAGGGAGGGAGAGCAGCCAGATGGGAGCAGAGGGACAGGAAGAGGCAGACAAAGCTGCTTTGTGCTGGGCAGTGTCCGGTGCAAGGGAAGAGGGGGAATGGGGAAGGGGTTCATGGGTGCCAGGGAACGGGGCCAGGCTGGCTCCTTCAATCCCATGGTCCCCCCAGTGGGGAACAAGAGATAATCCACTGGGGTGCAGGACGAAAATGTGTTTTGTACCATTAATAACTTCAAAAATACTTGAAAATACTGAGCTTTTTTTATCTCTACCACATCCTTTTTTAATTTGTGTTTTAGCCTGTGCTTTACAGTGTACTTGGTAGCCCAGCACTACGTGCAGCGAATTTATAAATCAACGAATATATTTGGGATGGTGTGGAATAGGAAAATGTGGAGCCTGGAGCTCCGTACAGAGCTGGTGGGTGCCTGATGTTGTTAGAGACCAAGTGTCCTCCCCCAGTGCTGCAGCACCCCAGGGTGGTGGGGCATCTCCCTGCTGAAACCCACGGGGTCCCTCCCAGCCTCTGCAGAGATTTGGGGTGTCCCCACCCCCTCAGTGAGCACCACCCCCGTGGTCTCTGAGGCCACCCCAGCCTGGCTTCCCTCCATCCCCCAGTCCCTGCAGTCAGGCCCGGAGCCAGGTTTAAACAATTATTTTATCCTGGCTTTTTTTTTTCTCCCCTGTTTTCACAGGACGCTGTGGGCCTCCCACTCCTCAATTAGCAGCTTGTCATTGACAAGCTCATCAAAAGGCTGCTAAAAAAACCCAAACTGAGATTCGATGCAAACTAGGGCAATAATCAGGTCTCTGCCCTGGTTTTTAAACTATCCCAGCAGTCCCTGTGTGTCCATGCCTGTGGGGACCTGCTCCTGAAAGCCCTGTAGAGCCAGTGCTGTTCAGCTGGCTCCATCCCACACCTCTGCAGCAACGGGGACACCTCAAATAGGAAAGGTGGCAGGGGAAGAGGCAGGGACATTTCGGGACACAGGCCTGGCTGGTGGCCATGCTGATGGCAGGGAGGGGGGCAGGGCTGCTCCCCACAACAGGTAGGGTGTACAGGCAGCACTGCCAGGGCAGAAGCAGATGGGGTTGGCCAGAGCAGGGCTTTGGACACCCCTGGGAGCACCCACCACGAGGTAGCCGCAGGACCTGGGCAGCAGAACAGCTGCTGCAAAGGCCACCTGGCCCCAGGGCAGGAGCACAGCCCGGGCTGGGATGTCCCTGCGCTGCCCTCAGCTCCAGCCCCTGCACCGAACTGGTCCAAGGACAAACCCCTCCTGTGCCACTGAGCCAGGGCCACGTGGAGGAACATTTGTCCTGCCAAAGTGGCCATCTGGGAGGAGGTGTCCTTCATCCCAGCAGAGCAGCGGGGAGCTGCAGCCTGGCCCAGTTTGGCTGCTTTGACCTCTAAACTCAGCCGGTGGCTGGGCTGGTGCTCCTCGAGTGACAGCAAGGGCAGGGGACCCTCTGGGGGGCCACCAGGAGGGACACTGCTGTCACAGAGCTGTCACACAGGTATGTTCACCCTCGGGGACAAAAAGGCCCATGCAGTGTGACAAGGGTTTTGCTTGCTGGTTTATCCCTGGGGAATATCCATCATGACAAGTGTCTGGACTTTGAGGGTGGCTGTCCTTCCCACTTCCCACCCACCTGCCTTTCAGCCCTGGTGACATTTGGGTGGGGGACACACCTCCATCCCCCAGTGCCCACTCCATGTCTGGGCTCTGAGGCACTGCACCTGGTGTGCCAAGGTGGATTTTTGGGGCAGGGAACAGGATTTCCAGCCTTCTGCAGGGATGTGGTGGCAGCACCCAGCCCACCACAGGCAGCTGTGATGCTGCTCCAGCTCCTCAGCTGCCCCCTTCAGCTTGGATGAGCTCCCTGCAGCTCAGTGCCACAAGGCTCCAGGTTCAGCTCTGCACCAGCAAAGTTATGATATGGAGACCAAAATCATATTTTTGTACCAAAAACCATGTTTATTTCTCCATCTTTTGTCATACAAGCTGTCCCAGTAATACAGCACTCCCAGAGCATCCCCTTCCCACAGCTGCAAAGCCATGAATAAAGGGAACTGGTACAAGGAAATATAGGCTCCCAGGCAAGGCTCCAGCCTGGCCCGGATGCAGCTCGTGTATCCCAATTTCTCTCTCACTTTGAAGCTTTCCAGGGCATTTGGCAGCTCCTGCCTACCCTGCCCAGCCCTGGCACCGTGACACAAGGGTGGCACAGCTCTTGCCTCCACAAGGAGCCTTCTCACGCCCCAGGTGCTGGGAGGGCAGAGGGACTGATGCTTTAATTGTCCCATCTGTCCTTTTCGACTCCCTCATCCCTTCCTGAAGGGATGGCAAGGGGTCAGGCCGTGTGTCCAGTGCCCATCCCACACCCCTGCAGCAGCAGGGGAGCCCTGGTTCACCCAGGTTGGAGTGTGGGGAGTCCCTGGGCTGTGGCCAGAGGCTGAACCACAACAACTTCCCCCCTCTACCGTCAGCATTTCCCTTTTCCCTTTCCAGCGCGGAGCGCCCGTGTGCAGGAACGCCCCCACCTCCTCCAGAGCGCTCATCCTCCCTCGCTGTGCTCCGCACGGTTCACGCTCCGCTGGATCCGCAGCACCTGCGCTGGCGGAGGGAGCACGGACACGGAGCGCGTTCGGAGCGGGGAGCGGGCGCTGTGCCCGGCACAAAGAGCCTCTCCGGGCGCAGCCGCTGCCGGGAGGGGAGCGCTGGCCGTGCCACGTGCCGGGAGGGGCTGCGGGGCTGACCTGGCACAGGGGACACGCTGTCCTCGGCTCGCTCAGCTTTTTGTGTGTGCTTCCAGCCCGCGGTGTGATAACGAGCCCCAGGAATGCCCCAAATGCCATGAAAAATGGAATTATTATTACTATTGAGCCATTACTGTTATTGAAGATAAAAGCTCGGAGCAATCTGCTCTAGCGGAAGGTGTTCCTATCTATGGTGGGGGGATGGGACAAGATGAGCTGTAAGGTGTCCCCCCCAAGCCCAAACCACTCTGTGAGTCTATGAAAAGTGTATTAAAACTAAAAGCTTCAAAGGCTCGGTGTGATCCCAGGACAGACCAGTGCCCCCAGCAGCGCTCTGGTGTGCAGGGGTTCTTGCAGGAAAGGGTGACCCCAGCCTGGTCCCCAGACCTTGCTGTCACACCTGTGCTGGCTCAGCCCCCCTGGGGGGATCTCCCGGAGCAGAGGGGTGCCAATGCCTTCTCTCCAAGAGTATTCCCAATCACCCCATTTCCTTCTCCACCTTCCCAGTACCCCAGCTCTTACCCAAACTGGGATCAGCCTGCCTCCTCCTGCAGGGATGTGACAGCAGCCAGGCTCTGTGCCAGTCCCAGGGGATGCTGGGCTGTTATGGATCACTCCATTACCTCAGTGTTATAAATATGTTAAATTCGAACACGAAAACAACACAACACATGTAAGGCACAAGCTGGGGCAGAGCCATTCCCACTGTAAACTCCACCAGGAGCCAGAACCCTGCAAAACTGGACCTGGGGTTCCTGGCTGTCACCCCAGCACTGAGTTATGCATAAGAAGGGCTGTGGCTTTGCTCTGCCCCTGCCTTTCTGCCCGGTCTGCTCCACCACCAGAACCACAGACCATATTCCTCCCCTTGGCCGAAGTCTTTGACCCTTCAGCTGTTGGCAGGCACAGACCCAAGATGGGACAGGAGAGCTAAACCAGCACAAAACCTGCCACAAACAGCCCACAGAGCCAGAAGGAAAATAAATTAACCTTCACAACCATGCATAGGTCCCAGAGTGAAACTTCATTTTACTTACTGAAAGCTCTTTTGGGTCCAGCAGCTTTCTGCCTTTTTTCCAGGATCAGTGTCCAGCTGGAGCAGCTGATGGTTTCTGTTGTCACCTCAGGGATGCTCTGTCTGTTGTCACCTCTCTGGCCTTGCTGCTCCTGCTTGGTTCTGAAAACAAGGCGATGATAGAAACAGAGGAGCAGCTTGTCCAGGCCAGCTCTGGCACAGAGCCCCTTCCTCAGGGGCTGGCTGGGCTGGAGGAGCCACCGGACCTGGGGACACTGGGGAGTCCAGATGCTCCCACCACGGGGTCAGGGCTGCAAAATGCACCACGTCCAGGGTTCAGCATCCCCCTGTTTTCATCCCAACCCCAGAGAACCCCAGAGCTCCTCAACGGGAACCACTGTGACCGAAATGGGACCCCAGAGCTCCAGACACAACCTCCTCAGGAGCTGTGCATCCCATGCTTTCCCTGTGCATCCCATGGGAGGGGACAGGGGGTGTGATGGAGGATGCTGCCCCCAGGCTCTCCCAGGGCTGTGCTGGCAGAGGATTACAGCCCCCCCAAGCCCCCCCCATGCTCCACACTTTGGCCTTATCCAGTTAAGCCCAGCATCGCCTGCCGGTGCTGGTGTCCCAATAACCAGACCCAGACAGAGGTTTCTCTCCTTAAGCCTTTGCAGCTTAAAACCTTAGCTCATCCAGCTCATGACGCCGTGCTCGAGGCAGGAACCCCGAATTAGAGCAGCCGCCGAGCACCAGCCGGCCCGGGCATGGGGTGGCCGAGGGCACGGGGTGAGTGTGGCACTGGCGCGGCCACCGGGATGGCGCTGGCACCGGCACGGCCGCGCTCCTGCCGGCGGTGCCTCGGAAGATGCGTTTTCACGACTGGGAGGAGGCGGCAGAAGGGAGGGGACCCGCTCAGGGATATGAAGCAGTGGCTGAGTTACTGCCCAGGCGTGTGGATTTAACTCTTGAAGGGCTGAAAACCTTCCTGTGCTGTCCTCCCCAGCTCCTGAAATACCAAAGGCAGGCACACGAAACTGTGCAGAAAGAAGTTATGGGATATAAAATGTCCGGGAGTCTCTGCTAAATAATAACCACAAACCGAGCACCCCTCTCTCACCATCTCCATGCCCTGAAGCACCTCCGAAAATTCCTCTCGCCCCTCCTTGGTGCACCTGCCTCCCCTGCCCCGCTCCCAGCCACAGCCCCACATGGACTTGTGGCACAGCGGGCAGGACATGTCATTGATGCGTCTGTCCTCAGCCCCAAAAGCCAGCAAAGCAAGAGGAAGGTGGGGAGTGCACAGTGATGGCTCAGACGGCGTTTGTGCCCTGTGTGCGGCAGGGCTGACCCCCGCGGGTCACACACGGAGCCTGCCTGGGAGGGGACCGACAGCCTCCAAACCTGGACATCCCCCACTCCCTTCCCCTGCCAGGTTTGCTGGCCAGATGTCCCCTGCTCCAGGTGGATATTTTTAGGCGCTGGGCCTTGTTGTGTGGGCTCTGTGTGGGTGCTGCTGATGGCTCACAGCCCCTCGGGGTCTGGCAGCAGCAGAGATGAAGCATTTGGTGAGCGCAGACAACACAGGGAGCATTCAGAGCTGCCAGGCTTTGTGCACGGAGCCCCTGGGGGCTGCAGAAGGAGGGGGTGAGGGGTGTCCCCCCAGCTGCCAGCTGGGCTGGGACAGAGCTGGACGGGGCTGAAAGGAAGCAGGAGCCTGTTCTCAATGCACTGCTTGTCCTCCTGCCTCTGCAAAGCCTCCTCTGAGCCAGCAGCCCCTTCTCCCCCCAGGGCCTTGCTCTCCCACGCTCCCAATCCCTCTCCCGAGCCCGAAATTCCAGCAGCAGCTTCTTGCTCCTCCGGGCAGAGCCATCCTCCCCCCCCAGCCAGTCTCTCCCCCCAGCTCACCCCCATCCCACCGCAGCGTGAACCCGGCAGACTGCTCCTTCCCCCTCCCTTCTCCTCCGCTCCCTGCAGCTCCCAATTACTCCCTCACGCCCCCACCGGCGCTCTCATCTTTCTCAACCAGTGAATTTTCTCACCTCCTCCCACCTTTTTATTCCATAAATGTATTCCATTGCTTTTTTTAACCCGGCCAAACCGTAAGCATCCGCAGCATCCTGTGCAGGGGAGGGCTGGGAAATGACAGCTTGGCATTTAAACCTGCCCCTCCCAGTTTCATTCAAGCTCTTCCTTACAACGGAGACACAAACACCCCCAGTTTATAATTTCTTATGCCTCCTCCATGTCCCTTTTCTGAATGAAGCAGCTCCAGGGCTATCCCATTCCCTTTGCTGCCTCCCTCTGCACCTGATCTAGCTCATGAGGTCCCTCCTCAGGCAGCAGAGCCAGAGCTGCAGTCAGCACGACTGAATTAAAACAAAGGGGAAAAAGCCACTGCTGTGGTTGCTTTCCCTTCTTCTCTTTCCTTTCCCAGGGATTTCTGGATCTCAGGGGGGGCTTTGAGGTTTTAACTACTGCAGACGTCACATGGACACCCCACACACCCATGTTTTGCTCCATCTGGAAATTGTCAGCTTGGAGCATCCCTCTGTTTGTGGAGTTAAAAGGGAAAAACATCCAGGGTAGGACAATCCTTTCGAGATCATAAAATCCCAGAATGGTTTGGATTGAAAGGGACCTTAAAGCCCATCCCATTCCACCCCACCATGGGCAGGGACACCTCCCATTGTCCCAGGCTGCTCCAAGGCCTGTCCAGCCTGGCCTTGGACACTGCCAGGGATCCAGGGGCAGACACAGCTTCTCTGGGCAACCTCAGGGCCCCACCACCCTCCCAGGCAACAATTCCTTCCCAGTATCCCATCCATCCCTGCCCTCTGACAGTGGGAAGCCATTCCCTGTGTCCTGTCCCTCCATCCCTTGTCCCCAGTCCCTCTCCAGCTCTCCTGGAGCTCTTTAGGCACTGGCAGGGGCTCTGAGCTCTCCCTGGACTGGTCTCTTCCCCAGCATGTCTCCATTGCAGAGGGGCTCCAGCCCTCAGAGCATCTTTGTGGCATCCTCTGCATCCCTTCACAGCCAGTCTTTTTTTTCCCCCACTGAAATATTCATACTGCTCTCAATCTGCCTGATGTAGTTGGTTTTCTGCCTTTTAGCCAGCTAAGTACCAACTCGAAGCCATATAGGAACCTCTCCTCTCCTCCTATAGGAACTCAGCATCTTCAAGAGACCCTTTTGGAAATCCAGGTGGGATTTATCAATGTGCCATCAACAGCAGGAGAGGAAAACACTGGAGTTACTGAATAGCTGAATACTTATTTTAGGCAAAGAGTATTTATGGCTGACCAAGGGGTTTCTGGGCTAGAACCTCCTACTCAAAGAATGTATTTTTTCTCACCCCCAGCAGATCTGCTTTGAGATTGCAGTGGCTTTGGACAGCACTCACAAAACAATTCAGGAAGAGTCAGAAATTGCTGCCTCTACCTACAACACACAGAATTTTGTCTCAGCATGATTTTGCCCACTGGCAAAGTTGCAACCTACTCTGCTCCCCTGGCTCCATTTGGGGTTAGCAGAGGGTTATAGAATACCATCATCATCATCATCATCATCATCATCATCTTCTCTCCCACAAGGCAGGGAAGAGCCTGGGCACTGGGACAAGGGGTAATGTGTCTGCTCTCTGCACCAGTTTCTGGTTTGAGAAGTCAGAGATCCCCCACATCCAGCCCGGCTCAGCCCTTGCTGTCTCCCAGGGCTGCCTGGGCCAGCAGTGATGGATTTGGGATTGATTTTCTGCCTTCCCTTCCCCGTGTGCTGGGGAGCAGATGGCAGAGCTGTGACGTCGAGGTGACAGAAAAGGACACCGGTTGAGTCCCTTCAACCACAAACCAGTCCCGAATAATCGGGGTGAAGCTCTGGGGGGAGGACAAGCACTGAGCCAGCCCAGGACACTGAGCCATTGTGTGAGTGCCCTGCGTGCTCCACACTCCTCCCTCGATGATGCTGCAGCTTTCCCCTCTCCCTGACCTCACTGCCCCACAACAGCTCCTTGGAAAAGCAGCCCGGTGGCTTTTCCCATTCCTTCCCAGTCTGGGGATGGAGCTGCCCGCGGATCAATAGGCACAGCTACCTGGGCAGGATGGGAATCCGAGATCAGAGCTGACAGGGCTCACACGCTGAGCTCCTCCTGTCTTCCTCGGCAGCCGTGACAGGGATGGAGAAATGTCCTGACAACTGAAGGAGGATCCCACTGGGAGAGCTCCACAAGGCATCACACAGGAGGGTCATGGGGAGGAGAGCTTGGGGAAGCACCGGCTCCAGCAGATCCTCTGCAAACACAGAGCAATGCCAGACCAGCACAGGCTCGGGAGCTGGGGTGGGTTAATCCCAGTGGGCAGCACTGCCCCACACCTCCCCCATGCCCAGAGCAGGATGGGGCAGAGCTGGAAGGGTGAGGGTTGAGATAAAGGGGGTTTACTAGATAAAGCAAGAGCTGGACCTGCAAACAAAGCAAAATAGGGAATTAATTCATCACTTCCCCTTGGCAAGCAGGTGTTTGGTCACTGAGCAGCTGGTGGTGTTTAGCTGCTCACCAGGGTTCAGCCATGACAGGACCACACAGATGCCACCCTGCACTGAAATCACCTTCTGAAAAGAGCAGAAAAGGGAAAACCCACGGATCAGGAGAAGAAAATCCCATGGGGACAGGCAGAGTTCAGGCTCATGGCCCTGGATCCCATCCCGAATGAGGCATAAGTGGAGTCCTCGTGTCTCCTGCACCCTGCAGACAGGAGTCAGGATCCCTTGTTTTTCCAGCTGCAGAAGGGGAAATCCTCCCCCTCCAAGGGAAGTTGGGTCTGGAATGGCTGTGACAGCGGTCAATGTCCCCTCAGAGTTCTGATTACAGCAGGAGAGATTCCTGTGATCCGAGCACACAGTGATCCTCTGGGAACGGGCTGGAGGGGTGACGCCAACTCAGGGCGATGTCAGTGGGACATGGGGAACGCTGTCACCGCCAGCTGAGGTGGCCTTTGGGCACACACATGCTGCCAGGGCCATATGCACCTACAGGTTTTGGGCTGCTGCTCACGGCCACCGATTTTGTCACTGGAGGAGGGACAGGGACACCCTGTGCATCACAGCACCAAGACACGCCTGCCACACAGAGGCCAAGCTGCTGAGGGTCTGCTGGTTCAGCAAGGCTGTGCTAACCACGGGGTAACCTCGGACCCCACTGGGGCCAAAAGGCAGAGCAGCCCAAACGATCATGGAATTGTTTAGGTTGGAAAGCCTCTGAGATCATCGAGTCCAGCAATTCCTCCAGCACTGCTCTGTTCACCACTAAACCGTGTCCCCAGTGCCATATCCACAGAGCTTTTGGGCACATCCAGGGATGGCGACTCCACCACTGCCCTGGGCAGCTGTTCCAGGGTTTGACTACCCTTTCTCCAAAGAAATTTTCCCTAATATCCACCCTGAGCCTCCCCTGGCCCAGCCTGAGGCCATTCCCTCTCCTCCTGTCCCTGTTCCCTGCGAGCACAGCCCGACCCCCCCGGCTGTCCTCTCCTGTCAGGAGTTGTGCCGAGCCACAAGGTCCCCCTGAGCCTCCTTTTCTCCAGGCTGAGCCCTTTCCCAGCTCCCTCAGCTGCTCCTGGTTCTCCTTTCCCAGCTCTGTTCCCTTCCCTGGACCTGCTCCAGTCCCTCAATGTTACTTTAAATCCTTGCTCTTCTCTGCATGTAAAAGATGAGCAAAAATCCCCCTGCCAGCGTAGGCTGTGGATACTTTGGAGATTTCTCTCCATGCTTCTCCTGACCTTCCTCCTCCTCCTATATTTGGGAGAGAAAAGTTGTAATTTCATCACTTCTACATCTCTGCTCTGGTTTTCTTTTTCCAAATGCCTCGTTGAGAGCTCTTCTTCCCCCACTCTTCTGCTCTGGTCTAGTGGAAGGTGTCACTGCCCACGGCAGGGCTTGGGACCAAATGACCTTTAAATGTCCCTTTCAATCCAAACTATTCTGTGATTTTATGATTCTAAGAAAAACTTTGGCATTCTGGGCCACATTCCCGGGCAGGAGAACAGACGATGGCACCGTGGAAGGTGCTCTGTAAGCCAGCACAAATGGAGGGGTGGAGAAGCTATTTTGGATCCGGATTAAAAGGACAGAACACGTCAGCAACCACAGCAATCCCGGCTGGGTATGTGGCCCATGCCATGGTTTCCTTGACAGCTGAGAGGAAGGAACAAACACCAAACAGTAAGAGCAGGTACTGTTTTTTTCCATTCTTTCCAACCCTGGAGCTCTCTGTAGGAAGAAGCAGAGGAGGCACAGCTCAGTGAGCAGCCCTTACCCTGCCATGCTCCCCTGCTCCTGCAGGACCGCAGAACTTCCTGTCAAACATCCATCATTCCGGCCCCGTTAGCCACGGGCAAGGAAAACACAGGACCCTGTGACACCAGCGTGGCAGGAAGCGGGAATGGAGCCCAGCCTCTGGACTCTCTCACGGAGCCTTTGTGAGCAGCAGCCTCACACCCTGCTCTGCTACAGAAAATGGCATCTTTTTCCTGTTGTACCATGGGAAAGGACAGCAAATGCTCCGTGTCGTGTTCCTCCACGTCTCGGGGATAGGGTAAAATCCAGTGGGTTTCCATTCTGCATACGCTTTAGGGAATGTTTTCATGCCCTTGAGTATGATGGGGGGTGGGTGGGAAGGAATCCAACTCCCCCCTCTGGACGGGAGGGAATGGATTAGGACCCAGACTGCCTGGCAGCCCCTTCCTCCTGGGGAGCAGGAGGTGGGGGGATGGCTCCAGGAGGATTTTTGGGCATGTTTGAAGCCTTTCCCTTCCTCAGAGCCCCCAGCTGTTGGGTTATTTGCTGCCCACTGAGGCCTCTCTGGCTGCTCCGCTCATCTCCCCCAGGGTCTTCTCCCTCTCTGCTTGGCCCAGTTGTCTCCTTGTGCCTCTCCACTGAGGCTGCCAAAGCTCCCCTGCCCTCTAATCTCCCTTTCACTCCCGTGCTGCTGCTCAGGCCCTAAGGAGATTAGCCCCGGCCGCAGCTGCTCGTCCCCCCCAGCGACAGGGGTGTCACCCCGGGGGGAGCCACGTGCGGGGGTGACACATGCGCGGCCACCACCCCAGTGGCAGCGCGGCTCTGGTGCCCTCTCCTGTCCAGCCCCAGCCCCAGCCCCAGAGGAGGTGCCGAGGAGGGTGGGATGTGCTGGGGGAAGGCTTTAGTGGGGTGTTTTCCTCCCACCGGCTGGGAGACCTGCACCCAACCTCACCTACTGGTCCAGCTTTTTGGTGTGGGAACCTCCCAAACTTGAACAGGAGAGGATCGGGACACCCAGGCAGCACACAGGACATCGCCCCTGGAGCACCGGGGCTCAGCCTGGTGCTCCAGCAGCACAGACGCAGATTTGAAAAGGCAATCAGAACCCCAATCCTAAACAGAACAGCTGTCCCTGCAAAGCCAGGTGGGAGCTGGGAGCTCTGGGCACGGATCGCTCCCCCCATGCGCATCCTCCCCGGCACCGAGGGGGTTAACGCCGAGCGCCCGGGCTCTCGCAGATCTCCGTTTCCGTGACAACAGCTCCCGATGAATCCCAGAGCTCTGAAATCCCATTGAACATCTGCGAGAGGCTGCCCGTGCCGCCTGCCCAGGCTGCCACCTGCCGGCACCCCCGGCCCGCCCCACAGCCCCGAGCCGGCACCCCAAAAACAGCGCAGGAGAGCAGGGACAGCACCGGCTTGGGGACACGAGCCTGGCTAGCAGAGTTGGCTTTTGGGCTAGTGCAGGGAGGCTGTGAGGCCTGAGGGTGCAGATTTACACCCCGAGCACAGACAGGAGCTTTGGGATATCCTGGGAAGGACCGAGGTTTGGGCAGGCAGGGATGCTCCTCTCAGAACAAACCAGTCCAAATTCACCCCCGGGGGCAGGACTCATAGGTTTGAGGGCAGGTTTGAGTGACTGGCACCAATTAGGGCTTTTGAGGGTCTGACCCTGCTTGTGGTGGGTTTGGGGAGCTGTGAAGGGTCCCTGAGGGTGAGACAGGGCGGTGATCCTATGGGAACTTTGGAATGAACTCTTTCCAAGCCACACAAGGAGTGTGGAAGGCTGAGGAAGAATGCTGTGACCTGGATCCTCACCTCTGTGCTTCATTCACTCCCCTCCAGCTTTTGTGCGCTCAAAGATTTCTAAACACCCTCTATATCTGATTCCAGAAATTTGGGGGTTTTCCCTCTCCCTGCTTCCACCACTGCCTGCAACTGAAAAAGGCATCAGGAGAAGGTGAGGAGGAGGTGCCACACATTTCAGGTGATCGCAGAATCGTTAAGGTTGGAAAAGACCTTTAATATCATCAAATTCACTGCACCACTGTGTTCACGTCCAATTGCCACATCCACAGTTTTTGAACACTTCCAGGGATGGTGACTGCACTGATGGCTTTCCTCTACCAATGTGTTCCTGCTGTGGGTAGGAAAATCAGAAAACAGTGTCGAGGCTTATTACAATAAATTTTTATACATTATATAATATATATAAAAGTAATATATATACTACATATGAGCCCTGTGATGTGATAAGGCTGCTGCAGCTGAACCTGGCTGTGGAACTGCTCCACTGTAGAAAATGTTATCCCCAAGGCACATCCCAAATTACTCCCCTGCACTCCTGCTTTCAGAGGTGCAGCTTTTCAGCTTTCCCTGCCATTCCCAAATGCTGCCAAGTCACTTGTGCCCTGGGAAAAAGTCTCTCCTACACCCGGGGAAGGATAGGACAGGAAGTGAGCAGGGAGAAAGCAGTGCCTTCTTCACCCCCCTCCCCATCACACGACTCCATTGCTGGGACTGGGAGGGAAAAGTCACAGGGAGCCCTGGAAATTCTGGCATCTGTAGGCACCAGGGGGATCCAGAGGGGCCATGGATGAAAGCTGACACAGAGAGAAAAAGCTCTTTTTGAGCTGCAGTTGCTGGCACAGCTGCTGGCCAGACCCCCTTCCAAAACCTGAAACATGCCAGCGAGGGGATGGGAATCATTAACTGCTTCATTTGTGGGATTTAACCATTTCCACCTCCCCCTGCGCCCTGAATAAGCTCAGATTCCTTAGGATTTCCAGCATCCCCATGCTGCAGGGCCTGGAGCTCCCCCCAGCAGCAGGAAGGAGCTGAAGGGCCTCTAACAGAACCCTCTCCCCTCCTCCAAAGCTTTGAAAGGCAGAAGCCACGAGCACAAGGCTTTTCTGCAGGGGTAAATGCCCAGGAAAGAGGCCAAACAGCACCCGGGGGAAACCCAGAGCAGTCTGATGCTCCTTTCAAAGGGCAGAGGCTTGAAAAGCCCCCAGCCTCAGGAAGGGACAGGAATAAAAAGCCTGAGTCTTGCAAACAAAGCATTTGGCTTCAAACTGCAGGGTGATGTAGGATGGACGCTGAGGGAGGGCAGGCACCTCTGTCCTGGGGGACAAAGCCCTACAGGACACTGGGCTGGGCAGTTCTGCTGTGGTGAGCCAGGCCCTTGGGGCTCCTGGGGGGTCTGAGCCTTATCTGTGCCTGCTCTGGATCAGGACCCCCCTGTCAGAGGCAGCAGAGCAGCAGGAGCGGGGGGAGAGAGAGGGAGGAATGTGAGAGCTCGCAAAGCATCTCACTGCAGGAGTTCAAGCTGCCAGGAGGAGGGGATGAGTTTCAGGAAACCCAGAGAGGCAGGAAACCAAGGGAGAGGGACAGTAATTGAGGCCATATGTTGGAAGCAAAGAATGCATCTGGTAGCAGGGAGCAGGCAGAGGGAGAAGGCCCACGCTGTGGGGACAGCACAGGACATGCAGAGTCACATCAACCCCCTGGGGCAGGCAGAAGGTTGACTTCAGACCAAGCACAACTGCTGAGAGGGGTCACTGCTGCAGGTCCGTGCCTGTAGTGGCTGCAGGCTCGGGAGGCTTCTCAACTTACACTCAGTAACATCCTAATTTAGTGGGAACTGTTGCGAAAAGGTGAAGGAAATGGCTGTTTTGTTACAAAGTGTCAGGGTTTGTTCTACATCCACGTCCCTGAGCGTGCATGGAGCCAGGCAGGAAAGTGGGAAAGTGGAAACATTGGCAGTGCTGCGAGGTCCTCTCTGCTCCCAAAAAGCGTTGGGGCAGGAGAACCTGCCAGGGGAGGATTTACTCACTCAGAGGTAAAGGCACAGTCAGGGTGGTGACAGAGCCACCTGGGGCTGCACAGTCACCATGAGACTGCTCCACAGAGCCACCCCCACAGAGGCCATTCCGCTCCTTTAGGTATTCCCAGGCTCAGGCTACAGCACTGGGAAGGTTCTGAGAATATTTATGGCCTGTCCCCCTCCTCCCTTTTAAACCACATTTGAAATAAATGTGAAAAGTCTGTGGCTGGAATAGAGGATTCTGGCGCAGCATCACGGCTTGGGAAAGGAGAGAAGAGTTCTGGTGCTGACACCCACTGAGCTTCCCAGGAAATCCAGGCAGGGGATAGAGTGCAGGAATACAGAGCTGAGCGTGCACAGGCTTTGGTGTGCAGTGCAAATTGCTGCATTTTGTACAGCCAAAAAGCCTCTCAGGCTTGAGAGGGTTCTCTGTAGCTCAGGAGGCTTTGCACATCACTGGCCATGGGGCTCCTGTGAGGTGTCCCTCAGATAATGCACAGCTCTGCAGGCAAAGCGGCACACTGCTCCTCTCAGGCCTTCTCCTCTCAGTGAAAAAAATGTAACACCACTTGTGCTGTCCCAAACCTCCATCCCTGGGAATCCAGCTCCAGAGAATCTCTCTCTTCATCCGTAGCCCTCTGCACATCAGCAGTAGGGCTTTGCTTCCAGTCCAAAGCCCCTGCTGCCCCAAACACCATCTGCATCCCATAGCTGTATCCATCCAGCTGTTCCCTGCTGCTCTCACTCCTGGGGCTCTCCTCTGCCTCCTCCCTCACCAGCCTTGCAGGACAGATCGTGTTTCCTCACTGTCCATGGCAGGGCAGGAGAAACAGCTGCTGTGATGGGTGGGAGGGGGAAAACCACACCAAAGGGTTGAAATCCCCCTTTGGAAGGGAGGGGAGTGAGCAGCAGGGCAGAGCTGAGCAATGGGGCTTTGAGAAATCTGCTCTGCTTAAAGATGTTCCTGGTCATTGCAGGACAGATCTTGGGAAGGAATTCTTCCCTGGGAGGGTGGTGAGGCCCTGGCACTGCTGCCCAGAGAAGCTCAAAGATGAACGCAGCCTAATCTGCTCAGTGCTTGGGTGACACTCGCACCTCCCGAGTGAAGGGTGGGTGAGGGGAAGTGGCCTCCTTCTGACACAGCTCACGTCCCCTTCGAAACCTTTTTCTCCCTAAAAGCAAAAGGATATTGTCAATTTTCCCCCCACAGATTTGTCACTCTTATCTTATCTGTGTCTGCTGGGAAAGTTCAGAATATTCCACTGCACATTCAAAATCCATCCTCTTGTCCTGTTTAAGCTTTTCTTCAAGCTCTCAGCAGACACTGATTAAAAAAAAAGAAAAAGAAGACATAAAAATAGAGAAGGACATTCCTAAAATATTTGCTCTGAGCAGGAGCAGTTTCTATCTTGCAAGTGTCATCAGGATCCAGATGTACCCCCTGAGCCCCTCTGACCTCCCTGCCAGGAGTGTGGCTCATCCCCCCTGTTTAGATCCAGGTAAACAACCCCCCCAACACAATGAACTGCTTCCGACAATTCCTCAGTGCCCCTCAGCAGATTTCCCTGAAAATGTGGTCCTTTCTCCCCCTCATGGTGTGTGTGTGCTCAGAGCACGGCAAGCTCATCACACGAATGCTCCTGTGCATTTTCCAGGCAGATTTGAGATCTCCTCAGCATAAATACAGGCCAAGGCAGCACTAAGGCTCTCCCCCTGCTTTTTTTACAGTATTTTGGTCAGAGACACACACACCAGGGAAGATCTGAACGTCTTAACAGTCTCCAAAGTGAGGGGGAAAAAAAGGATTTCTTTGGACTTTTTGTTTAAAGTTGTTCCAATACTGGCAGCTTGAACAGTGAGAAGACCCCAAAAAGTCATTGCCCATCTCCAGTGCAGCCTGGGACAAGAGGGGAAACTGGGATTTCCTTTCCTACTGTGTGTTAGGAGAAGATTTCGAGCTGAGTGTAAATATTAGACCAGGTAAGGCAGAGCAGAGCACTGGGGGGGGCACAGCAGAGATTTCATCCCCTCAGGGATGGATACATCTGCACTCCATATCCTGTCTCTTGCTTTCCTTCCTCCCCGGCCACTGACTCAGCAGCAGCAGCCTTTCATCCCAGGACAGAACAATAGGTATCCTTCCTCCCAGGCATCACATCCGCTTATTCCATCAATAATTCCCTCCACAGCTTCAATAGCAAAAAGGCTTCCACTGCAGCCACACAAATAAAGCATCTTTGGGATGCAGCCCCAGGATTTGCAGACTCAGCAGAGCTAAAATTGTCTTTGTTCAGAGCTGCCAAGATCCAGCTCCTTGTTCCCCAGGCACAGCACACACCTTGCCCTTCCTGGGATCGCTTCTGATTCCAGGACTGTGTGTCCTGGACCTAGACATGGGAAAATCTGGTCAGGAGAAAATCTGATCAGGAAAACAGACTCATGCAGGAGGTATTGGGAGCCTTGCCAGCAGGTGTTTCCAGGCTCTGGAAATCCTCTGGGTGTTCTTCCTGGGACTCCACCTGGAGCACTGAACCCAACTCAGCCCAGGAAGGATGTGGAGCTGCTGGAGTGATTCCGGAGGGGGACAGGGGGATGCTCCAGGGCTGGAGTCTCTCTGTTCTGGGGCCAGGCTGAGAGAGCTGGGGGTGTTCACCTCGACAAGAGAAGGCTCCAGGGAGATCTCAGAGCCCCTGCCAGTGCCTAAAGGGCTCCGGGAGAGCTGGAGAGGGACTGGGGACACAGGATAGAGGGACAGGACACAGGGAATGGCTTCCCACTGCCAGTGGGCAGGGTTGGATGGGATGTTCAGAAGGAATTGTTCCCTGTGAGGGCGGGGAGGGGCTGGGATGGGATTCCTAGAGATGCTGTGGCTGCCCCTGGATGCCTGGAAGTGTCCAAGGCCAGGCTGGACAGGGCTTGGAGCAGCCTGGGACAGTGGAAGGTGTCCCTGCCCATGGCGAGGGTGGGACTGGAGACCTTCAAAGGTCCCTTCCACCCCAAACCCTCCTGCGAGCCTGAGCAGCAACTGCAGGGGCTGTGCAGGCACCAGCGCTGGCAGGCACTGAGCTTTTCCTTGCCATCCTCAGCTCTCGCCTGTAGGATCAGATGCAGAAAGCATTAAACGACTCCTGCAGTCCCACAGGTTTCAGCCCTCTCAGCCATTTGTCTCCTGCTGACCTGAGGCAGAGTCCAACACGGTGACAAGCACAGAAATCAGCAGGAGGGTGAGGCAGAGAGATGTTTCAGCAGAGATCAAGAGATGCTGCCCGAGCTGAGGCTCTCGGAGCACGGCTGTGCCACAGGTCCTGCAGCAGCACAGGCAGCTCAGAGAGAGACCTTCTGCTTTTTGGAGTCCCACATGACTGAAAACAGGCACTTAATGAGAAACAGCTGCTCTTGGGCTGCTTCCTAACTTGTTACAGCAACCAGGATTATTTCTAATCAGGCAGGCTCTGTTTTCAGAACAGTTTTGCACTTAGACCCCATCTTGGGGCAGCTTTGGGGCTGGAAGGGACCTTAAAACCCATTCCATTCCACCCCTGCCATGGCAGGGATACCTCCCACTGTCCCAGGCTGCTCCAAGCCCTGTCCAGCCTGGCCTTGGACACCTCCAGGGATCCAGGGGCAGCCACAGCTGCTCTGGGCACCTGTGCCAGGGCCTGCCCACCCTCTCAGAGAACAATTTCTTCCTAGAATCTATCCTAACCTTTCTAAAATCTAATCTGACCTTCCTAAAATCTAATCTAACCCTCCCTTCTTTAGAAGATCTCAGACTAAGTGGACATTATCAGGGCTAGAAATGGATTTCTAAAGATATCCAGGTATTGAGGAGGAGGAAGGAGAATCGCAGGTTACACACACCTGGGCACAGGGGATGCTTCCAGAACGATCATCAGCCAGGGCTGAATGAATCAGCAAGGACGGAGTCATCATCCTTCCCAGAGAGCTTCCTCCAAGCCCTGAGTGTGTCTGAACTGTGTAAAAATAGTGCTCTGATCAATTAAAGGAAAAAAATTACAGGAGCAGGCATTTGCAAGGTATTCTATCCTCCCTGTGCTTCTCAAGCCTTGTTCCAGTGTTAGGAGCAACACAGGATTTGTTTTCCACTCCCCTGTCTCTCCTTTGAGGTCTCGGTTTTAGGGAGCTCCATCCCTGGTTCAGGACTCAGCCGCAGGGTCCTGCTCTCCCCATTCCCACCTCACTCCCATTTTCCTCATTATCCCACAGCAGGGCTAAACAGGGCTGTGAAAATTTAAGTTCTGCTACAGGAGGATTTTTTAGATCTGACAATTTAGGCTTGACTTCTTGCACTGGAGAAAGCGGAAAAAAAATCACAGTGAGATTTTCCTACTGGCATTGCACAGCCAAAATTGTATTTTTTTGGAGTTAAATGTGTCCGGAGAAAATGACTTTTTCCATTGGGGTTTTCCCATTTCAAACATCAGATTTCTCCTATGTGGACAAGCCAGAATTTCTGTTCAAAAACCAGGACAACTGAGACCCTCTCAGGATATTTTGGGAAGACAAATAAGGAGTTCTTAACTCTTCTTTTTTCCTGCCTTTAAAAAAAGCAGGATGGGGGTGTGAAGCCAAGCAACCACATTTCTGAATGGGAACAGGGGCAGGCAACAGAAATTTTCTAGAACATATATATACATAAAAATATTGCTTGGATATTCAAAATCCATCAGCCCCAAAATTCCCTCATCTACATTCTCTTCACATCAAAATGTGATGATAAATCTTCCTTCCCTACACGAATAGAGTAATTTTATCTGGAAACTTAGGGAACAAAACTGGAATTCAGCAGCCCAAGGGGAATAATTGCAGTCCAAGGAGGTGAAAGACACTGATAACCTTTTTTTTTTTTATTTTTGACAGAATTGAGATTCGTCCCTGGCTGGTCACAAGGATGTTAAAATCCATTTCCAGGAAGCAAAATGAGGAAGAAAAGGAGACTATGGAAATAAAGGCCCTGCTGCCAGACAGGGCATACGGTACACAGACCAGGCAGAAGAGATTTTCCAGTGGCATTTTCCTTGTGAGACCTGACAAACCCAGACCTAAGAGTAACCCTGAGCCCACACAATGCCCTAACCTGCGGATCTCTAAACCTCATCTCCCTTATCTCTGAAATCAGCCCGGCCCTGCTGTGCTGTGTGTGGCCCTAGGAAGCGATTAGAAGAGTTAATTACAACTGCTGGGAACGCTCCTCTCCCTTTTCCTGCCCTTTCTTTGTGCTCTGACCTCGCACCAGGACCCTCAGACGACAACAATAGGGGACAAGGGTCATTAAAGCAACCCTAACATCACCCGGGCTGAGCAGAGCTGAGCTTAACGGGTAATTAGCGCTGCAGCATCTGCTCCTAATCAAAGCCTGCTCCAATCAACACTTCAGCCTCGGGATTGACAATGAGAAAGTTCAAAGATTAGAAGTACCTGGGGGACTCCCTGCTGCTCTGGAGAAAGTGCTTAGAGAGGGAGATTCCTGCCCTTTCTCATCCCAGGGCACTGGGAAGTTTTCCCTTTCCCTTTTTTCTCTTTTCTCCTATTTATTCCCTCTCCCCACACCTGAAAAAAGGAACTTTTCCTGCTGTGGTTGATGTTTAGCACAAGCACCAGGCTCTGAGGATAAATCTGTGTATAAATGGGCCTCTAGTGCAACACTGGATAGGGGAAATGCAGACATGAAAAGTCACACAGAATCACAGAATAGTTTGGGTTGGAAGGGCCCTTACAGGGCCATCCCATGGCAGGGACACCTTCCACTGTCCCAGGCTGCTCCCAACCTCGTCCAGCCTGGCCTTGGACACTGCCAGGGATCCAGGGGCAGCCACAGCTGCTCTGGGCACCTGTGCCAGGGCCTGCCCACCCTCCCAGGGAACAATTCCTTCCCTATAACTACTCTGAATCTTCCCTTTTAGTTTAAAAACACGAGCCCTTCTCCTGTCCCCCCATCCCTTGTCCCCAGTCCCTCTCCAGCTCTCCTGGAGCCCTTTAGGCACTGGAACCTCCCTTGAGCCTTCTCTTCTCCAGACTGAGCAATCCCAATTCTCTCAGCCTTTCCCCACAGGAGAGGGACTCCATCCACTAACCTCGTTAAAGTGATCCATTGCCCTAAATCAATGCACAGGTGATCTCTACAGTACCCACCCTGACAGATGCACAAAATCCACCTGCTTTGATGAGAGACACTGAAAACCACGGGATTTATGGAATGGCACGGGGGGAAGTGCTCCAGGAGATGCGTTTGCAGGTTTGGGGCTGGAAAAGTGTCCAAGAGGAGCCCAACATCGCCACAGCCCCAAAACTTTTCCAGCCCTTGGGAATGTCCCCTCCTCTGCATTCCAGGGGAGTCCGGCTGGCACAGACACCCCTTCCCTGGCAGCGTGGGCAGTCCCACAGCATCCCTGGGACCCTCACACGGAAAGGATTCCCACCCTTCCCGCGACTCCCTCAGCCCCACACCGTGGGAGGGGGGTCTGGGGCATCCCCTGCTTGGTGCCTGAGAGCTCCTTGCCTCCCCCCGGGCTGGAACAAGCAGGAGTGGGGGCTGTGCCCATCCTGGGATGCCCACAAAAGCCAAACCCTGCACCCTGACCACAGGAAGGGGGAAAAGCATCCCGGAAACCCAACAGTGCCGGGCGAGATGCTGGGCACGGGGCGGCCGCTCCCCCTCCCCAGCCCCCGGAGCTGGATGCTGCCCAGTAACAAGGCAGGGGAGGATGAGCATCCCTCCCTCGGAGCTGACCTATGGCTGTGCTGCCTCTCCGTGCCTCCCTTGCAGCCGGGCTGGCGCCTGGGGCCAGCGCTCCCTCCGCCAGCCCGGCTGCTCCGGCACGGAATCACTGACCTATTTTCGTACAAGATCACAGACAAAGGGAGCTTTAGCTCGGGATATTTAAAGGAGAAGACTCTCTGACTGATCTGACTGTCACCAGAAACCACAGTGGCTCTTGTGATGTTTGTTTTCTTCCCGAGGAGCATCCTCGTGGGTGGCTGTGGGAAGGGGATGGAGCAGCCGGGTGGAAAACTGACCAAAAAGCTCCTTTAAGCTGCAAAATCAGGTTTTTAGGAAAGCATCAAAAGGGATTGAAAGAGTTTGGGAATAAACTGGGTGTAGGATAGGCACAAGGGCAATAAGGGAGGAACAGAGCTGTGGAACAAGGAATGGTCCCACAGGGATCTCCCCTTTCCCTGGCTCTGACGGATGAGCTGCCTGTGCAGAATCACTGAAACACACTGGAGACAAATCAGTTCTCCCAGGGATTTTTGGTTCAAGTTTGCTGATGAACTTGGCCTAAATTTTGAAGTCTTTAGTCCACACCTCAGGCAGTTTTTGGAGCTGGCAGTTCCAGCTGGTTGGAAGTTTGTCAGATGCACTTACACCAGTGATGATCTCCGTGCCATTCCTGTAAAGGTGAGGGCCCAGCAGTTTAGTTCTCAGGTATGAGATGCCACAAAAAAACCCCCCAAACCCATTTGAACTGGGAAACACACAGACAACCCGGGGAGCACTGTGGAAATTCGCAGACCCGTGATGGAAGGGAGAGATGTGCTGTGCTCATCCCAGGGCACAGAGAGGCAGGGCCAGGAGGGGACAGAGCCACCTGAGTCCATCTCTGAGCCCACAGCATCCTTGGCTGCTCGGGTCTGTGAGGCTGGAGCAGTTTGGATCCCTGGCTTGCTCCACATCCTGGATTGGGAAACTCCTGCTCCCCCTCAGCACTGCACAGCACGAAGGACGCAGCGCTGAATAACACAAAAAAGGCTCCCACAAATAGAGATGATGACAATGGTTGCTCAAGAGCGATGCTGGCAGCTCTCCTGGGACTCTCCCCGCAGCTGGGAAAGGTGCTGCTGCCAGGATTTGTTGGTCATGGACCTGGGGCAACCACCTCCCCCTCCCAAACGTGCACGGGCAGGAAGGGAAAAAAGAACAAGGACAGATCTCGGTGTCCCGAACAATGAAAACAGGAAAGTCCCTCTGGGCTGGGGAGCTGAAAGCTGAGCTCCATCCTGAGCTCCATCCTGCTTCCAGGCAGTCTGGGGGATCTGCTCAGCCTCCTGTGGAGACAGGGGGTTAAAAAAAGCAACACTGCAGCTGCAGCATCCTGTGGCAGGGAGGGATGGAGGAATGGAGGGAGGGAGGGGACACCACCCAGCCCTGGGGCTGCCAGGGGGGCTCCCAGCAGCATTCCAGCCGGAATTCCAGCTCCCCCCTCCCCAAAGCTCCCCTCCAGCCCCCCTCCCTGCATCCCCCTGGGTACCAGCCCCTCGCTTCCCCCTCTCCAGCTCCACACCCTGCCCTGGCACCCAGGACCCTACAGCCGAGCTCTGCCTCAGTGCATCCCACACCCCCCCAGCCCATCCTCCCTCCCCCCGGCGCTGACCTTTTTATTTTCTACGTCAGGAACATAAAATGGAGACTGCAGGGAAGGGAAACATTTCCCTAAGATGGCTGAGGGAGAAGGAGGATTTGCACAGCAGTGCATGAGCACCCTCTGCTGCTGGATGAGTCTGGGGGGGGCAAGGAGCTCCAGAGCTCTGCTCCAGCCCCGCAGGCCCCCAGCAACAAAAAACCCCCAAATTGTCCTATCCGGGTGATTAAAAATCTTGTGATAGTCAACATATTTGATTAAAAAGCTTCATCATGCTTGTGACTGCGTGTGCTCTCCTGGTTGCCTGTCTCTGCCTCATATTTTACATTTATATTTTCCTTGCTATTTTCCATTCAAAATCGTCAAAAAAACCCAGTATTTGCATTAAAACAGTAATATTTCACACACACACCACTCCTAAAAATTAATGCCACTGCCCCATATAGTTTATAATTTTCTAGGTTTGAAAAAACCTTTAAATTTAATTTATTTTAAATTCCACGTTAGGTTGAACACCCAAAACTTTGTGTAGGGTCAAATCCTGCCGGATCCTGAGGTAAAATTCTATTCGATTAAAAAGTTTTAGCAGCCTTGTGACCCCCTGAGCTCTCCTGGTTGCCTTTCCCTCCCCTTTTACACTTTTATTTTCCTTGATGTGTTCCATTCAAAATCCTTAGGAAAAAGACAGCAATTTGTATTAAAATCAACGTATTTCACACACACAATTCTTAAAAATTAATACCACAGCCATACCTAGTGATATAATTTTCCATTTGTGAGAAAAATATTAAATTCCATTTGTTTTAAGTTCCGCATTAGGATGAGCACCCAGAACTTTGTGTTTCCTTTTGTGGGATATGAAAAAGGGTTAAAGATGGATATGAGGGGGGGAACAGCCCCCGCCTGAAATGGGGTGATCAGGTGGGGTCCCTAGGAAAGGTTTAGGGATGAAAAGTACATGAAAAGCTCCCCTTTTACACTTCTATTTTCCTTGCTGTATTGCATTCAAAATCCTCAGGAAAAAGACAGTGTTTTGCATTAAACTCAGCAAATTTCACACACACAACTCTTAAAAATTAATGCCACTGCCCTACAGAGTTATATAATTTCCCAGGTTTGAAAAAAACGATTAAATTGAATTTGTTTGAAATCCCACATTAGGATGAGCACCCAAAACTTTGTGTTTCCTTTTGCGGGATGGGAAAAAGGGTTTAAGATGGATATGAGGGGGGAACAGCCCCCACCTGAAATGGGGCGAGCAGGTGTGGTCCCTAGGAAAGGTTTAGGGATGAAAAGTACATGAAAAGCTCCCCTTTTACACTTCTATTTTCCTTGCTGTATTGCATTCAAAATCCTCAGGAAAAGGACAGTATTTTGTATTTAATCCAGCATATTTCACACCCACAGCTCCCAAAAATTAATGTCGCTTCCCCACACAATTATATAATTTTCCACGTTTGAAAAAAAATTTTAAATTTCATTTGTTTTAAGTTCCACATTAGGATGAGCACTCAAAACTTGGTGTTTTCTCTCGTGGGATGAAAAAAGGGTTAAAGATGGATATGAGGGGGGAACAGCCCCCACCTGAAATGGGGCGAGCAGGTGTGGTCCCTAGGAAAGGTTTAGGGATGAAAGGGTACATGGAAAACCCTGAAAGCTGCTCCCTGAGTATCCAACTTTTATTCCAGCACTGTGCCAGTGCAGGGCCAAATCCAGCTGGATTTGGGGTTCAAATTCTATTGGATTAAAAAATTCTATTTGGTTAAAAATCTTCTGGAGTGCTGTTACCCCCTGAGCTCTCCTGGTTGCCTCTCCCTCCCCTTTTACACTTCTATTTTCCTTGATGTGTTAACATCCAAAATCCTTAGGAAGAGGACAGCAATTTGTATTAAAATCAACATATTTCACACACACAATTCTTAAAAATTAATGCCACTGCCCTACACAGTGAGATAATTTCCAACGTGTGAGAAAAAAATATTCAATTTAATTTATATTCAGCTCCACATTAGGATGAGCACCCAAAACTTTGTGTTTTCTCTTGTGGGATGGAAAAAGGGTTGAATATGGATATGAGGGGGGAAACAGCCCCCACCTAAAGGGGTGAGCAGGGGCTGTACCTAGAAAAGATTTAGGGATGAAAGACTACATGGAAAACCCTGCAAGCTGCTCCCTGAGTGTTTCAAGGCAGGAGTGTGTTAGGGTAGGGCCAAACCCTGCTGGATCTGAGGCTGAAATTTTCAGGTAAATCTTGCAAAAATATTCCCAGGGTCAGTTCAAAAAGGGCCAAAAGGCATCACTCAGGAAGGAGGTGAAAAACACGAACAAATTCAGGATCCCAATTTTTTGGGTGATAATTTAAATGCTGAGGGGATGAGAAAGAAAAGCAAGGAGTTTTAAAATATTGAAGAGACAGATAAAGCACTTATGGAGGTGATGTGAGGCAAAATTCCAGCACTGAAGGATGGAATTCAGGCAGGAATGGGATGCCCAGCGCCCATTTGAGCCCTGTGACCCCACACAGGCTGTGAGGACAGAGCCTGGCAAGGGTTGGGTGTGGGGAAGCAGCGTTCACCCCCCCAGAGCTGCACAGGGGAAGTCCTTATATAACTTCCATAACTTATATAACTGCAAAATTACCTTGAGGGACCTTTCCTGGGAGAGAGCAGCTTTTTTTGTGGGATCAGGGTGAGGCTGACCCAGAACTGGAGCTCTGAGGTGATGCCTGGGTGTGGATGGAGCGGGGCACACCTGGGATGGGACACCCAGGGAGGCTCGATTTTATTTCACTCATAAATAAATAGAAATAGAAATAGAAATAGAAATAGAAATAGAAATAGAAATAGAAATAGAAATAGAAGTAGCAGGGGCATGTCCCTCTGCATGGCAGGGGAGAAGCGAGGGTGGCACTGGGACAGAGGGAGCTTGGCGGGGAAGTGGGACTTGAGGAGAGGGTATTTTGGCAATGCTTCTGCAGAAAAAGGGGCATCAAGAGATAAAATGCCAGGACAACTCATCCTGTGAGCAATGGGGGAGTGAAAAAATGGCAAAGCCTGGCTCTGGGGCTCCTGCCCCGGGTGTGTTCCCAGCACAGCCGGGTGACTCAGCCTGGGAGTGCTGGGAAAGCACAAGTGACACATCAGGGTGGCCCCCCAGGCTGGGCAGGATGCACGGAAATGTGTGGAAAGGCAGGATTTGGGATAGCCTGGCACTGCTGGGCCCCGGAGCCCCCAGTGTGGGGGGCACTGGAGAGATGGGGGAGCCCCACGGCAGAGGGGCTCGCACAATGCTCCAGAGATCCCCCATTCATGTCACGGCACAAAACCCTGCAAATCCCTGCTGCGGCTCCCAAAATGCGCCATGACTAAGCACCCTGAAGGCTGGTGATGCTGCCTGGGGGGAGAAGCGCTGCCTTTGTGTGCCAGGCCGGGGGATTTCTCCCTGGGACCCCCCCTTTCCCCCCGGCAGCAGATGGAGACCCACTCCCAATTATGTTCCTGCCACGGGCAGAAGAAAGAAAGACAAATGTCCCAAAAGAAAGCTCTTTGAGAGGACAAAGGCTCCTTGAAACAGGAGCTGAGCTGTTTTTTCCAGGTTCAGAGCGGGGCCGGAGGGAGGGGGGCAGCGCACAGGGGGGGGATGAGGGGCAGGATGCGCGCGC
>VZRL01006892.1:412107-432377 GCA_013397895.1 Origma solitaria | reverse complement strand
GGGGGGTTCGGGGGGATGCGGGGAGGGATGCAGGGCCGCGTCAGAGCCGCGTCAGGGCAGCAGCTGATCGCGGCTCCCAATCGCGGCGCGCTGAGCTCACCCCGGGAACGGCGCCAGCGCGGCTCAACTGCGCGCACCTGGCGGATGAAAGCGGTACTGCAGGGACAGCGGGACAGCCGAGGGGGGCGCGGGGAAACCCCCGAGTTCCGCGGGCACAGCCCCCCCGCTACCTGCGGAAAGCCGAAAATCACCTAGAGAACTCCTTGGCCTATCTCGGGGTTCAGGCAGGGGCTGCTCGGAGCTCAAATTGTGAATAAAATCATTGCAGAGTGGTGATGCCCCGATGAGAGCACCGTGGGGGAGTGTGGGGGGCACTGCAGGCACAGCCTGGCTCCCAGTGCCTCCCAGTAAGCCCCACGCAGCCCCCCAGTGACACCCCGAGTGCCCCTCGCAGTGGCAGTATCCTGGGACAGGCAGGAGCTGCGCCCCAGGGCTGGGTGCAGGTGGCACCTGCAGCTCCCCCAAAAGTGAGGGGTGGCAGGGGACTGTCACCAGGTGAAGTCACCGCAGTGGCAGCAGTGATGGGGACAGCAGCAGCTCCTCACTCCCAAAGATTCAGCCCAGGGACACAGCCTGACCTCGCTCCCACTTACTTTTCCACATGGCCTCTGTTAAAAACACCGCCTTGACTCAGGAAAACACCTGGATGAGGATGGCTGCTAGGGCTGGACCAGGCCAGGTGCCCCAGGGATGGCACTGAAATGGCAGGAGAAGAGCTGCTTGCCCTAAAACCTCAGGAAAGGTCAGTGCAAGACCACCAGGCAACACCATTGCCTGTTGCAAGAAGTAAACATCTGCTAAAAACCTCGGCTGTGCTACAGAAAGTTTGCGAAGCGGGAAGTCCTCTCCAGGCTTTGATCCACACAGGTGGGAATCAGGGCAGGGCCAAACCCTGCTGGATCTGGGGCTGAAATTTTCAGGTAAATCTTGCAAAAAGTTTTCCCAGGGTCAGTTCAAAAAGGGCCAAAAGGCATCACTCAGGAAGGAGGTGAAATACATGAACAAATTCAGGATCCCAATTTTTTGGGTGATAATTTAAACACTGAGGGGATGAGAAAGAAAAGCAAGGAGTTTTAAAATATTGAAGAGACAGATAAAGCACTTATGGAGGTGATGTGAGGTAAAATTCCAGCACTGAAGGATGGAATTCAGGCAGGAATAGGACGCCCAGCACCCATTTGAGCTCCGTGACCCCACACAGGCTGTGAATCAGGGAATGTGCAAACACCTCCCAGACCCTACCTGTACTTACAGACTGCGTGTGTGAGATTAGGAATGATTTCACATTCCAGGGAACAGCCTCGAGCCCCCCTCCTAGGGCTCACAGGGTACCCCACGTATCCTGCAGAAATAATTCTCACTTGCAAAGTCCGGGGAGATAATTCTCCAAACTGGCCTCCTCCAGAAAGCAAAAGAACATTCATTTTTCCACCAGCACTGTCAGAGTGCTTTGATGCTGTCTGTGTGTGTTCCCCAACACTTCTTCAGGAGAAATGAGGAGGCAAGAGCAGGGAGAAGGTAAAGGATGAGAGCCACCAACTCCAATCACAGAAATCCTGATTTATGTGAAGAGAATATTTTCCACAAAAGTTGTTAAACAGCAGAGAAAGCGTTATTCTCAGTTATTCTGAGAGGAGCTGGGGCAAGGCCTGTCCTTGCAGAGACTCCAGCTTGACTGCAAAATGCCCTGAGCAATCCCTGACTTTTGGGTTATCCTTACTTGGAGCAGGAGGAATGGGCCTGAAACCTGCAGAGGACCCTTTGAATCTACATCATCCTGTGATGCTGGAAGGACCCTAGTGAGCTTCCCCTATTCCTTCTCCTCAGCAGAAACTTTTGGATTTACCAGCTGCTGGTTTGTGGACAGATTTCTCCATTTGTCCTGAGAACACTCCTGAGCAACAGAGGAAGAGAGAAGTTTCTGTCCCTGTTCACGGCCACTTCTCAGCCAATGCTGGCACACCAGGAATAGATGGAGAAAAAGAGGAGCTGCAGAATCCCAAATGTCCCTGCCTCACCGGAGAGAGGGGACAGAGCTGGGGACAAGGCAAAGAGAGGGAGGTTTTGGTAAGAGGAGACAGCAATCCCTGCAGCCACACATCTGTGAGCAGGAGGGAGTGATGCCAGAGTGTCCCGGGAATCTGAGGGCCCAGGAAGAGCACACGGGGGTGCTGTAAATGTGTGCAGAGAACCAGGATCAGGAATTTTGCGACTGGTCCCCAGCATTGCCAGGAAACCCCAAAGCTTCAGTCTCAGAGAAATTTTGATTTGGGCCCACAGGAGGTGCTCAGGACCCTGAGCCCCAGCTGGGTGAGTGAAGTCCCACTGTCCATTTAGGGTATCTCCAGATCCACGTGTCAGGAGCTGAATCCTTTCTGGATCTGCTCTTGGGGACCTAAGGAGGCACTGACTTCCAGAAATGCTCTGGGTTGTATAAAATGGGTAAGGAATTCCTGAGGGGCTGTATCCAAAGAATTACAAGCAATATCCCAAGGTCCAAATGGAAACCAGTAACACGTGGGTCCATTCTGAGACCTGCACTGTTGAATATCTTCCCCAGTGACGTCAGATTGGTGGGACTGTGTGGGGACACCTAAGTGGGGACTTCCACCACATAAAGGGCTGATAAGAGAGGTGGAGGGAGACTCTTTATCAGGGCCTGTGATGACAGGAGGAGGAACGAGGGTTTTAAACTGGGAAAAGGCAGGTTTAGACTGGGCAGAGGAAATGCAGTAGTGTGGTGGGGTAACGCTGAGACTAATTAATGAAGGCTATGCTTGGAAATGAAGGGGGATTTTACCAGACCCCAACAGTGATGGAGCCAGGGATGGGGGTGAGGCAGGGCTTCTAGGGAAGGTGGAGAGAGGCTTTGTGCCATGGCCTGACAGGACAGGGGGTGAGGAATCTAAATTGAAATGGGAACAGCTGGGAGGAGGATTTGTTGGGCCAGAAGTTCACACAGATGTGCAGTAGGAGCAAACTCTGCTCCTGGTGACACTCAGGCCACCAAGCTGTCTCTGATGGGTTCTGCAGTGCCCTGGGACCCCCAGCCAAGCGCCCCCTGCTCTGCTGCAGGACACTGAATGTCACTGACCTATCCCACACAGACAGGGCTGAGCTCAGCAGCACAGACCTTCAGGAAGCAGCTCTGGGTTTTCCTTCACCCAGGGTAGCTCTGTCCCAGGAGGAATCAAGTCCACACTCCCAAGTGCTATGGACATCTCAAACGATGAAATTTGGTTAACAGAAAATAAGCAGGACACTCAGATGGGTCAGTACTGCCAAGATCCCCCTTTGCCCAGCACAAAGGGAGGGAGATGACTTTAAA
Organism: Origma solitaria; assembly: GCA_013397895.1. NCBI lineage: Eukaryota > Metazoa > Chordata > Aves > Passeriformes > Acanthizidae > Origma > Origma solitaria. Next base: position 428,989 of record VZRL01006892.1, on the reverse strand, counting down.
TCACTTTTCTGTCCCCAAAGTCTTGGTCTCTAAAGGATCAGAGAAGGAGAAGAGATGACACCGCCATGGCTGTGCTGCAGCTTATCCTGGGAATGGGACACCCATCCCGGGCTGTGGCAGTGCCTGGAGGGGCAGCAGGGAATCCTCCTGGTTCCCTGGGCCTCCTGGGATGAGGGAGGTGAGGAACAGGGCTTAGGGGGGTGAGAGCCACAGCAGGTTGGGCAGCACATCCCAAAATCTGCTCCTGTCGGTGCCAGCATGTGCTGGGTGCAGCTCCCCTGCTCAGACACCATGGGTGCCTTCCCCAAGGAAAGCAGGGCCTGGAGAGCACCCAAAGCAAAAAGGGTTTTCTTATCCCGATTTCCTACCCAGGCACAGGGATGCACAAACCTCCCAGCTCACCCCACACTTGTGGAATAGCCTGAGCTCCAGGAGGTGCTGCTGTGAGCTCATTAACTCGGGGTTGTCTTGTTTTGGGCTGAGAAGGGACACAAGGCCTGTCACAGCTCCCAGAGAGGGGCACAAGCCCACCCCATCACCTTCTGTGCCATCCCCAGCTCCAGCAGGCTCTGGCTGCAGTGGGACAGGGCAGGGCAAGGCAGGGCAGTGAAGGCTCAGCCCAATTAATTAAAGCTGGCCTGGGAAATGGAGGGAGACTTTAACAGGCCCCAGCAGTGATGGAAGCCACAGGAACGGGGCCAAAGCAGGGATTGTAGGGGAGGTGACAGGACAAGGGGCCAGGGAATGGCTTCCCACTGCCAGAGGGCAGGGACAGATGGGATATTGGGAAGGAATTGTTGCCTGGGAGGGTGGGCAGGTCCTGGCACAGGTGCCCAGAGAAGCTGTGGCTGCCCCTGGATCCCTGGAGGTGTCAAAGGCCAGGCTGGACAGGGTTTGGAGCAGCCTGGGACAGTGGGAGGTGTCCCTGCCCTTGTTGTGTGGATTAGTTTCCTCTAAGCCAAACCATTTATCAATCACTCACTATCTCTATCTCCTGCCTCTCTAGAACACACCGATCAGAAAACAAAACAAATAAATACAGAAGGAACTTTTCCACGGGCTGCTCCACATGGAAAACACCCCAATACAGACAGTGCTGTCAGGCTGCTGAGGGACTTGCTTGGAGCAGCCACCTGAGGCTGAAGCACCTGGGCTGCTCGGTGGGACAAACACAGCCAGGACAGAGTTAGGTAAAGTGGAAAAAAGAGTATTTTATGTGATTCTTCATGAGCAATTAGGACCGAAAATTCATTACCTCCCAAGGAGGGAACCTCTGGGAGAGGGTAAAGGGCACTGCCAGCCTGGCCACACTCCTGGTGCCGAGGGATTTGCTGGGCCACCGTGGAAACTCACCCAGGGAAGACACAGAGAGTCACAGTCACAGGCAGAGGCCTCTGACAGCCTCTGCAGGGACTGCAGAACCCCCAGACCTTCCAGAGAGCACAGCCAGGGCTCTGCTCCCACCCCAAACCCCACGCTGGAGTGCAGTTCCCATGGCAGCTCTGCCCACGGCTGCATTAGGGCCACGGAGCCTCCATGGCTCCCAGCGATCCAGGTGCCACCTGGTGTCCGCACACAGCTCTGCACAGGCACCCTCCGCACCGAAACTCGGCATTCAGCCTGCTCCAAGCAGAAATAACCTCCCCAGCAGGGATATTTCAGGCTTGGGGCAGCCTCAGCCTCTCTGGGCACCCTGTGCCAGGGCCTCCCCACCCCACAGGGAGGAATTCCTTCCCAAAATCCCACCTATCCCTGCCCTCTGGCAGGGAAAAGCCGTTCCCCTTGTCCTGGCACTCCACTTCCTGAAGCTCTCTGGTTTACTTTAGCTCTTTCAGATATTGGAAGTTTGCTCTGAGGTGTCCACTTAAAATTCTCTTCTTCAGTCTGAACAGCCCCAAATTCCTCAGCCTGAAGAAGATCTTCCACCCCACAGAGCCTTCAAAGGTGGTAAAGCCCTCCTGCAGCAATCTGGGCCTCCCTCGTGGATTCTGGAGGACTCCAGGCCCCTGTGTGCTCTGCCCTGTCCTCTCTGCTCCCTGAGGAAAATCGGGAATCACCTCCTTCTGCAGAACTTGGCTTTTGCAGCGAGTACAGAAAGCAGGGCCTTGCCACCCCTCAGCCAGGGAGATGTGACACGAGACATGAGCGTGCTGGGGTGACAGAACAAGGTGTGGGGTGGCCTTTAAAAGGTGGGTCCTACCTTAGTCCGGTGTGGTCCTCACTGTTGCCCTGGCTGAGAATCTTCTGTGGAGTGGAACCCCATGAAGGCAGAGAGGGGCGCGGGCTCCTGCAAATCCGAAGCCATGGGCAGGAGGGGCAATGTCCTCACGGAGAATATTCCTCGTTCTTGAACAGCTGAAGAGTGGAGGAAGCTTTGGGAAGTCTCCAGGAGCAGTCAGTGGACATTCAAGCAGAGCCTGAAGTGAAGCTGTAGGCAGGGCAGAGGAGCCTCAATAGTTTTGTGTCTCAGTGCTTTCTCTCAGCCTCTCCCTCTGCAGCAGAAACAGGAACATGCTGGAGCTCAGCTCATGCTCATGGCCCAGGGCAAGCAGGGAACCACCCTGGAGCACATCCCAGGTGATCAGGCCTGTCCCAAACCCCCACCCTCCTCCTCGCCTGTGCCAGCTGATGGGACAGAGGGATGAGGTCTGGTGAGAAAACTACAGCCCAGTGAAGTAGAATCTGCTCCCAACCCCAAAACCCAGTGGTTGAAACAGACCTCAGAGACGTGTGGTGGGTTATCAGATCCATCTCAAATGTTAGGAAGCTGGGGAATATTTATTTAAGGGTGTCCCAGTGGCCTCTGTCCATGAAGACTGGACACAGTGTGTTTTTGCATCCAGGGAAAAGCTAAGACACTCCAGTGTCAGTCCCTCACAATCTGGGGCTCTGCAGGGCACACTTGGGTGGTGCTGAGCTGCATGAACCTGTGAGAGGACAAAGTGCAGGAGAAAAGGCTCAAGGCAGCTCAGTCTGTTAAATCTGTGCCTCAAACCTCCTGAGAGCACAAAACACCAGAGCTGGCTGTGGACAGGAGCAGGGTGAGGATCAGCTCCTGGAAAGCTGAGCCAGGGACTCATTTTGGGCTATGGAGGAATTAAATGATCATCTGTGCACTGACCCTGCTGGTTCCAGATTTGTGGACAGCACCAAGAGAAACAGCAAGCAGGGAGCAGCCAGAAGCAGCACCAGCATAGTTCAGCCTCTCTCTCCCTCCTGAGGGCACTCCCTAAATCTCTGACCTGTGGAGCTTCTTAGTTTTGTTCCCTCCAGTGTCACCTCTCCCCAGAGGGGGACAGGGAACGGTCCCTGACCTGCTGCAGCCCTTCCCCAGCCCACCAGCCCAGCTCTCAGCCCAGGGTGGGTCTGCTCACCCTCTCCCATCTGAGGATGGGAGGCTATCTGCCAGCTCCTTCTCTACCATCATCTGCTGCTTCTCCACATCCACCGTCTCCTTCCCACCACATTTCTCCTCAAAGCTCCTTTCCATCCTCTTCACTTCAGTCTGCAGCTCTTCCACATGGTCAGCTCCAAATCCAGCTGCAGAGGGAACAGAGAGGGCTGAGCAGGGATCTACAAGGAATATGTGAACACAGAGGGATGAGGAGCTTTCTTGATTTCCCTAAAAATCCTGACCACCCTGGTCAGAATCAGAGGGGAAGATCCATCTCTCTGCCTAACCCCAAAGGCAAAAAGCCTCCTAACAGCCCATGTCCAGACCAGCAGTGTCAGCCCCAGGCTTCCCAAGGTGCAGATTCCCACTGCAACACAGCCAGCAGCACCTTTCTTGTTGGGAAGGATTCACTGCAGTTTTCTCTCACTGTGACAGCTGCAACCTGTTTTTTTGTTTTTTTTTTTTTTTTAAATTTGTGAGCCTATGCTCCATGTACAGGGTAAGCAATTAGGCAGCGGTAGAGGAGCAATTATAGTCCAGAATCAGGTAGGCCAGGCTTTAGTTTGATCCCTGCTGACCACTCTGTTACCCACCACATCCTCAAAACATCTTTGTCTGCAGTTCCACCACTCTGCTTGTTGTTCCCACCTTGCTTGTATCAACAGAGTTATCTAAAAAGAAAAGGGAAATACAATATAAAATATATTCTCCTTCTCCAATTCATCCCCCAAGCTTCAGGATGCCCCAGACCAGCCAACCTTGCTGGACAGAGCCCACAGTCTGCCCTTCAGAACCTCTGCCAGGAGCCTGACATTCCTTTCTTTTAGGGAGGGAACCACAGGATAACAATTAGACTTGATTCTCAAGGTTGTTTCCACCCTAAATTATTCGATCATGGTTTATTCTGGAAGCTGCTGCCAATGTAAACTTCTGAATTCCAGCAGCACTCCCTGCCCAAACAGAGCAGTGCTCTGGATTTCCTAAGGGTGGAATTGCTGTGCCCCAAGCAACAGGAGACACATCCCAAGTGAAGGAATGAAGAACAGCCTCCATCCCCATCACAAATGCTGGGAACACACACCAGGAGAGAGCTCAGCTCAAGGAAAAACTCTGGAGAGAGGAAAAGGCAGAAGCTGTGCTGGGTGAGTGCAGGGCTGGGGTAACAGGGTCTAACAGGGCAGGGCTCAGCAGAGCTATGAAGTTTAACAGTGCTCATTCTGCACCTGGATGGGACACCCCTGGATGCACAGACTGGGAATGAGAGGCAGGAAGGGCCCTGGGGATCCTGGCTGATGGAAAGCTGAACAGGAGTCAGCAGTGCTCTGGTGCCCACAGCCCTGGGCTCAGAACCCACCCTTGTGCTGAGCTCTGCACGTTGTGCTCTCAGTGCTGATGAAATCTGCCCTGTTTCCACTGCAGCCCCTGCCAGCCCAGCCTGTGCTTCAGGGAGCAGCCAAGCTGCTGTGTGGGGTCGGGGACGGAGAGCTGCAGGTGTGCCACCTCACCTGGGATATCCAGGAGCGTGGGGCTGGCAGGCTCACCCTGGAATCAGGAGTCCATGGCACGGTGATGCCACGTGGCTCCAGCAGCTCTGACATCTCTGCAGACCAACCTTGTGTCCCAGCCATTTCCTAAAGCAAGGAAAACAAATCCAGCTTCAGAAACCCAGGTGAGATGATATTCCAAAATCAGGCACTCGGGGAAGTGTGATTTCTTTCTTCTGGAAGAAGAGCTGGCTGGGTGCTCTGCAAGGTGAAGTCACTCCCATCTTCACAGGTAAGAGAGAATTACAAGGGGGATTTTCCTTTTTATTCCAAAGCCTGGATTTCTTCTGTGATCAGTTTTGCTACAGGGGTGTGCCAGCAGCACAGGGAACACTCTGTGACACCAGGTGAGGTGGCAAGCTAGAACAAACCAATTTATTTTCTGTTAGGACACAAGGATTCCTTTTTTCCAGAGTCTGGCCAGTCAGTGGAGCAGCATTTTGTGCCTCTTGATTTGCCAAGAACATTTTCTCAGCTGCAGAACTCCAGAAATAAACATAGCTGATCAAAGAGGGGTCACAGTAAGGTCCATGAAGCCCAGTGGTCAAATAAACGCAAGGATGGCACAAGCCCAGGGTAAGCCAAGGCATCTCCAGAGAACTCCCCCACAATTTGTACCCAGAAGTGTCTTTGTATTACAACCTCAATTCTTCTTTCTCCCAGACCTTTTTTTGAAACCATATTCCTGATACCTGGTGACAAAATCTTGTGTGGCTCAACTCTGTGTTCAAAGTCATCTTTGAGCTGGTCCTTGGTAGTTTCATCTGATAAAATCATGGAATGGTTTGGGTGGAAGGACTCTAAAGCCCATCCAGTGCCACCCCTGCCATGGGCAGGGACACCTCCCACTGTCCCAGGCTGCTCCAAGCCCTGTCCAGCCTGGCCTTGGACACTGCCAGGGATCCAGGGGCAGCCACAGCTTCTCTGGGCACCTGTGCCAGGGCCTGCCCACCCTCCCAGGCAACAATTCCTTCCCAATATCCCATCCATCCCTGCCCTGTGGCAGTGGGAGGCCATTCCCTGTGTCCTGTCTCTCCATGCCCTGGTGAAATTCCTCCTTTTGTATTTCCTGCTCCTCTGGTATCTAGTATTTGGAGAAACTCCCTCCAACACTGACACAGTTAGGATCTTATGGCTCCTTTCCCAGCTCAGTTCTCCCTCCTCAGCTGAAGGATCCTGATCCACCAAATCCTTCCTCACTCAGGAGCTGTGCTAGACCTTTGATCATCCTTTTCCATACCCAGTCTAATTCTATCACCACTTATTTCTGTGGGATTTCTCTGGGAGTAACCCTGACTTACTGCCTGCTTCATGTTTTAGTGCCACGGACTACAACACAGTCCCCAAAAGGGCTTTGGGACAGTCAGAGCGCAAAGTGCAGAGGCTGTTATGGACACTGAAACTCTGAGAAATCATAGGATTTAAAATAACTACAGAAAAGATTTCCTGAGTCAGCTCTGCAGCTTCCTGCAAAGCTTTTGCTGGGCTTGGAGGCATAACAGGAGTGTCCACCCCACCTGGCCCTTGAAAGGGAGTTCAGGGTGCTCTCCTCATGTGCAGTGATGCCAAAAACTCACCAACATTTACTCTGAGGAGAATTCCCTCCCTTCATTCATTCAGTGGATGACACCACCCCTGCCAGAGACATGCTGGACCCTTGAGAGAACAGGAGCCAAAAAAGTGTGGAGATTAAAGAGACGAACACCAGGTCAGGTAAGAAAAATACTGCCTCTTCTTTAATGTTTAAAGACATCAGTAAACAAACAGAACCGTACAGACAGAGCCTGGACCCTCCCACCTCCCCAGCCAGAGCGTTCCAAACCACCACAGGTACTAGGTGAGGACTGGAGAGAAGGAGCAGTGAAGTCTGAGATTTGAGGGATGGCCAAGAGAAACCTCTGCTGTGTGAGGGCAAGAGCAGAGCACTTGGAGGAAGCAGCTTCCCTCACCCAGGAGCAGAGCAACATCTGCTGGGTAGAGCCAAGGGAAGGGTTTCCACTCAGAGCAAACAGCCCCAATCTCTTGCTGACACACAGCAGGACCATGGGTGAACTTGGGAAAGACAGCTGGACGCTACGTTAGAGGTGCAGGACACACTAACTACTGACCTGGGCAGCCAAACCTCAGTTCCACAGGGATTTAAGCCTCTCCAAGAACACACACAACAGGGAGGTTACGTCCAACTCAGCAAAGTGCTGCAGAACTCGTTTGTGAATGCGGATCTGGGTGTGGGGAAGGAACAAGCCTATACTCTGCACACATCCTTCCATCCCGCTCCATCGAGCTGCTCCCTGCTCCAGGGACATCCCAACCCCTACCCCACAACTGGCCTGGTCTTCTCCCATAATTCCTGGAGCTGTGGAGCACCAGCTGGTTCCAAGGGACATCAGAAGCAGCTCTCACTGCAGGCTGCAGAGGACAGTGGGGTGGTACCTGAGCGGAGGCCGGGGACAGCAGGATGGATCCGGAGCTGCTGGAGAGAGGCAGAGATCGTAGGCACAGCTGCTCCAGCTCCCACCTGGGAGTCATGGAGCGTGGGTCAGGCTCTGAGGGCGGTCACACAGCTGCCAGCCAGCACTCAGCACGGGTTCCATTCCCAGAGCGGGGACAGCTGGAACTGGGATGTGGTGGCAAGTAAGGAACACAGGTCACATCTGTGCCTCTCCAGGTGGCAGGAGCCTGCAGTGGGGCTGTCTCTGCTGCCACCACATGCAATCTAAGATGAAGGGAGGCCTAAACTGGCTCCTACTGGGCCCAGTTATGTGCTCCAAGCATCCGAGTCCAACGCGGGAGGCCCCGCAGTCCAGAGCCCACACAGAGCCCTCAGATCTCCACGTCGCTCTCTTTGTCGTTGTCATGGTCACCGTCATAAAACTCATTGGGAGCTTCAGGCCTGGGGGAAGAGAAATCCCTGTCAGGGAGGAAATAGAGCCCGGAACCCCAGGGGCTGGAGGGAATGCCATAGAAGGAGACCACATGTTCCTACAGAAGCTCCTTGGGGAAAACCAGAGGCTCAGAAGTGGCTTCCCTGCCTGTGAGAATGAGACTGTCTTTAAGGTCCCTTCCAACCCCAAATTCTGGGATTCTATGACTTGTATCTGTTCTAGGACAGATGGATTCCTCTGTATCCCTTACAGGGACAGAAAGGGAAGCCCATTTCTCCAGACCAAGCTCTGGTACCTGTTGTAATTTTCCTCAGAGCCCCTCTCCTCTGGATCGGGCTCATCAGTGCGATCGTAGCTGAGCAGGTCCGAGGGGACATCGTGGATCTGCACACTGGGAGCGTGGTTCAGCATCTTCAGGTTCTCAAATATCGTCTGCCTGATCTGATCCAAGTACTGCAGGGGAAAACAGAGGCATCACCACAGTGGGATGTGCTGGTCTGCACAGAGCTACAGCTCTGTCACCTCCCCTCATCACCTGTGTGGTGGCCAAGAGCAACAAATGGGTGCAAAAAGCCATTTATCAGGGCAGAGGGGGTGGGAGAGTTAATTCAGTCATTGGTACTCAAGCACAGAGGAAACATTGAGACAATCCAGTTCTTGCTTTTGTTTTCTTTTTGCCTTGGGCTCTATCTGGTTTCACAGGACACAACATCCACTGCAGGGTTTTGGAAATTCAAAGCTGGTACTGCAGCATGGCTGCAAGCACTCACCTGCCTGGAGTTCTGATTCTCAATCCTTGTGCTCACATCAGGGTGAAGGGTGAAGTCCGGAGCAAAGTATTCGAAATACTCTGTGATGGAAGGAGGCAGAGTTAGAGCACAGAGGGCCAGGAGCTGTGCAGAGAGCAGAGCTCACCCTCCCATCTACCTGGGAGAGAGGAGAGCCTAAAAAGCACAGTTATATTCAACTCTGAGTGTAAGGGATTGGACAAAACAACAGGGCAAACAGGAAATGTTCCAAATTAAACCATACCTGTCTGCCCAGCAAAGTCCACAAATGGGTGGTGGGAGATCACAGAGTGGTTTGGGTTGGAAAGGACATTAAAGCTCACTTCATTCCAGCCCCTGCCACAGGCAGGGACACTTTCCACTATTCCAGGTTGCTCCATCCAACCTGGCCTTGGACACTTCCAGGCACGACTAAGGCCATCTCCAAGGCCAGAAAGTGCTGACACTTTGGCCCGGGCTAACGCAGAATAGAACACTGCAAGTATTTCAGTTCAGCTAAGGAGGAAAAAAGGCAACTCCAGCTTACCACTGTATGGGAGCTCGTCACTAATTGGTTCATCTACAAGCAAGGATGTCTCGTAAGTCCTGGAAACATGGAAAAAGAGGAGTTCAGTCCACTGGAAAGTGACATGGAGAATGCAGGGACAAATCCCACAGCAACTGCCTCAGCATGCAGGGAGGACTCACCAGCACCGTGCCACGTTCCGGACTGTGTAACCTCCTCCTCCCAGCACCAGCAGGGGGATGTTGAAGCTCTTCACGTACTCCACACATTCCCTACAAACCCCAAACAGGAAAATGCCAGAGCTGGAAACTGCAGCACAGGTTCACATGTCAGAAGTGCTCCCCTGCACTCCAACACCGCCGTGGCTGATGTGATACACCTGGAGCTCCCACCCAGGGAGCCTGAACCCCAGAATCACCATCCCAGGGCTTGGGTTGGAACGGACATTAAAGCACATCTCCTTCCAATCCCTGCCACAGCCAGGGATACCTTCCACTAGCCCAGGTTGCTCCAGCCTGGCTTTGGACACTTGCAGGGATCCAGGGGCAGCCACAGCTTCTCTGGGCACCTGTGCCAGGGCCTGCCCACCCTCCCAGGCAACAATTCCTTCCCAATATCCCATCTGTCCCTGCCCTCTGGCAGTGGGAAGCCATTTCCCCTTGTCCCCAGTCCCTCTCCAGCTCTCCTGGAGCCCCTTTAGGCACTGGAATGGGCTCTGAGGTCTGCCTGGAGCCTTCTCTCCTCCAAGTGAACAGCCCCAGCTCTCCCAGCCTGGCTCCAGCCCTTGGAGCATCTCTGTGGCCTCCTCCTCCACCACCCTGCTCTGCAGCACCTTCTGCAAAGCCTCATTCTCAGACCCCCTCCAGTCACACAGCTGTTTAAAAAAAATCCCAAAAACTGCTGGCAGGCCAAAGCCAAAACTCAAACTTCACACCAAAGATTCCTTAGAGCCCTGCAGGTGGTTTTTCTGTGCCCAGCCCTGCTGTACTTACCCATGGCCTCTTATACTGAGGTTAAAACATCCCAGCCGGTCACAACCCAGAGAATCTGCACCACACTGGGGAACAGAAAAACAATAGAATTTTGGCATTGCTTTCCAGATCCACACCAATCCCGCCATCCCGGGGACAGAAGGTAAAACAGGTATAGCCCTCCCCAGCCTCTGAAAGGCATGGATGTGTGCACAGAGGTTTGTGGATGTGTGCACAGAGGTTTGTGTCCTTACCTGCAGGACTATGCAGGTGGGCTGATAGTAATCTACCACCTGGTTAATGACTGGCTGGAAGAGGTGCTTATAACCTTTGGAGAGAGAGGTGGATTTGTCATGGCTCTGGAGCAGAAGGACCAGGAAAGCCCTGGGGCAAGGGGAAAGGGTAGGGAACACCTACTTTGGTCATCAATGCCATCTCGTAGGGGCACATTGAGACAATAGTAACGGCCACTCTCTGCACCAACCTCGTACATGTCACCTGCAAAACAGGACAGTCACAACAGCCCTGAGCCTTCAGGGCTGTGGAAAGGCCAGATCTGGGCTGGCCCAAGTCTCTTGACCTGATCAGGACCCCTTCCTTACAAACAACTGCAGTTCTGTTCCTCTCTAGTTGCTTTCTCCCATCATTTCCCTCTGCAGCTCGTATTTTGTGATTTACACTTTTCTGCTCCAGCAGAGCTTCCAAAGGATTCTGAAGCAGGTTCACACTAGAAAGTAAACACCTACCTGTGCCAGGAAAGAAATAGTTGCCATATTTGTGAAACGACACTGTCATGACACGGTCTGTGAGGTAGAAAGCCTCCTGCACACCGTCCCCGTGATGGATATCGATGTCAATGTACAGCACACGGGGGTGATACCTATGGAACATATCCAGACACTTGTACACACTCAAACACATGAAAACACTTCCTTTTCATGTGCTTGGAAATTGGTATTTAAAACATTTTCTTCTGATGTGCTTTAAAATGGGTATTAGAACAAAAGATTTTTAGATGGGGCCAGAAATGTCTTGGAAAATAATTTGTTTAACCAGCTGGGTGTTAAAAAGTTGAAGATTTTTGTTTCCAACATGCTCATAGTTAATCTTTAAGAGCTCCAGTGATTTTAATCACATCAGGAAATGAAAGGCAAGCTGGCAAGCAGGAGGTGGGAACACTCATTTCCTCCACATGCCACAGTACTGGAGCACTGTGTCCCAGATGGTGAGCACCAAAAATTCCAGCCTGGGCTAAATTTACTGGAGAAGCAGCCAAAGACACAGAGACAGAAGCAAACTCAAAATGCAGTCACCTGCTGCAGAAATGGCTCCTGGAAACAGGGAATGAAAGAATAGGGACATATATAATATCCCAGGAGGGCTAACTGGGCTGTATTTGAGGCCTCTGGTGGGTGGGATTAGAAAATGGGAGTGCAGGGATACCCAGGGAATCCCTGAGGTTCCAAACAGAGAAGGGAAGATGGGCAGAGAGGAAGGGGGAACAGGAAATCCCAGTATATCCCAAAAATCTGACTGAGAGCAAGTAAACCTGCCAGCAGTCATGTAAATATTGTTTGGTCCAAATCCTTTTTAATTCCATGACAGCTTGTGACTGAATCTGAGACAAAGAGGGCACTTTCGAGTAGAAAAAAAAGAAAATCTCAGATTAATTCAAGAAACTAAAGGTATTTAACTTTTCCTCCCATTTTGAATTTATTTTTTGTTTTCTAAAATGAAAAATAACCTCTTTTCTACTGAGAGCAGGTGTCCTTTGATCACCCATGCACAGCCCAAGTCCTGTTCTTGAGCCACTCAAGCAGCCCCAGAAAGATTTGAGTCATTTATCTGTCTCCAGTGAACCAAAACTTGCATTTACCTACAAAAGGCTCACCGTGGCAAAAAGGCTGAGACTCAGGAGCCCCTGAAATGAGTGTTTTACAGATGGATGAGAAATGGGATTGGAGAACTCTTCTGTATCCCTCAAGCTCCATGCAACAAAACTAGAGTCAGATATCCCCATTCTCATAAGCTTTCTTGTGTCTTAAAATGAGGCCGGGACAAAAATCAAGTTTTTGGGTTTCCTGCATTCCAGAAAGGAAAATGAGGCAGGGAAACAGAGAGAAAGCAGAGGGAAAGCACAAAGCAGCCAGCAGAGCTCAGTCCTTGCCCCTGTCCTTACTTGAGCAGCTCCAGGATGCCGATAACGATGTCATTGACGTAACAAAAGCCTGAAGCCTGGAAGAGAGAAAAACCCCTACAGCTTTAGAAAGGGATCAACACAGAGCCCAGGCCTCAAAGACAGAGGAATACACAGATCTGTCTCATTACCTCAAACTTTTTGGCATGATGGAGGCCCCCTGCCCAGTTTATGGCAATGTCACAGATCTAAGAGAGGAAAGAGAAGTGAGTTGAAGGTGACAATATGGTGACAACTACCCTGTACCCTCTTCCCCACTTCCACCTGCCCAGCCCAGGGGCCCACAAACACCCTTCTGGCTTTTCCTCCTCCTCCAAAGCTCCAGCTGTGTTCCAAAAGATCAGCACCTCAGCCCTCTTACCTTGTTGTTCAGCTGTGTTGCTCCCTGCAGGGAGGCCCCAGTGTAACGAGAGCAAAATTCAAAGAGGCCCGGAAACACTGGGCTGAAAAAGAACATAAATCAGACAAAGAACATCTCATTCCTTCCCTTTTCTCCAGAGCAAAGCCAGGAATAAAACTGCCCAGGGATAATACCTGAACAAGAATAAAACTCAGTTCTCTGTCAAAAAATTAATTTGGGATCACGATCACTCTGACCTTGCTTGTAACTCACTGAGCCCCAGCAGGTGACTGAGCTGGCTGCAAACACAGTGGGAAACTCAGGGAATTTGATAATGATTCCCAAAGCTTCCAAGCCAGTCTTGAAAAGGCTTCACTGCTCCCAAAGCATGCTGGAGTTTGTCCTGCAGCTCTGCTGGGATGTGATGGGAAGGGAGGACTGTGATAGCTCCTCTGGCTGGAGTATCATGGAATCCCAGACTGGTTTGGATTGGAAGAGAACTTGGAGCTCATCTCATTCCACCCCTGCTACGGGCAGGGACACCTTCCACTGTCTCAGGCTGCTCCAAGCCCCATCCAACCTGGCCTGGAACACTTCCAGGGATCCAGGGGCAGCCCCAGCTTCGCTGGGCACCCTGTGCCTCCATCCCTTGTCCGCAGTCTCTCTCCATGTTTTTTTCAGGCTTCCTGGAAAAAAACATGCTCTGGAAGGCCACAATGAGGTCACCCCAAAGCTTCTCCTCTCCAGGCTGAACAATCCCAGCTCTCACAGCCTTCCCTCCCAGCAGAGCTGCTCCATCCCTCTGCTCATCCTGGAGCCTCCTCTGCACTGGCTCCAGCAGCTCCATGTTATTTTACCCCCAGAGCTGGGTGCAGCACCCAAATTGTTAAAGAAGACATTTGGCACATTCCAGAAGAACTGGAGGCTCTTGCAGAACAAGCAGAGTCTGCAACCCAGCAAACCCAAAGCTAGACCTACAAAGGAGCCCTGCAACTTCTGCAGAGAAGGGAAAGGAATCAAGGAGGCTCCATAACCCGATACACACAGGAGGGACACGCTCCTCATTCTGGGCAAAATCAAGCAAGAAATAGGACATTGCAAAGGAGCTGTGGGGCCATGAGCAAGGCAGGAGCAACCCCTGAGTGCAGGAGGGCACTCACCAGTCGTCGCCCACGTTGAAGGCGTTGAGGCTCTTGGTGAAGCCCTGCATGTTGTTGGGGCTCACCCTCTGCAGGAAGTCGATGTAATCCTCAGAGTGGAAGCGGCACATGTCATGCTGGGATGCCTGGTACGGCTTGAACACCTTTCAGAGACAAAAGCAGCAGTTATTTCCCATCCAAATTTGCATTTCTTCGGGCTGCAGGAAATCTCAAGCTAATTGACAATTGACCTGCATGAGGTACTTCAAAAATGTTCCAACGCTGGCATTTGTGTTCATTAAAATTCAACAGCTGCTCCAGGAAACCTGTGTTCCTTTCATTTTTCCCTTTCATAAACCCATCTCCTGCCTCTCCTGACTGCAGCTCTTGCCACAAAATTTCTCCCTCCCCCAGAGCACATCCCCCTCCTTGGGCAGCAAAATAAACCACAGCTTTTCCCTCCCTGGGGGGACCATTCCCTCGTCAGTCACCAGCTTTCCACAATTTTAAGACCTTCATCTAGGGATAGTTCTGGTACCCCTGTCTGATTTGCTGACAGCTTCCAAATTATTTGGAGAAAGCTCCCAGACAGATGGAAGAGTTGCATAAGTTTTGTTTCCTTTGGACAGGAAAATGGGGGGAAATGGTCAGGGATGGACTGAAACTCAGGATCTTGTGACAACATAGGTTTGCCAATTTGGCACTTAGGGCACATACCTCAGTAGAGGGGAAGTTAAAAATTAACACCACATACCTGGGAGAGGAAATTCAATTGATAAGAGATCTTTTTTGTGATTCCCAAATTCTCTTATTAAAAGTAACCACCTTATAGAAAAAGTGGAATATGAACATAACAGGAAGATGCACAAGGTGGTCTCCAAAGGAAAATTTATCAGGAAAACTGTAGTATGTTCCCGTTTTCTGGACTAAGCAGGAAACCTGCTCATTTTCAGAGCCCCAATACACCCAACAAGCCCATCTCCTCCTCTCCTGGTGTTTTCCACATGGATTTGTGGAGTTGGGTGTTTCGCAGAGGCTGCTGCCTCTGACAACTCAAATATGGGGATGAAGCAACTGCTCAGAGCAGCTGCTGAGGGGGAAGGCAGGAGCTGTTCCCAGGAGGGCTCTGCCAGGGATCCCCCCGGAACCCAGACGGTTCACTAAACCAAACAAGACCAGAACTGATGGTAAAGAGAGAAGAAATGGCTCTCACTGGATACCCAGAGGCTCTCTTGAAGTAGGGATGTGGGATACAAACAGAAATGGAGGGAAAACCAGACTGAAATATTCACTCAGCTGCTGGCAGAAGAAACCTGCCTGCTTCTACCCTTCCCAGCAATCCCACCCACCTTCCTGAGCTGGGAAAGGTGGGAAGAGGCAAAGCCAGCCTGACAGGATCACAGCCTTTCATTTTAAGGAAGGAGAGCGGGCAGGTAACAATGTGACCACAACACAAAGTTAGTAGGACTTTTTATAGTCCCAACTGCCCATAATCCCTATTTTTATTTGCTCCTAACTTTGCCAGTCCCTGACTGTTTGGGATGAAGTTGTCTCTGAGGTTTTCAGCTTCCTAGAGGCATCTTGTGGAAAATATAGATCCCAAAAAAGAATTTCAAGACGAAAAATGTGGAGCTCTGCCCACTGCCTCCTTCAGACATGGATTTGCCTTCTAAGAGTGTTAGGTCAGAATGTGTTTTTCGGTTGTTCCTGCAAGGAAAAGCTCAACTCCAGTGAAAGTTACTCATGGAGGTTCACACACTGACAGTAAAAACCTGGAAGAGAAATTCTGCAAAGATTCCCCACACTCCCCCAAATGTTGCACCTTCACACAGTCACTGTACCAGATGCAATTTTATTAGGGAATTATATTAATTAGGGAAACTTTCTCATGTCTAAACATCTAAAATTCTTTTCATAAATTACACCTCTGTGGTCTCCTAACAAGCCTGACTTCACCAATTCCTTGGAATCCTCTACAACTGCAGCAACAGCCCAGGGCTGAGCTCTACAAACATTCCTGGATCCCACAGTTCAGTGTAAGTCCCAGGGTGATCCAGTACAGACTCAGGAGCAACAGGGGAAGTGGCTGATTTGCAGAGCCTGGTGCAGAAGTGCAAGGAATCACAGAATCATGGAATGGGTGGGGTTGGGAGGGACCTCAAAGCTCATCCAGTGCCACCCCTGCCATGGGCAGGGACACCTTCCACTGTCCCAGGCTGCTCCAAGCCTTGTCCAGCCTGGCCTTGGACACTGCCAGGGATCCAGGGGCAGCCACAGCTTCTCTGGGCACCTGTGCCAGGACCTGCCCACCCTCCCAGGGAACAATTCCTTCCCAATATTCCGTCTAACCCTGCCCTTGGGGAGTGGGAAGCCGTTCCCCGTGTCCTGTCACTCCATCCCTTGTCCCAGCTCCCTCTCTAGCTCTCCTGCAGTCCCTTTAGGCACGGGAAGGGGCTCTAAGTTCTCCCCGGAGCCTTCCCTTCCCCAGGCTGAACAGCCCCATTCCCAGAGATCACTGGTCCCTCCCAGCAGGTACTGCAGACACAGAAATGCCACACGGGCACTGTCACAGCGCCAGGCACGGCACTGTCACAGAGGTGAGACCAGGACACCGTCAACCAACAACGGAGCCCTTCAAACCAGCCCTGGGCGCTCTGGGGAGCTCCGGTTTGGAACCTCTCACACTCGCTGAGCCCTCAAAGCCCACTGGGGTGTCCTCCTGCCCAAATCCCCGCCCGGGGGGGGCTGCGGCCCCGGCCACGCGTGGCTTACGATCATCTTCTTGTAGAGGCCATAGTGCAGCACCAGGCTGTGGGTGAGCGCCAGGCGATGCGGCTTCATGGGGTGCCCCGCGCCTGGAACGGAACCGCGCGGGGATTAACGGGGCCGCGGCGGCGAACAACGGCCGCTCCCGCTGCCCGCGGCTCCGCACCGCGCTCCGGGCCAGGTCTGACCGGGTGACGGGGGCGGGGAGCGGAGGAGATGGGGGAACCGGGAGAAAGAGGGGAAGGGGAGAAAGGCCGGAATGGGGAAAGAGGAGGGCGGGATGGGACACACCCCCGCCCAGAGCCAGCCCCGGCCCGGCCCCAGCCCCACCGCGGCCACTCCGCCGCCCAGCC